>JAGFBZ010002335.1:210000-301713 GCA_018398805.1 Hirundichthys speculiger
GTGATTGTGACAGATGTAGCCATAGTGGAAATGATGAGCCATGGTGTCCAACGTACTAATTGTGTAAATGAAGCTAGGGAAATGCATGTTTGTGCTAAGAGCATTCTGCTCATCATCTCATGAAAACCATGTGTTTTTCTGTGTGTCTTTTGTAGATATTGTCTAATCTGGTCATGGAGGGCCTCCTCTCTGAACTCAGGGAGCTCATTTCTCCTCGCCTTAAAGGCAAACTACATGAAAGGCAGAGGAACTGGATGCTGGTAAGGAGCTCCAAAACCCATTCCCAGTCTGAGAACTGGGTCATAATACATTTTTAAAATTTCAATCCTGAGTAAAGGACACTTTGTCTTGACATTTTGACTTGTCATCAAAGGGAATATTTCTCACTTGAAGTCATTTTGGTTTTTGCCATTTTGGTTCACCAATAAACTTATTTTTTTTATGTTAGCATTCTGTGATATTCTATTGTACTATCTCAGATTCAAACTGCACGATCTTTTCATTCAATAAATTTGAGAAGTTGGAAATTTTCCTTGATTTGGGTCGCGGCTTGTCTTTAAAGGTGATGGTGGGTCCTGAAGCCGGACCAGTTGAGAACCACTGGTCTAGAAGCTTCTCAAACTGAATGAAAGCTTACTATAAAATTTCAATTTAGTTTTCCATTTCTTATCAACTGCAGAAGCCGAAGTTGAGCCTTTGATTGGCTTACAGAATCATATGCTTTGTCTTTGCCATTGTCATGCTGAAACTTGAAGTCTGCTTGTACGTTATTTAAAATTAAAAAAAGAAATTTATGAAAAAATAAATGAATAAATGAAATTCTTTTGTCGTAGATAAGTGTGTCTTTCTAAAAACAAAGTATGTCAGTTTGGCAGCAGAAGCTTGAGCCTTCAACGGCATGTTTCCTGTGTGTAGATCAGTGATGCGGCGTACAGTCTGGTCCAGGAACAGTGCCGGACCCAGTATGAGGCGGTATTACACAAGTGTGAGGCAGACCAGTCCTCTCTGGAAGCCTCCATACGAAAAGACATGGACCAGATCATCACGTCTAAGGATCATGTCACAAACAGAATTAAAGGTTGGCAGCGCAACATTTTGATTTCCTGAAATGCAAGCACACGTTTTCAAACCTTTTCTCTGTGTGGTCAGGTTTTTGGGTCCAGTCATCTCCCACTTCTCTGGCTTAAGTTGTGCCAGGAAGTAGGTGTTGTTGCAATTCCGTCTCTGGCCACTAGGTGCTGGCTCCAAAACACAGCAAATCAATATTGACCTCCCTGTTAAAATGTTTAAACAGTCTGTATATAAATTATATGTTTAAATGATTTTTTTTAATGTATTTATTGATTTTTACTCCTTCGGATATTACCAACAAATATATTTCCTCTGCATTTGTTGGACTATCTTCAGTTGTGATCTGTCTGTCAGTCTACTGCTACCATCATGAAAACGGCACCGATTTCATCCGGGTTGGTATCATTTTGTAGATATAAGTATGCCAGACATTTCACCAGTGTCATCAACCCTCCAAGCTCAGTGGGCGTGGCTAAAACTCTTAGGAACAGCGCTGAATGCCCTTCTGAGTACCTGCTGCTGCCGTGGAGTTTAGGGACCGTCAGCAAATTACTGTGGTCAAGCAGCAGCCCGACAAAATACACTAAGAAGCTGATGAATTAAGCCTCCAGAAGGTATGGCAGCATTGGTGGACTTCCGGTTTTCAAACTAAAGGCTTAAAAAAAATAAAATAAAGCAGTATAGGTATAGATACTATACTCTATAGCAGGTATAGATGATGGATAGATAAACAGAACATTAAAAAAATGCGACTGATTGCAAGTTAACTATGAAAATCTTGCGATTAATCACGATTAAAGAATGTAATTGACAGGACAAGAAAAGTGGTTTGTCTTGAAGCATGTCAGTGCCTCTTTCAGCTCAGTCTGATGTTTCCTGCAGCGGTGGTTCTCCCCAAGGCTGAGAAGCTGCTGAAGGTAAGTATCCAGCCCTACATCGGCTCCATCCTCGACGCTCTGATGGAGCCCACCAGCCGAGGCTTTTCTGAGGTCCGTGACGTTTTCTGTAATGAGTTGGTGGATATAAGCAAGAACACCCTCAATAAGGCCACCAAGGAGACCATGGCACAGGTGAGGAAGAAAACAAATGGGTTTAGCTCCTATTGTGAGTTTGGAGCTTTTTATGTGGTTGCATTATAACTAATGTGTATATGGTCAGTCTGGTATACCTGCACAGCTTTGAATACAATTCAAAATATTTCAACAGGCTTGTGATTATTTGAAAGAAGCTTTTGTGTCCATCTCTTTCTCCTCAGCACATGGAGAAGATCTCCATGCTGGCCTTTCATCCGGTCAAGATGCAGAGCTGCTACGAGAAGGTGGAGCGGCTTAGTCTGGAGGGCCTGCAGCAGAGGTTTGACGTCAGCAGCCCCTCAGTTTTCATCCAGAGGGCCCAGATCCTCATGAGAAAGGTGGAACTCACACTTATCGGTGTTCAATGTATCACTATATTGTTCCAGTTAGAGCTTTCCATAATAAAGATACAGATAGTAAAGTTGTATCATGCAACCATATTCCTCCACCACATCGTCTTCTATGAGCTGCGAATTGAAAACTTGTCAATTCTAAACTATTGTTTATCAGCAGTCCATCAAATCAGAATATATGTGTATATTTTTCCCCCTCTGTTCACCACAGCAAATGGACAATGCAGTGTACACATTTGAAAAGATCCTTCACCAGAGTCTGGATTCTCAAGGTTCTGAGGATCTTTGCCAGACCATCCAACGTTGCCAGGACAGAGTTATTAAGGTAAACAAACAGGACAGAGTTATTAAGGTAAACAAACAGGACAGAGTTATTAAGGTAAACAAACAGGAACAGAGTTATTAAGGTAAACAAACAGGACAGAGTTATTAAGGTAAACAAACAGGACAGAGTTATTAAGGTAAACAAACAGGACAGAGGGTAAAACAAACAGGACAGAGGTATTAAGGTAAACAAACAGGAACAGAGTTATTAAGGTAAACAAACAGGAACAGAGTTATTAAGGTAAACAAACAGGACAGAGGTATAAGGTAAACAAACAGGACAGAGGTATTAAGGTAAACAAACAGGACAGAGTTATTAAGGTAAACAAACAGGACAGAGGTATTAAGGTAAACAAACAGGACAGAGTTATTAAGGTAAACAAACAGGACAGAGTTATTAAGGTAAACAAACAGGAACAGACTTGGAAATTCTTAAAATCCTACTATTGAGCAGGTTTACACTTTACTGTGCTGCCCTAGAAAGTCAAAACATCCATCCATCCATTAGCTCCCGCTTGGTCTGGAATCGGGTCGGGGGGGCAGCAGCTTCAGCAGAGGTCCAGACCTCCCTCCTCCCCTCGGCCGCCTCCACCAGCTCCTCTGGGAGAATCCCGAGGCGTTCCCAGGCCAGCTGAGAGATATAATCTCTCCAGTGGGTCCTGGGTCTTCCCCGTGGTCTTCTCCCAGTTGGACATGCCCGAAACACCTCTCCAGGGAGGCGTCCGGGGGGCATCCTAACCAGATGAACCACCTCAGCTGGCTCCTCTCGATGTGAAGGAGCAGCGGCTCTACTCTCTCCAGAATGACTGAACTTCTCACCCTATCTCTAAGGGAGAGTCCAGCCACCCTGCGGAGAAAACTCATTTCCACCGCTCGTATCCGTGATCTCATTATTTCGGTCACTACCCACAGTTCATGACCACAGGTGAGGGTTGGAACAAAGATCCACCGGTAAACAGAGAGCCTTGCCTTTTGGCTCAGCTCTCTCTTCACCACAACGGACCGGTACAGAGTCACCACCACAGCAGACGCTGCACCAATCCGTCTGTCGATCTCCCGCTCCTTTCTCCCATCACTCGTGAACAAGACCCCGAGATACTTAAACTCCTCCACTTGAGGCAGAACCTCACTCCCGACCCGGAGGAGGCATTCTACCCTTTTCCGACTGAGGACCATGGTCTCAGATTTGGAGGTGCTGGTTCTCATCCCTGCTGTGAACCGCTCCAGCGAGAGCTGCAGATCCCCACTCGATGGCGCCAACAGGACCACGTCATCTGCAAACAGCAGAGACGAGATCCCGACACCACCGAACCGGAACCCTTCCGCTCCTTGGCTGCGCCTAGAAATTCTGTCCATAAACGTTATGAACAGAATCGGTGACAAAGGGCAGCCCTGGTGGAGTCCAACTCTCACTGAAAATGAATCTGACTTACAACTGGCAATGTGGACCAAGCTCCCACTCCATTTGTACAGGGACTGGACAGCCCATAACAACGGGCCCAGCACCCCATACTCCTGGAGTACCCCCTACAGGACCCCATACTCCTGGTACCCCCCAGGACCCCATACTCCTGGAGTACCCCCCACAGGACCCCATACTCCTGGAGTACCCCCCACAGGACCCCATACTCCTGGAGTACCCCCCACAGGACCCCATACTCCTGGAGTACCCCCCACAGGACCCCATACTCCTGGAGTACCCCCCCCACAGGAACCCCATACTCCTGGAGTACCCCCCCACAGGACCCCCATACTCCTGGAGTACCCCCCACAGGACCCCATACTCCTGGAGTACCCCCACAGGACCCCCCAAGGGACACGGTCAAATACCTTCTCCAGGTCCACAAAACACATGTGGACTGGTTGGGCTGAGCCGTCTGACGGTTTGCCAGAATCTCCGAGGAGCCGATCGAAAGTCTTTTTCCATGGCCTCACCAAACTCCTCCCACACCCGAGTTTTCGCCTCAGAGACCACCGAAGCCGCCGCCCGCTTGGCCCGCCGATACCTGTCTGCTGATTCTGGAGTCCCACAAGCTAACCAAGCCCGGTAGGACTCCTTCTTCAGTCTGACGGCCTCTCTCACCCGAGGTGTCCACCACCGAGTTCTAGGATTGCCGCCACGACAGGCACCGACGACCTTACAGCCACAGCTTTGGTCAGCCGCTTCAGCAATGGAGGCGCGGAACATGGCCCATTCAGACTCAATGTCCCCCGCCTCCCCCAGGATGTGGTTGAAGCTCTGTCGGAGGTGTGAGTTGAAGATCCTTCTGACAGGTTCCTCTGCCAGATGTTCCCAGCAGACCCTCACTACACGTTTGGGCCTGCCAGGTCTGACCGGCATTCTCCCGCCATCTGATCCAACCCACCACCAGGTAGTGATCAGCTGATCCAACCCACCACCAGGTAGTGATCAGCTGATCCAACCCACCACCAGGTAGTGATCAGTTGATCCAACCCACCACCAGGTAGTGATCAGCTGATCCAACCCACCACCAGGTAGTGATCAGCTGATCCAACCCACCACCAGGTAGTGATCAGTTGACAGCTCAGCTCCTCTCTTTACCCGAGTGTCCAAAACATACGGCAGAAGATCGAATGATAGGACTATAAAGTGGATCATCGATCTGCGGCCAAGAGTGTCCTGATGCCACGTGCATTTATGGTAGGGATGTCCCGATCACGTTTTTTGGGTCCCGATCCGATTCCGATCTTTTAATTTTGATGATCGGCCGATTTCCGATTTTTTCCGATCCGATTTCACTTTTTTTGAGTGGGCAAACAGAGTTTAATTTCCTATGCATTTTATTTCCTGAGTACATTAATAAATAGGCCTGCATCCAAGCTGAGATTAATAGCTTTTATCATCTCATAAAATAAACAATAACTTACTTCAACACTCTTCTTTCTTTCTTTTTTGTTTGGGAGAATTATTATAAAACACATTTAGTTACAGAACAGTGACTGTTCAACAGTCTCAGTACTAAAGAACAAAGCACTTCCATTTAAATAGCAGCAGGTGAACTTGGCTAGCAGTTTAAGGCAATGAAAACACTAGCAGAAGTCTTTGCAATCAATGAAATCACATCAGAATAAAAAATAACATAAAATATTAACTTAACTTCATTCAAGACCCGCTGCACATGTTCGCGCACCTTTGTGTCCTTTGTCGTTCATGTAATGACGGGAACGAGGCTCGAGGTAATTAATGAGCCGGTTAAATGCCTTGTAAATGTGCTGGTCTTCCTCAGTAATACATTCTGCGATTAGCTCGGTGATTTTTCTGTATTTCTCCGAGTCTTTCGGGAGTTTCTTTCTTTTAAAAGTTTCACAGAGCGTTTGCTGCCAAAGCTGCTGCCGTCGGCTGCGGTGATCGGTGCTGCGTGCTTTTTTAAGTGTCTGATTAAATTGGTGGTGTTGTAAACTCTCTTCTTACTTACCCCTCATGATATCTCAGCCTTCCACACGTTTCAAGTCGCAGTCGAAGCGTCGGTCTTTGTAATTTTATAGCGCTGCCACACTGCTGACATTTTTGCTAAAGTTTATCCTGACGCCGCCAGTCTTGAAACTTTTAAGATGGATACAAGACAGCGCTGCTGGGAATCCTCATTTCAGTGCAAATTATTAAATGTATATAGACTGTGTAAAATCCCCCAGTTTTGGTTCAGTCTCTGACTAGCAGAGTCTGTCACCGGGACCAGCTCTCCATCCTACGGGTAAGAAGTTGCGGTCTAGGAGAGGTTCCTCACTAGATTTCCTCAACTTATTTAAGCTGGTGTCGAGAAGATACGCCTAGCTCTCACTGCCTACTTCCAAACGTATGCCCCGCTCACTCCAATAACTGTCCTTCAGAGGAATAGCCGGGTGGCTCGAAGTCCAGCTATCGGTCACGTCTGTTAACGGCAGCTCTTCTCTCACGATCTGGGCTCTTGTTACAGGCTAGGAAAACTTTAGCGGCTCGGACAGCGAGCCTCAGGGACAATTTGACAAAAATGTGGCTAAAATAACCCATAAGAACCTGTGTGTTAGTGCATAAACAAGTCTTCAAACTTCTGGATACAGATGTAATGTCCACAACGACGTCTTATGATAGTTTTTATATTTATTAAAGCAGATTAGCAAGGTTAAGCAACAGCATTGATTGGTTATACAATTTATAATTCTAAAAAGGCAAATTAAAGCTGTGGCTTACTGATCAGTTCATCTGGTTGGTCAAGGACAGGCTGAGAGACGCATGTGGCCACTATGCGGGTTCAAGGCCGCTGGCAGGGAGGGAGAGAGAGAGAGCTCAAACGATCAGGCCTGCAGGTATGCTGATCCGGCCCCTCCTCCTTGCTAGCGGTGAGCTAGGCTAACCAAAAAGGCTCCAATTATTCCTTCAAGAATTGGGAAAAATTCGTAGATCCTGTTCCAAGCGTCTTTCTGTCTTCTTTTCTTGAAGTAATTCCTTCCAGTTAATCCTCCAGATGGGGGTTGCTCGTCCAGGTCCCCAGCTAGTCCTTCTTCGTATGAAATCGCTCCAGGAATCCACACAGAGTCCTTCTGCCTTCTCTTTTTATGCGCTCTCTCTCTCCTTGCTCGCCCTGCACCAGCCTTCATCTGATTGGTTCTCTCACCTTTGCATATGCATACATAATTTCCCTCAAACTTCACATGACACTTCTGATTGGTTATTCACATATACAGAGGCGTGCATAATTTTACATAATCATGCATAACACACAGGCCACGTCCCACAATGACTTCACATGTTTACAGATTTGGCAGGGGCGTTCACCTTAATCATCATGACATCATGGCACCACCACCCCAAGGTTACCTTGTTTACGTGGCTATACAGCCCATTAAGCTAAAGCTTATCAGCTAACGCTAACCCTTTTTCTAACGATCTACTTATCAATGTATGTTCCAACGCTTCATTAACTGATTGATTCATTGGTTCGTGTTTAATAACAGAATTCAGTAAATGATCTGCCGTCTGCAGCCCTCCACTCTGCCACTTCGCCAAGGCCACTTCTGAGCTGAGCGGATGACATCGTCATTTGACCCAGACACCTGGCCCCAGTGTTGTGTATGGCAAAGCAACTTATGTTTACACTTACGCCCTCTCTCCTGCCCTGTTGACATTCCAGAGAGGAACATGCGCTCCGCTCTGTCTCTGTCCGTTTTTGACCCAACAAAAATAAGTTTTCCCCTTTAACATACACTATGTTAAAAATTAAAAATTACTAATACATTTTGTTTCTGATCCTTGACTAATCACACCCACATTTCATACATTTCATTGATTAGGAATTGCTTACAACTCACGTAAATCACCTCTCCTTCTGTTACTTCACTTGTTTAGACTAGTACTGGCTTGTGTTTACATTACATCACCCAGCTGCTGCAAGATCTCTCCCCCTTGTTTTGATAAACATAGCCGTTGTTTTTATTCCCCTGGGTACACAGTGACCTCCGGTCGCTTACCTCAGCCGCTGCAGCAGAGACTCACAGTCCTGATCCAAATCATACCGAATACATCTACAATACATCTTTCTGATCAATCATCGGTTCTGATCATTGAATTATTGAATCACCCATGTCATTGCTTATAGATTGATTCCAAATCACATCAATTACCACTTTTTCTGTTACTCCACTCTGGCCTATGTACCTCCTCATGTCACATCCGTCTCTCCTTTAACACACAGAGTTAATAGTGATTATTGATTAGAAGCTGAGCTGATTCCAACGATCTCTCCGGGTCATTTGACAACTGTGTATATAGACTGACTGGGAAGCAAGATGGCGCCTGTGACTGGTAGTGCCACGGCTCGTCTCCTGCTGTATAGTTTTCAAATGGTCATTTTCTCCACGTATGTGATCATATCAGCCCGTATTTCATATGGATATGTCTCAGCTTTACGGATCTATGATCGGGACGCTCTGTTTCGGATCAGAGAGTCTATGGAGGGCATGTTTGATAAACGGGGCAGGTACAAACAAGCGTTTCCTCCTCCCTTTTTCATCAACCCTGACTCACCTGAGTTCTGGCTGTTTTGTCGGGCTCCGGGCCGAGTCCGGAAGAAATCAAGGAGAAGAGGCTCGCGCTCTGGTGTCCAGGTGAAGCGACGACGCGCTGCAGCACGCCTGGGCTCTGCCGCCGTCGGCCATGGACAACATGCAAGGTGTCTGCGCCGGGTCCCTCTCCTCAATGTGTGCGACAGCACATTCATGCTTTCGCCTGCTTGGACCACAAGGACAGTCTTGGAGCCTACACAGCGCTGGAGTAGTGGTCAATGGTCCTCATCGCCTCCACGCTCTTCCGTATTTACATCGGCTCCCGCAAGGTCCAGCTGGAGGCCACGTGACCGCTGGACGTGTCTTCGACCAATCCCGATGCGCTCCGCGGACACTGCCTCCCTGACGTCATCGACCCTGCATATCGGCCTGTTGAATGCCCGGTCTATTGCAAATAAATCTTTCTCTCTGAACGATCTTTTCACAAGAGAAAAGTTGGATTTAATGTGTCTTTCGGAGACATGGCAGAGAGAGGAAGAGTTTATTCATCTTAATGAACTCTGTCCAGTTGGCTGCTCTGTTGTCGGGAAACCCCGCCCCTGCCGTCGTGGGGGGGGCCTGGCCGTTATATATAAGGACAGTTGCACATGCAAAATGACTCAGACCCAGGATTTGACTTCATTTGAGTCCCAAATGGTCATGGTGGGATCTTCAAATCCATTCTGCTGTGTGTTAATCTACCGTCCCCCTGGACCTGCTGCTGTGTTCCTGAAGGATTTTAGTGACTTTTTATCCTCCATAATAAAGCTGGAATCTGTTCTTATCCTTGGAGATTTTAACCTTCATGTCGATGACGGCTCATCTTGCTCCGCAAAGGAACTTTTATCATTGACTGAAGCTTTTAACTTTGAGCAACATGTTTCTGAGCCCACACACCAGAAAGGCCACATTTTAGACTTAGTTTTTACCCTTGGACTAGACATTTCAAATGTGTCTGTACAGGACGTCCAGCTCAGTGATCATTGTCTTGTTCTGTTTGATCTCCACTTCAGCCCTGAGCCTAAGCCCATAGTAGCTAGGTCTCAGAGGCGTGTTATCTCTGCTAATACTGCAGATAGTTTCTCTGCCATGTTTGACCCTATTCTGTTTATGGACTGCCTTGATGTGGACAATTTTACTCAGTGTTTTACCAATCATTGTGTCAAAATTCTGGATCAGGTGGCACCTGTTAAATCAAGCTGGTCAGTTCAGAAAAAAGTGTGTCCTTGGATAAATGAAGACACCATGAGTCTAAGGAGACTTTGTCGAAAGACTGAACGTCTGTGGAAATCCACTAAACTTGAGGTGCACAGACTCCATCTCAGGGATCTTGTGGCCTCATACAACGAGATGGTGGAAAATGCCAGATCAGACTTTATTCGTCAACTGGTAACAGCTAATAAGAAAAATCCCAAAGTGCTGTTCAACACAATCAATTCTCTTGTATGTCCTGCTGCGCCAGTTACTCCTGTTTTTTGTGAAGCGGACAGCAATGCATTATCTAGATTCTTTACTGACAAAATTAAGTTGATCAAGGAGAAAATCCCTCCCCTTTTGTGTGGAACCCCTGCTGTTGTTGAGCCTGTCTCCAGCTTGTGGTCCTCATTTAGGTCTGTGACTCTTGCTGATATCTCAGCACTGGTGACCAAGATGAAACTCTCCTCTTGCTCATCGGATGTCCTTCCGTGTAGGCTTTTTGTGAAAGTGTTTGAGGTAATTGGCCCCTGGGTTACCAAAATGGTTAACCTCTCTCTGTCCTCCGGTGTGTTTCCCGATGCATTCAAGCATGCTATAGTGGAGCCTTTACTCAAAAAGACAGGCTTAGACCCAACTGTCCTCAGTAATTTCAGGCCGATCTCTAAGCTCCCAATCTTGTCCAAGATCCTAGAGAAGGTGGTCTCTGAGCAGTTGTCATTATTCCTGGATCAAAACAACATCCATGAGACATTTCAGTCTGGTTTCCGCAAACATCACTCTACGGAGACAGCCTTGCTGAAAGTGTCCAGTGACATTATGATGTCTGCTGATTCGGGAAAATGCACTGTTCTAGTTCTCTTGGATCTGTCCTCAGCCTTTGACACCGTCGACCACCAAATCCTGGTGAGAAGGCTGAGGGATGAAGTAGGTCTGTCGGGTTCAGTTCTTCATTGGTTCTCGTCATACCTCTCTGGGCGTAGCTTTAGTGTCACAGCTAACCAAATAAGGTCTGGGTCAGCAGATCTTTTGTGTGGAGTCCCCCAAGGTTCTGTTTTGGGTCCTTTATTATTTTTGTTGTATTTGATCCCCTTGGGAAAAATCATCCAGAGATTTCCTGATGTCTCCTACCACATGTTTGCGGATGATATTCAGCTGTACTGCTCTTTTAAGCCTACTGAGCTCCACAGGCTAAATTCCTTAGTTCATTGCTTGGTGGAGATTAATCAATGGCTAAGTGTGAACATCTTGCAGCTAAACGTGGATAAAACTGAAACCCTGGTTATTGCCCCTGATGACTCCATTCCTGGGATTAACCAGTATTTGGGTGACTTGGGCCGGTCTGTTAAACCGAGCCTGAGAAACCTGGGTGTTGTGTTTGACAAAGACATGTCATTAGTGCAACACTGCAAACAGCTGACAAGGAATTGCTTCTTTCATCTGAGGAATATGGTTAAGCTCAGGAAAATGCTGTCGCAAAATGATTTGGAGCTGGTCATTCACGCATTTGTGTCCTCGCGTTTGGACTACTGTAACAGTTTGTTCTCTTGTCTAAACAAGAAGGAGCTGTCTCGTCTGCAGCTAGTGCAAAATTCTGCAGCAAGAATTCTGACCCGCTCTAATAGGAGGTCACACATAACCCCTATTCTAAAAGCTCTTCATTGGCTGCCAGTTTCCTTTAGGATCAATTTTAAAATTCTGGTTTTAACTTTCAGAGCTTTGCATGGCCAGGCTCCACCTTACATCAGCGATCTGATCCAGCCCTACACCCCAGCTCGGGCTCTGAGGTCTGTGGATCAGAATCTGCTGATGGTTCCCCGTACTCGCTTCCGGACCAGAGGAGACCGATCCTTCCAGGCCATTGCTCCCAGGCTTTGGAACGATCTTCCGCTCTCTCTGCGTTCCATGGAGTCTGTTGACTCCTTCAAAAGGCAATTAAAGACCTTTTTATTTGTGCAGGCTTTTGCCTAATTGTCTTGGAGCTGGTATGATCGTAAATGTGTTGTCTTGGCCTTTTAATCTTAAATTTGTATGCATCTCTAACTGTGTTTTTATTTTTTAACTGTGTTCTTATTTTTTAACTGTGTTTTATTTTATTTTTAACTGTGTTCTTATTTTTTAACTGTGTTTTATTTTTAACTGTGTTTTTATTTTTTATTAATTGTGAAGCGCTCTGTGACCATGGTCTGTGAAGGGCGCTGTATAAATAAAGTTTACTTACTTACTTACTTACTTACTTACTTACTTACTTACTTACTTACTTACTTACTTACTTACTTAGTTTAAAAAATATTTTTGTTTGTGTAATATGATTACTTTATTAATTTGTGTTAATCAGGATCACTTTTTGAGGAAAAAAATAATGAAAAAAAGATCGGCGTGTTATAATAATGTTGATCGGCCGATCCGATCCACCTTAAATTTTTAAGATCGAAGGCCGATCGCCGATCAGGGGATCTGGACATCCCTAATTTATGGACACTCTTATGCTTGAACATGGTGACGAGCACAGAAGTCCAACAACAAAACACCACTCTGGTTCAGATCAGAGAGGCCGTTCCTCCCAATCACGCCCCTCCAGGTACCACTGTCATCGCCAACGTGAGCGTTGAAGTCCCCCAGCAGAATAAAGGAGTCCCCATTAGGGGCGCTTTCCAGCACCCCCGCCAAGGACCCCAAGAAGGCTGGGTACTCTGAACTGTCATTTGAAGCATAAGCGCAAATGACAGTCAGAGCCCGTTCCCCGACCCGAAGGCGCAGGGAAGCTACCCTCTCATCTACTGGGGAAAACCCCAATGTACAGGCTCCAAGCTGGGGGGCTATAAGCAAGCCCACACCAGCCCGTCGCCTCTCACCCTGAGCAACTCCAGAGTAGAATAAGGTCCAGCCTCTCTGGAGAAGATTGGTTCCAGAGCCCAGGCTGTGCGTCAAGGTGAGCCCGACTATATCTAGTCGGTACCTCTCAACCTCACGCACAAGCTCAGGCTCCTTCCCCGCCAGAGAGGTGACGTTCCATGTCCCAGTAGCCAGTTTCGTCAGCCGAGGGTCGGCACGCCAAGGCCCACGCTTTCAGCTGCCACCCATAACACACTGCACCCGACTCCTATGGCCCTCCCTGCGGGTGGTGGGCCCACGGGGAGGCGAACCCATGTAGCTCATTCGGGCTGAGCCCGGCCGGGCCCCATGGGTGAAGGCCCGGCCACCAGGCGCTCCCGAACGAGCCCCTCCCCCAGGCCTGGCTCCAGGGGTGGGGCCCCGGTGACCCTGATCTTAGTCTGGCCCGTCCCCCAGGACCAGTTTGCCTCGGGTGACCCTGCCAGGGGCAAAACCCCCCGACAACATGGCTCCTGGGATCATTCGGGCGCACAAACCCCCCCTCCACGTTAAGGTGGCGATTCAGGGAGGTCAAAACAAAGTCAAAACAAATTGGCTATAAATTGCATTTGTGGATCACAAAAGAGCTCAAACCTATATTTGACCTTTGCTTTGTTGTTAAGAATATTTAGCATTCTAAATGTGTAGATTGACAGTAAATAAGCTAAAAATGTAATAAGCATTGTTGCATTGTGCCTTGCTACCTGTGCAGGTTTGCAGTTCAGGAGCTCGTGTTGGGAACTAAACTGAGAGTGCAGCTGGATCGTTTTAATTTTTTTTTTTTTTTACTCTTGTTATTATTACTTCATATTGACATGAAATAATTATTTTTGTATGTTTTTTATTCAGAAATTTGACTACGACAGCAGCACAGTGAGGAAGCGTTTTTTCCGTGAGGCTCTCCTTCAGATTTTCATCCCATACATGCTGAAGCAGCTTCACCCGTCCTTCGCCACAGTGAGTTCCTAATTACTGAATCACTTTAAAAAAAATCAATACAAAAATCAATTATACTGACTTGATAGTTTTCCCATTTTTTTCTGATAGATCTTGGGAAAACATCCTAAACTATTTTAATTCTGTTTTGTTTTTTAAGATCTATGCTATCATGTCCCAACTCTTGTCGATTAAAAAGCTTTGAGTGTTTTTGTGAACCCCAGGAGCTTCCCCGCTTCCAGGAACTGATCTTTGAGGATTATTCTGGCTTCATCCTGGTGGAGAACATCTTTGAGGAGGTGGTTCTGCTCTCAGTCATAAAGGATATCATGTTCGGTCAGTCTGCTATTGTCTTGCTTTTTTTTTCTGTCATATAGTCATTTTAAAGTAAAGGCATCACATGACAAACTTTGATTAATGACTTCTACATAAATGTTCATAGCAGCATTTTTGAGTTAAGGAGCTTATCAGTACTTCATTATTGAATTCGCAAGCACTGAATCCTGTGTCCTACATGTTTGACTCCTTTCTTGTATTTAGGAGACAGACAATTATAATTTAAAGTTAACAGAACGTTTAATTGTTTACCTGTGACTGACCTGCTTCGATCTCCTCCTGTGTAGCTGTGAAGGAGGCAGCGGTCCAGAGGAGGCACAACTTGTATCGGGACAGCATTGTTCTCAGCAACAGCGACCCCAACCTACACCTGCTGGGAGAAAACCCATCCATAGACTGGACTGGGGAGTATGGAGGAGCCTCAGAGGGACCAGTGGACGATGCTGAAGGTGATGGTGAGAGTGCGGAGTCCCAGCAGAGGACAAGGATGAAGCAGGTGGTGTCCATGATCCAGGCAGAAGGCTTCGCGGTTTCGCCCAGCGAGTCCTGCGTGGAGATGCCTTGTGTTGATGTCGTCCTGGAGGAAGCAGACAGAAATGGGGAGAAGAACTTGGACGAAGAAGGTTTTTCTGACCAATGTGGATCTGCGAGACCCAAGATATCAGTGAAACCTGAAGAGGTGTTGAAAGAAGAAGTAAAACCAGAAGATGAATGTGAAGATGACGTCCCACTGAGGGTTAACCCCGCTGCAGTGAGCACTTCAGCCATGAAGGAGGAGGTTGAGGGACATCACAGCCAGCCGGCTATGAAGGAGCAGCCATCATCCACCCTGCGACTGCCACCTCTTACTGAGGAAACACACCCTGAAGCTCCAGAACAGAGCCAGAACCCTGCAGAGGCAACACCTGACTTCCCCTTAAACCCACCTGAAGACAGCGGCTCCCAGTCTCCCGCCAGTGAAGAGGTGGATGTTGAGCAAGTTACTGGTGTAGAACCAGAACCAGAACCTGAACACATGGAGAATGACACCAGAAAGCAGTGATCAGTTAATTCAGGCATGTGGACAGAACCGACCCGGCCCTGACTGCTGACTAACCTCTGCTTTTTATATCACACAATTCACGTTCATCTAGTAGAAATGTGAACAGAACCATAACGGTGCGTTATAAATGGACTTAATTCAAACATGAAACTAATATTTTTGGCCAACAGTTATTACGTTACTTATAGCAGAAAAGGGTTAAATTTGCTTCCCTCTTAGATTTACATGTTATTGTCTCTGTAAACACTCTTATGTCACAACTTCACATTTGAAACATCATTTCTGTAAATCACCTACGTGTATCATCTATAAATGCTTGCATGCACGTTAAAATACAGAAGTGTTATTTTATTTTTATTATTCTTTTTTTAAGTGCATTTGCTGAACTCTCCACCTCATTATTTATTATCCCATTCTCTTTTTGATCATTATACTTTTAGATATATTTTTTTCCTGGTGTGATTGTCATTGTTAATCAGTCATTATCCATTAAAAATAATAAATTATTCAACATTATTTGTCATGGTCTTGGTTTATTTTTTTTGCAAGTATGTTGGACAGTAATGATCCATCAATCCATTTAATCAGCTTGATACACTCGTACTGTGCATGCACTTTTTTTTTTTTTTAATGTATGTATTTCTGAGTAAATATATGAATGTAAACACATTTATCCTTAATCGTCTCATTATAGAGGTGTGACATTTTAAAAAAGCAATAGCAAAAAGCGGCAAAAAACTAGTTCAAGAGTGAAAATAAATGAATGTGAGCTATTAAAACCCTATAACAGAAATGGTTGGAATGATATTGAAAGTATTATTACTTGAATTTCCCCCTTGAGGGGGATTAATAAAGTATTTTGAATTGAATTGAATAAATGAAAAGAAAAAAGTTGAATTGACTTGTATTTCTTGGTAAGATGGTAAGAGCCCAAGTTCTTTAATTTTTCAATTGAACAATTTGAATTGAACTGAACTGAATTAAGTGTGTGTGATTTTTTTTTTGTTTTGTTTTGTTTCAAATATACCTTTCAATTAATGTAATGTCAAACATTAAATCTTTTTACAGAATATTTCATTGAGTGCCAATAAAGTAAATGAGAACCGCAGAGGTATTTGTAAAAAAGAAAAGTTTACATCTGAAAGGCAATAAAGTTGTTCAAAGTTAATGTTTGGTACATCAGAAATATTTCACATACTTGGTATTAAACAAGGTTATATCATTTTTTTTTTTCATATTTAAAACTTTTTCTGGCATGCAAGCTGCAGGGAGAGAATTACAAATTTGCCAGCTGAAAGACACTAATTTTCTTGAAAGATCAGGGTGAAATTTTAAAATCAGCAACTTGTAAAGACAAATTCAATCATGTTTAAGGTTTTAGAAATGAATTGGTTAATGCTTGTATAATTATGCAGGGATTCCTATAAAAAAAAAAGTTACATATCTTAATTGTAAATATAACAAAGGCAAAAAAATAAACATCAGCTAAAACTGAATGTTATTGTTGGAACAAAACGAAATAAAAAATGAAAATGAAAAATACTTTATTTATCCCATAAAGGGAAATTCAATACTGTAGTATTAGGGCTCTCTCTCTTTTTTTTTTTTTTTTTTAATAAATAACAGACAAAAAAAACAAAGTTAAATTTACATTTGTGGTTGATGAGAGAGATCTTTTTATTTGGAAGGGCTGTTTTATCCAAAGCAGAAAGATTTTCTTGATCAGTCTATGTCTTTACCAGTTAGTAGTCCAACATATGTTATCAAGAAACTGGATAAATTTTTATTGTGGAGGTAAAAACCCCCTTTCTCTTAAAAAAAAAAAAAAAAAAAATAATAATCCAAAGAACATTTGTAAGACTTTCCCAGCACATCAGTTTAACACTATTGGTGGCATAGATTACCGTATTTTAATATAAGCCGCACCCACTGAAATATAAATGAAATATATATATTGTCACATATAAGCCGCACCGGACTAACTCAGTACGTGTAACAGAGTTGGAATGTTCAATTCTATGTTCAAAATATATGTGGGTATTTTGTTTATTAATTTATTTATTTTGGTGTATAATTGTGAATTTTATCTTAATGTGTTATTTTATTTCATTATTATTTTTATTTGCGTTTGGCCCTCACCTCCTCTGCATGGCACTGATGAGGGTAAGTCGCGTTGCAAGAGGCTGCTGTTATTTATACTTTTTTTGGGGTAGAAACACGATTTATTGTTGGAGCCAATCATTTATGTTTAAGTTGTAAGAAGGCTATGAGTCGGTTTTGTGTTATTTACATTAGTTAATCTGCAGTTTTACAGTTGGTTTATTTTTCGCGCCTATAATTCGGTTACTGGCTAGGTGGCTAGTAGAGAAAGCTAACGTGTTGCTGCCCGTCTTTGTTTTGAAATTTTCTTACTCAGGAGAGCAGTGAGAGGGAGAGAGCCAGATACAGAAAACTAAATGTTTGCTTACTGTCTTCTGCAGGTATGTTATAAATGTTAAATGTGATTATTTTTTACTTTTATTTTGTTTAGTCTTGCCCCACGTGTATGTTTTTTATTTGTCCAGTAGGTGTCACTGTTTACCCCGTTTAATGTTCTCTGAGTTAAAAATTGTTTATCTGTTTTTCTTGCAATTTGAAATGGCTAATACCTCCTGCCAATTTAGTTTTCCAATAGTATTGATAGTATTTTTGGAAGAAACTTGTTAACTCCACACAGTACTGCATGGCACTGATGAGGGAAATAAATGGTCAACGATATACCAGCGCCATTATTTCTGTCTCATGTGACACCAACGCCCACCGTTACACTCGCCTCAGAGAGCGTTTATTGCTGGAGATGCCCCTCACCCTCTCCAAAGCTTTATCTGCTGTATCAGAGGCTAAAGCTATGTGCACTGGAGCGACAGACAACGTTGTGCGAGCTGTTCATCAGGGACCACAACAAAGCAGAAGTAGTGGCTCTAAAACCATAAAGTGTACAGTTAAAGTCAGTATCCCAGAGTCAGGATTTTGAGTTAATACTTGATACAGGTTCACCAGTGTCCATCTTGCCAGAGTCGGTGGTCACTGAGTATTTTCCTGAAGCTTCCTTTAAGGAACCAAAACTCAGACTGAGGGATGATTATGGGAGTCCTATAACTGTGAAGGGTTGCTTACAGGCTAATGTAGCATTTGGGGACCAACATGCGAACACACTACTTTACGTTGTAAAGAACGGATCAGCAGTCTTAGGCAGAGACTTATTCTACTCACTACACATGCAAGTGTCAGACAGTAAAGTCACTACAGTTACCAGTACCCAGCCAAAAGCTTCTGTAGCAAGTGTAGCAGGGACAGAAATAGGATGTGCTAAAGGATCCGTCTATAGAGTTAAAGTACGGCCAGATGTTACGCCAGTGCAACAAAAGCTGCGTAGACTACCTTTCTCAGTTACAGAAGTGTCAAAAGAGCTAAAGAAACTAGTAGACCAGGATGTGATAGAACCAGTAGAGTCATCTGAATGGATCTCACCTATAGTAGTCACTACAAGAAAAGACAGATCAGAACCAAGGGTGAATTCCAATTCCTCCCTTAACCCTCAATCTCAACCCTCAATCTCAAAAATGCGCGTTCCCGCTAAGTGCAAGTGCTGTCCCAGTTCTTAGCAAGTCAAATTGAGGGACGAGTTTGAGGGCTGTATCGCCCTCAAATTTGAGATTTTCCGACACCACCCTTGGAAGTAAGGGCTATCCAGAAGCTAGCTACAAACGTAAGTGTCTTCGTATATCTTAAAGATATAAATGTTACGAAACCATGGATTAACATCGTTGTTGCGTAACATTAATTTTTTTACTTTACGATGTTTGCTGCTGGACCGGCGGTCCCGTCGGCTTCACATTGTACTCGTCGGTGGTCCCGGTACATTATTCAGCCCTCCGTCGCTACACAACAAAGTAACGTGAAGCCGCCTGGGACTGCCGACGGGACCGGTCCGCCGACCGTGGCGGTCCGGGTCCCGTCAGCGGTCCCGGTCGGCTTCACGTTACTTGTATACCTTGTTGTGTAGCGACGGAGGACTGAATAATGTATCCTCTATTGTGTTATTTGCTAATATTATTTAGAGAATATACGGCGCTCTTTTCAATGTTATCCCTGTGTAATTTCAGGAAATACAGAGACAACACGGCTCTGATACATTTCAGTCTGAAGACGTAACTGCACTCGAGGGGTGTCCCATTTCTAAGTCACAAGATAGACCTGACACTTACTTTCAAGGGTTTAGTTTGAGGGCCAAAAATTGAGGGTTAAGGGCGAGGGTTGAGATTGAGGGTTAAGAGAGGAATTGGAATTGGCCCCAAGACTCTGCGTTGATCTCAGAGAACCTAATAAGTCAGTCGTAGTCGATGGCTTTCCTCTACCTCACATGGAGGAAATGTTCGCAGAGTTGAGAGGTGCAACACTGTTTTCCACATTAGACCTCCAGTGTGCTTATCATCAGATGCCACTACACGAGGACAGCCGCAGCTTAACGACCTTCATCACTCATGACATCACTCATCACTCGACCATCCTCAAAGATCTGCCGGAGGTCCAGTGTTACCTTGATGACATCATTGTTTCAGGTGCAACAGCTGTGGAGCACGACGAAAGACTGACAGCTGTACTTCGACGTAGACATGAAGCTGGACTTGAGCTGAATCACTCAAAATGCAACTTCAGACAAACAGAACTGTCTTTTTTAGGGCACACGGTGTCAGGGAAATGACTACAGCCTGATGCTTCACGCGTGACTGCTTAATACGTGACGGCTTAATCTCTGTCAGTGCCATACGCATGTCATTGTCCATGTCTGGACGTGCTCTATGTTTTGTTTTGAGGACCTTTAAAGTTGAAAAGCCAGACTTACACAAGTACGTTGTTGCGAAAGGGAGAAGGCATTTCAGTGCCCTTTCAGCCAAGGTGGGATAGTCCTTTCTGACATGTAGCCAGTAGTTAGACAGGGGAAGAGCCTCAAAGTTCAGTTTTTTTTAATCCCCTAAGTTTGTCATGTCAATCAGCTCCTCCTGTGACTTTAAGTCCAGACTAGAACCGACACTGTAGGTATACGTGTATATACGTATAACCTCAGCTACGCGAACTGCTCACTTCAAAATGGCCAAAGTCAGCGAAAAACTTGGTACCAGAACTGCAACCATTTTTCAACCTGCGGCATGAACTTTCCCTACAGGATGACTTGATAGTGCGTGGCACACACAGACTCTTGGTACTTGACAGTCTCCAACCAAAACTCATCTCCCTGGCACATGACACACACCAAGGGATTGTGAGAACAAAGCAGAGACTCAGGGAAGCATATTGGTGGCCAAGAATGGATGCCCAGATGGAGGCAGCCATAAAAGCATGCGTCACATGCCAGTCGCACGACAAGTCAGCAGTTACCCACACTACTCCACTACAACCTGTGCCATATCCAGAAGGGGCATTGGAAAAGGTAGCCATTGATGTGGTTGGGCCTTTTGATAGGGCACCAATAGACTGTCGTTTTGCAATCACACTTATTGACTACCACAGCAAGTGGCCAGAACTAACTTTTGTCCCCCAGGTCACATCAAGGACTGTTATCCAGTTTTTATCTGCAGTTTTCAGCAGGGAAGGTGACCCCAAAGAGCTAGTTTCAGACAACGGCTCTCAATTCGTGTCACAAAAGTTTGAAGCATTTCTCCGTGACAGAGGCATTGTACACAGGAAGTCTTCAGTCTACTATCCGAGGGCGAATTGAGAGATTGAACGCTTCAATCACTGCCTGAAGGACACTCTGCAGACAGCCGTACTCGAAGGAAAACCATGGAAGGACTTCACAAGGGAATTTCTACATGTCTATCGGGCAACACCTCACTCTACAACTTAGCGCTCACCAGCTGAACTGTTGCATGGTCGACCTATGCGCACAAAACTTCATGTGGCTGGACGTCCACTTCCAACACACGAAACACTGTCATCAAGACAGGTTGCTCTCAGAGTGAGAGAAAGGCAAAAGAAGAGCAAGGCTTACACAGATGGAAAGCGAGGAGCTACACCTGTGTTCTTCAGATGTGGATCATATGTCCGGGTGAAGAAACCAGCCATACTTCCCAAAACCCAGAGCAAGTTTTCCAGACCACTCAGAGTGATGGAGTAAAGAGGACAGTACACTTACCTACTGTCAGATGGAAGATGCTGGAACGCATCTTACCTTGCACCTGTTTCTTGTCAGGAAAAGAAGAGTGACAGTGAGTTGTCACCTCTAGACTTTGGGAATACACCAGAGTCAACACATCCAGTGACATTCACGCTGCCGTCCAGACCAGCCAGGCTTAGAAGAGTGCCTGAGTGGACTAAGGACTATGTGCGCTGATAAACATCTGAATGCTCTTGATAATGTTCTGAAAATCCAAATGTTCTTGATAATATTCCAATATCAAAAAAATGCAAGGATAAATGTTAAGTTTCTAATTCTTGGTCCTTATGCAGCTGTTTTAACACAAGGTTAATTTTGTGTGCATATAAGTATAAGTAAAGTCAGAATGTAATGCTAGTCAAGTTCATTTTGGAAATAATTTGCAGACAGTGCCATACTTGTTGTGTTACAAGTCAGAGTACAAGAAAACCAAGTTCATTTCAAAGGTGAATTTTATCGTTCATATATACAAGGTTTGCTTAAAAGGGAGATATGTGGTGTTTTCGCCTGAACATTAGATGGCGCTGTGAGACAGTGCAGACTGGGCAAGTGTAGAGAGAAGAAGCTGAGAGAACAAGGAGTGAAGTTACCGCCTTGGAATTGATATGTTTTGCTACCCGGTACATCCTCCACGTTTTGTTGTTTCATTTGAATAAAGTGAGGAAAGTAAATTACGTCTCGTTCTTGCAACGATACCACACCCTTCCAACAGGAAAAAAGGGGGGGTTCGTGTCAGACTGGGTAGTGTCAGGGGTTACAAGCAGGCAGTCTGATGCAGGGGAGTGTATTGCTCGTTCAATGGATTAAATTAACCCTTTAAGCGCCAAAGTCGCAATATTGCGACAAGCAGCATTGCTGAATAAAACAGGCTGTATCTATAAATGTGGTGCCGAATCGTGTCACTACTTTTCACCAGGAGATAGGAGACATGTGTGCCTGTAATCTGAGTAGATTTTTTTGGGGGTGGGGCCATTCAAAGTTTCAGAGAAAAACCGTCGCAGAGAGGCGGCGGCGCAGCAGCGGTAGTAGAGCTGAACGGAGCGAAAGAGTATTTTTCCCATTTACTTACAATGCCAAGAGGTCGGTTTACCATCGACGAAGTACTTCATCAGTTACTGGCTGACTCCGATTCCGAGGAGGAAAACGTAGAGTTGTTGAATGACAATGAAACTGGCATTAGTAGTGACGGCGAGTCCGCGCGCCATAGTCCACAACCATCACACAGCATAGCAGGTGCTTCACCTCAGTGTGGCTTGAAAAAAACCAAGCAGAGGACGTGGTCGGGATGTTAGAGGGTCTCATAACACCGCAAATATGGGTGAATGTAGCGGGGATGAAAACAGCCGCGGTTGTGGGAGACGCGGGAGAAAACACACTGCTAATGGCGGAGATGGTGTTCACCGCCGCACCACAAACCACGATGGCAATGATTATAATGATGATGTCTGGGAATTCTTGAGAGGAGAGGAAGAATATCTAAACTGGATCCCAAATTTTGATGAGCCTGTTGGTTATTGTGGAGACGATCTGACAAATTTTGAGCCACTTGATTTCATCTCTCTTTTCCTGAATGATGAATTCTGGAGCCTCTTCACCCGTGAAACAAACAGATATGCCCACCAGGTCTTTGAAATGGAAGTTTTGAAAGCAAACTCCAGATTTCATGACTGGTATGATGTCACGGTCTCTGAAATGAAAGCTTTCATGTCACTTCACTTGTGCATGGGGCTTGTGGAAAAACCTGAAATTGAGGACTACTGGGCAGGTTTTGGGCCAACATACACACCTGGTTTTGGCAAAGTGATGGCGAGAAACAGATTTGAAATTATTCTCTCTTTCCTTCACTTTGTAAATAATGATGACCGCATTGAGAGGGGGCAGCCAGGTTATGATAGACTCTTCAAAGTGCGTCCCATAATTGATTTGATCATTCCTCGTTTTGCTGCTGTCTATGGTCCACTAAAGGAACTTTCCTTGGATGAAATGACCATTGCATTCAGGGGAAGGTCAACACTAAAAATATGCAACCCAAAAAAACCTGACAAATATGGCTATAAAGCATTTGTCTTGAGTGAGGCCAGCTCAGGTTATGTATTACAGTGGTACATCTACGCTGGCAAAAATACGAGCGATGAGGAAAATTTAGGGGCAACACACCATATTGTCCGTCAGCTGCTTGACCAGCACACTGGGAAAGGGCATGAAGTGTACATGGACAGCTACTACACATCGGCTTCCAACTCTACCGCGCAGACAGAAACACAGAAATTTCTGGCAAAACTAAAGGTGGAGGGATCTGTTTCTACGTCAACAGCGGTTGGTGCAACGATGCAACAGCGATCCAGCAGCACTGTTCTCCTGACCTGGAATCTTTCTTCATCAACTGTAAGCCGTTTTATTCTCCCCGGGAGTTTGCTTCATTCATCCTGGTCGGCGTCTACATCCCGCCACAGGCCGACGCGCAGAACGAACAGCGTATACTCGCCGACCAGATACTGTGTGTGGAGCGGGCCAACCCGGACTCTTTAGTTATTGTCCTTGGAGACTTTAACAAAGGTAACCTCACTCATGAACTCCCTAAATGCAGACAGCTGGTTAAATGCCCAACCAGAGAGGAGAAAATTCTGGATCACTGTTACACCACAATCAGAGGTGCTGATCACGCCGTCCCCCAGACTGCACTGGGTCACTCTGACCATGTCATGCTCCACCTGATTCCTGCCTACAGGTAGAAACTAAAGCTCTGCAAACCTGTAGGACCTCGTAGAAGTGGACCAGTGAAGCAGTGGAGGATCTCCAGGCGTGTTTGGACTCTACTGACTGGGATGTTTTCAGGACTGATACCAACAATCTGGATGAGGACACAGAGGCTGTGAGGCTATTAACCTCAGCTTGGATGCAGGCCTATTTATTAATGTACACAGGAAATAAAATGCATGGGAAATTAAACTCTGTTTGCCCACTCAAAAAAAGTGAAATCGGATCGAGAAAAATCGGAAATCGGCCGGTCATCAAAATTAAAAGATCGGAATCGGATCGGGACCCAAAAAACGTGATCGGGACATCCCTACTGCTATTATCTCTTTAATACTAAAACCTGGTAAAGACCCCACATCCTTATCAAGTTATCGTCCACTGTCTTTAATTAATACAGACACAAAAATCATAAGTAAAGCATTGACTCTCCGAATAGAAAAAAATAACTCCACTTATTATCTGCTTGGATCAAACAGGCTTCATTAAAGGAAGACAGTCTTGTATTAATCTACCTAGACTATTTAACTTAATTCATCATACGCCACAAACAAATACACTGACAGCGATATTCTCATTGGACACACAAAAAACATTTGACAAGGTTAGCTGTAAGTTTTCATTTTAAACCCTTAAAAATTTTGGTTTTGGTTATTTATTCATCCATTGTATAATGAGTGAAATTAAAAATACTTTATTAATTCCATCCCTATTTGCTATTTTTATAGAACCTCTTGCAGCAGCTGTACGTAAACATAGTAAAATCGCAGGAATACAGACAGGAAATGCAACACATAAGATTAGTTTATATGCAGATGACATCCTTTTATACCTACAAAAACTGTTGACATCCCTCCCCTAAACTATCACTCTAATAAATTCCATCTCCGAGATATCAGACACTATCATTACACATCATTACACTATCAACTGGTCTAAATCCTCCATTTTACCACTAAATCTCAGTAGTTGGGATGTGGCTGCCAAAACATGACTTCTATCATTTAAAACAGACAATATTAAATATCTAGGATTAAATATTTCCCCCAAGTTGTAAGAATGACTTGACCTTAACTATAATTCTCTATTAAAAATAGTAGAAGAAAACCTTAAATGTTGGATGAACCTACCAATAAACCTAATGGGTAGAACTGCCACAGTTAAAATGACCATTCTTCCTATGATAAATTATCTCTTCCTAATGATCCCAATTAAACCTCCAAGCTCTTGGTTTAAATCTCTAGACTCTATAGTCTCGCAATATTATTGGAAAAACAAGAAGGCTAGGATTAAATTATCCACACTACAGAAATCCAAATCTAAAGGTGGTCTGGATGTGGTGTGTAGAGCGAGGGGAGACCCAGGAGCACAAGTGGCAGAGGTTTGAATCAAGATTTATTTCCAAATAGGAAACAATCCAAAGGAAAGGAAGCACAAAAAATACAAGGTCCACAAAAAAACACTAAAACGTCCGGAGAGTGAATGTGGGGGCATGGAGGCACTGGAAAAGAATGGAGAAAAACCAACAATCACTTAATAGTGATGGGTCCAGCAACATCGATGCGTGGGCGCATGCGTCGAGCTCAGAGAGCAACACCCGTGTTGGTACGTGTTGGTGCACGTTTCACCTTAAGAAAGTCACGTGACCGATACAGGTACTGTATCGAACTGACAGTGAGGCGCCAAACTGTGTTTATAAGGAAGCGCATCTGTCGACGGGACGCACTACCAAAAGAATCTCCGATCTTTTGTCACATGTCGTCAGAATCAGCAACAATCATGGACCAGCCTCAAGCTAAAAGAAAGGTTTCCAGCATATGGCACAATTTCAATCTCATATTGGAAAATAAGGTATTTGTTTTAATTTCCTTGTTTCATCCTGTTGCTCTCAAAGTTCCCACTTGATCTATCTGAATACAAATTCATTCCAAAGTGACTCTTAGTTTTCTATTCATATTATTTTCTGCAGGTTAACTGTAGAATTTTCTCAACAGAGCTGTCGTATATAAATAAGTCCTCCTCAGTGCTGATACACTACAGGTCCAGGCATGAATTAAGTCCCAGATACATCCAGGATGAACTCAGGTACGCAGCCATTCTACAACGTATTCACAGTTCCTTTATTGATAATTAACTCCTATGAATTTATTCTTTACTTATTTTTTAACCATGAAGCTTCCAGGAAGCAGATGCTGGATGAAGCTCTGCTATATTTCATCCTGAAGGACTGCCATCCCCTCAGGATTGTGGAGAGTGAAGGGTTCAGGGAACTGGTCCAGGTCCCAGGATCCTTTGAGACACTGCGACAACCAAAAGCCAACGTATCCACACCTCTTCCAGCTTTACAGTGTCTTTGCACACCAGCATCATCTGTCTCGTGTGAGCGGGTCTTTTCCAAAGCTGGAGAACTTTTGTCCAAAAAGCAAAATAGACTGAAGTTCAATACATTGGAAAAACATATTGTTTTGAATAAAAATTTGTGAAAAAAAAAAATTCAGTCCACGAGCATCTTCATTCACAAACACGGTCACTTCAATTTTCTAGTTATGATACATGAATCTGTATCTAAAGATATCAAAGATACTTTAAATTTAAATTCAGATATGCAATGATGCCATATACAATGCAATGACTTATATTTTATTATTGCATACTTGGTCATATTGATGACAGTTGGGTCTGGCAACTCGGTTGCCTGTAGGGATTTTTAATGTCCAGCAGGTGTCAGTATTCAGTGACACGGTATCGACACGTATCAATACAGTTTGGCAACGTGTTGAAACGATCCATGAAGCGCCATCAACCCATCACTATTACTTAACAAGAAATTCACTTTAAGTGAACAGGAGCCAACTGGTACCACGGTAGGTCTCTGTATAATCTGGCGTGGAAGAGTGCCTCAGCAGGCTTCAAGTAGGCATCTTGATTAGCGATTAGTGCGAGCAGGCAAGACCACCACACTGGAGGCTCCAAACTTCTTTTATTATTTCCTTGCAAAGAAAATCCAATATATTTATAAATGGATACATTTTAAGCAACGTGACTCCTCTTAGATGGACCTAGAACAATCATTTTGCAAAGAAATCAATATTACCGATTTGCTTTTCATAAGTCGCTCAATTACTCGCCATTCCTGCTTCAAAAACTAAATTATAGCTACAACCTTGACAGCCTGGTGGGATTTTCACCAGATAGCTAAAACCAGCATCTTACCGAGTAACCACACACCTATTTTGAATAATCCTGACTTCCAAATGAACCGGAAACCCTAAATTTTATGTCATGGATTAACAAGGGATTCACCCATCTCAATCATATTTATGAAAATAATTCTATGGTCACATTTACTCATCTTCTGCAGAAATATAACACTGGAAAAAAGCAATTTCTAGAATATCTTCAGGTTAAAACTACTATACAGAACTTCCGGTGACGTCATGGTGGGAGCAACAGCCGGATTCTCTGGCTGCGGGAAGAAACCCTTAAAAACTAGCCAAATTCATGTTTAATTAAAATAAAAAACCCATCCTGGATACTAATAATACGCCTTCAAAAACGCGTTTTTTGTCGTTTTCTCAGTCGTTTTTTTTTTTTTTTTTTTGATTTTTTTCTTCCATAGCGAGGGCGGTGTAGAGAAAATTCTAGAAAATTCCTCAAGAAATTTTGATATGTGCATGCCCGCTTGCAGCACATTTATTGTCGCTCACTGCTGCTTAATGCACGTCCGTCTTCAGAGCAGGGTCATGTTTGGACGTGTTACCTGTTACGCTCTTATAGACCAATAGACCAAGAATAGACCAAACACCAAATAGTGTTTGGTCTATTCTTTACATAGAATCGACAGCCTTTTTTTGGATTTTTTTCTTCCTTAGCATCTTAATACCCAAGACAGCGGGTTCCGAGGCCTCTCAAGACACGAAGGCTACCCTGTCGAGGGTTGAATCCACCCTTGACGATGTGCGGAGTCGTACGACAAGACTGGAACAACAAGTAACCAACGTGGAACAGAGAGTGAGTGACACGGAAGACAAAACGCTCCGACATGAGAGAGCCATTCGCTATTTACTTCAGAGAGAAGTTAAACTATCCGCTAAATGCGAAGATCTCGAGTCCAGGGCGAGGCGGAATAATCTGCGCATATACGGGGTAAAAGAGGGAGAGGAAACAAACGATATGATTAAATTCATATCCAACTTAATGCGCACCTCGCTTGAACTACCGGATGACTTGGACCTGTGCGTGGAGAGAGCCCACCGCTCATTAACCACGAAACCGAAGGAACCCGCTCCGCCTAGATCCATCATAATCCGGTTCTCCGACTACAGAGTAAAGGAAAGGATACTCCAGCAAGCCTGGAAAAAACGGGAAATGACATATCAAGAACAGAGGATCTTTTTCGACCAGGACTATACATCGGAGGTGCAGAAGAAACGCAAACAGGTACGGAAGGTGATAAAACAACTCAAAGAGAAAAAAGTGAAAGCCCAGTCACCGTTCCCTGCCCAGCTGAGAATCCACCTGGAATCTGGCGTGAAGACTTTTGCGACCCTTTCGGAGGCGGCCCCCACGCTCAAGAAGATGGGAATTAATGTGAAGGTTGATGAGCGGGAGGACCTCCAGAAGGAGCCGCTACACAACCCCCTGGTCACGGCGTCGGCATCAAACAGATCGGGACTTTTAACGATGACCAACGGGGACTTGCAGGCTGTTGTTCGAGGTGATGAATGAACACTAAACAACTTTGAGAGGTAAATAGACTGATAATAAGTTGCTAAATAGCGTTGCCAAGAGATCAGGCTTAAATGTTTCCTTGATCTGTACTTAATCCAATTTGGCTGGTTTATTAAAAAAAAACAAAACAAAAAAAAAAACAGGAAAAATAACAGGGTTTCTCCTTCAAAGGATGAAGGGTTTTAGTTAGGTACTTTTTATTTGTTCATTTTTATTTCTTTGATTGTATTTTATTTCACTTATGGGCGACTCTTGATAGTCGCCATAGCACTAAGTGTCTCAGCCGGAGAAATTTTGTCACCACTCTCCGTCTTTCCAGAAGCTGGTTAGTAAGATGTTCAGGCAACCAGCTCAGTTTTTGGAAGTTAGTTCTTTGTTCCTATGTAGAAGTTTTTTCCTCTCATCATGTTCAATACTTGTTCATATCATTCTGACAGTTGTGCAGTCATGTGTTGTGTCTCAGGTACTTAACAGGTGCATTATATTGAAACAGAGGTCTGGGTTTGAGGACAAGATGAAGCTTTTGCTTTACATATATGAATAATTTGACCACAATTACGTATAATATCCGTGGACTGAATCATCCCATTAAAAGAAAAAAAAATATATAGTCAATTAGAAAAATTACACTGTTCAATTGCCCTATTACAGGAATTTACCATTTACCCATTTACCAGAAGGAGAACATAAAAAACTAAAGAGGGAATGGGTGGGTCAAGTATTCAGTGCATCGTTTGGTAAAAAAAGGGGAGTTGCAACCCTAATTACCAGGCCATTGGCCTTCTAAAAGTTATTCAGGATAAGCTGGGGAGGTTTATTATGGTCGTTGGTACAATAGGAGAAGTGGAAATGTCTATATTGAATTTGTATGCTCCAAACGAAATGGACCAGAATTTCTTTAAGGAAATTGCAAATGTTATTGCTGATAATGCTAAGGGCATCATAATAGTTGGGGGAGATTTCAATGCTGTACAGGATGGAAAGCTAGACAGAATGCCAGCAGAGGGAGGACCCCAAACTATAAAAACCAAAACACTCAACAGTATCATTTCAGAATTAGGACTTGCTGACCCCTGGAGATCTAGAAACCCCTCAGGAAAAGACTTTAGTTTTTTCTCTAATGTACACAACAGCTACTCTAGAATTGACTTCTTTTGTCTATCTCAACAGCATACATACAAAGTAACAGATTGCCATATTGAACCAATAACTCTGAGTGACCATGCTCCTGTTGTTTTAAATATAGATTTAGGCAAAGAAAATTTCTTCAGATACTGGAGACTGAATGTCTCGTTATTGACCGATACTGTGTTGTGGAAAAAAATTATCCGATCTTGATGAGAAAATCAGAATAGAATTTATTACAGAGAAAAAAAGACAGACATACAAATACTTGTGGCCACAAGGAGAGCGACCAGCCACCACTCCGCAGAGTGCCGGCTGATCACTCTGCAGATACAAAGATTAGGCTGATCTTTATACACCAAGACAGCAAGGTGTTACAGATTTGCATACAGAGTGTAGACACAGTAGGTGTTGGTCAAAGCAAAAAGACATTTGTCTCAAGACAGACTGATTGAGTTTAGCAATGTTAAAACAGAGGCATTTGTTTAAACAGACTGATTGAATTTAGCAACTTTAAAAAGTCCCTTGATCAAGGAGTTATTTAGTTGATGCTAATTGAATTTAAGGAAGTCACAGTTCTTCCTTGATCAAGAAGTTATTTAGTTGATGCTAATTGAATTTAGGAAGTCACAGCTGACCCCCGCTGTGTCTCCTTGATCAATGAGCCACAGCCGACCCCCGTGCTTTGCCTTTTGTCAGACATTTGGTCTCGTGTGACACAGACAAATCACTTTTAAACATATTGTTAGATGACAAAATTACAAGATGAAATAAACCAAATAAAAATTTCCACCACAATTTCCCTCTTTTGATTATAAATGAAACATTGATATGTTTCATATTAATCACACAATAACATCCATTAACTGTAACATTAGGTCACCAAATTCACTGAGATTCAATGATCACCATCATAAACATGATTGAAAACAGAAACAATGTTCGACTTATGAATATGGACAATAATATTCAGTGTTGGAAAACGGACGATCACACAAAGGAGTCGTTGTCAGAGTCATTCTGATGAATCGTCATAATATCCAGGCGATGAGGGAGGATTAGAAATAGAGTCCATGGGATTTGTTTGGGAACATGGGGTATACAGATCCAAAAACTGGATGGGAATCATCTTAGACAGTTCTTGACTAAGGGAATAATGCTGCATGAAAAAAAACAACAATGATGACTGAGGTCATAATCCACAGCAGGAGAGACCTTTTAGCTGTTACCAGCTAGCAATGAAAGCCAGCCAGAGGAGGACACATGGTCCGCAAGCAGAGTCCTTTTAGGGCAAACACAGAGTCCTTGATGAATTCGTCCAGCTTGTAGTTCACAGTTTACAGGCAGAGCATGAGTTTTTTCCATCAAGGGGAAAAAAAGTGTTTGACCAGAGTTTCCTGTCAGGTGGGACATCCGAGCCCCAGATTGAATCATGTGGGTCAGTTGGAGAGCGGCGATGGCGGGGTGTGTCATGAGCTGACACCACATAAAGGTGCTGCAGTGTGAGATCTTTTGTCATGCAGCAATCTTGAATGACCTCCTGACCCTCAGGAAACAGGCCAAATGACTAATAATCCAAATCAAGGGCATTTTGAGCCAAATAGTCCACAACCTGTCAGTCCAACAGGCTGCCATTGTCCGTGTTTGAGCCAATGTCACTCACCAAGCAGAAGAAAGCACCCATGTTGGAGCATGTTGCTCGGAGTGCTGCCAGAGGCCTGATCAGCACTCTTTCCTTCAACTGAGATGTCCCCTCTGTTGGTGAGGACATGACTTTCGCCTGGCGATGGGTGGAGTAGAGCGTCTACTCTGATGCTGGGTGATTGACTCGTGAGCAGGGGTGTCTGCTGGTCTCAGGAAGAGCTGCTTTTACCTGCTGAGCAATCTGGTTGTCGGGGGATGAGAACTCTTTCCAGGAAAGGCCTAACGTGGGAGCTGTTTGAAGAGCCTCTTTCAGTCAATTGAAATCAGGACTGGCTTTCAGTCCTGACAGTTTAAAAAAAAAAAAAATCTAGGTCGCATCACTGTAAATTGCTTTGGCCAAAAGCAAATGAGTGAAGAAAAAAAAAAAAAAGGGGGGGGTATCAGTGTGGGAAACAACTGTCTCTGTTCTGGGGTTTAGTGAGACAGACAAAGCACAGGACATACATACAACACTTAAGGTACCAAAAAAAATACATATATATATACATATATACTCACACACACACACACACATATATATATATATATATGTATTGTTGCGCATGCGCAGGGGTCAGAGATGCGGAATAGCATCAGAATCAACAATAAAGATACATTCACTCCTTAAAAAAAACCAAAGCGCTATGTTTCACATTCTTCCAAATCTTTTACACAAATCTTTCAGTCAATTTCTCATTCAGTCTTTCCAACTCATTCAAACTCGACAAACCCATATTTCTGAGTCCAGACATCCAACACTCTCACGGCCGTTTCTTTCTCTCACCTATTCCACATTGGAACTCTGAGGAAACAGAAAAGAGGTTTGGATTTATCAGAACTCATTTCTTTATGAGTCAGTATGCATACTCTTGCTAAGATTGCAAACGTCTTTGCAAAATCTGTTTGCCTGCCCCAAACAGTTAAAGCCTAACCCTCTGAGTACTTACAGAAGGAGCGTTTCAGAACAGATCTCAGAAACTAACCTAGTCGCAGTCACTCCTGCAGACTAAACTTCCCCAAATGCTATGGAGAATGCTGAACCACCTCAGATCTGAACCTTTTCGAGACCAAATGTGTTTTTGAAAATGAATTTCTCACCAGATCAGATTGTAGGACTTAAGTTCGTTGGATCCCAGCGTTGGCAGCCAGGACGCAGTGAATCAGCTCCCATCTCAACAGCACTTTTGAGGTTCTCGGTCTCTGGTCACTCCGTCCAGACGGCCAAGCGAGGGACCCTACTTGCAGTGCCAAATTGTTGTGGAAAAAAATTATCCGATCTTGATGAGAAAATCAGAATAGAATTTATTACAGAGAAAAAAAGACAGACATACAAATACTTGTGGCCACAAGGAGAGCCACCAGCCACCACTCCGCAGAGTGCTGGCTGATCACTCTGCAGATACAAAGATTAGGCTGATCTTTATACACCAAGACAGCAAGGTGTTACAGATTTGCATACAGAGTGTAGACACAGTAGGTGTTGGTCAAAGCAAAAAGACATTTGTCTCAAGACAGACTGATTGAGTTTAGCAATGTTAAAACAGAGGCATTTGTTTAAACAGACTGATCGAGTTTAGCAACTTTAAAAAGTCCCTTGATCAAGGAGTTATTTAGTTGATGCTAATTGAATTTAAGGAAGTCACAGTTCTTCCTTGATCAAGAAGTTATTTAGTTGATGCTAATTGAATTTAGGAAGTCACAGCTGACCCCCGCTGTGTCTCCTTGATCAATGAGCCACAGCCGACCCCCGTGCTTTGCCTTTTGTCAGACATTTGGTCTCGTGTGACACAGACAAATCACTTTTAAACATATTGTTAGATGACAAAATTACACGATGAAAAAACCAAATAAAAATTTCCACCACAACTGCGATTATACAGGATCTAAAGCAAAATTTAAAAGAATATTTTGAGATAAATGATAATGGTGAGGTGACTCCGTCAATCCTATGGGAGGGAGCTAAAGCAGTTTTAAGGGGAAAGATGATTCAAATTGCGTCTAGATTAAAGAAAGTACGATTGGAAGAACAAACTAAATTAGAAAATAAGATAAAGCAGTTGGAATCAGAACACAAATCTACAGGAATACATAACACTTAGTTAGAATTAAAAGAAACTAGGAAAGCTTTGGACAAACTCCTTACATATAAAGCAGAAGGAGCCTTAAGATTCTCCAAACAACGATATTATGAGATGGGAAACAGAGCAAGTCGCGTGCTAGCTTTTCAACTTCGCAAGGCCCAGGCTAGTCATGCGGTTTCTAAGGTTAAAACAAAACACTTAAAACAACAGTCATCCAAAAGAAATAGCAGATGCTTTTGCAACATTCTATGAAAAACTGTATGAGGACACCTTGGTTAAAAAACTAAAAGCGGCGATCCTGAGGCCTTCCTCTCCAGCCTGCATCTTCCTTCATTGTCCGAAAAGGAAGCATTACAAATGATATCAGATATTACTGAACTTGAAATACGAGAAGCCATAAAAACACTGAAAAACAACAAATCTCCGGGGACAGACGGGCTTCCTGGAGAGTTTTATAAATGCTTCATAGATGATTTAATACCTGTGCTAACTAAAGTTTTTAACTATGTTCTTACTAAAGGGGACCCACCGAATACATGGTCGGAAGCTGTTATATCAGTGATTCATAAAGAGGGTAAGGACCCCTCATTTTGTGAGGGGTATAGACCCATTAGTTTGATATGTAACGACCAAAAGCTGCTGACATATATCCTGGCGAAGAGAATGCAAAAATTATAGGAAAATTGATTAATCCAGACCAGACAGGGTTCATTCCTGGTCGACAAGGAGCTAATAATATAAGAAGAACATTAAACATCATAACATGTGCCAAGAAAAAAAATACACAAAACTCTATGCTTATTAGTTTCGATGCTCGGAAAGCCTTTTACACAGTGAAGTGGCAATTTTTATACAAAACACTGGCTGCTATGGGGTTCCATCCTACATTTGTAGACTGGATAAAGGTTATTTACACAAAACCAAAATCACGTGTCAGAGTGAATGGATGTTGTTCACAATTTTTCTATTTGGAGAGGGGGGTTCGACATGGTGACTGTCTTAGCCCTTTGCTTTTCGCCATAAATATAGAACCTCTAGCTGCATTAATTAGGCAAAATGAAGGCATTAAGGGCATAAAAGATCAAGGCCAAGTAGAACACAAAATTTCTCTTTATGCAGATGACATACTGACATATATTACTGATCCGGTCTCCTCTGTCCCAGCATTAATGAGAAACTTAAAGGAATATGGAGAACTCTCAGGCTACCAAATTAACCAATCAAAGTCAGAGGCAATGATGCTGGTAGGGCACTGGCCTGTACAACTAACAGGAAGTATTAAATTCCACTGGTCTAATCAAGGGTTCAGATATCTGGGTAACATTATAACGCCTGATACATCACAGCTGTACGAAGCCAACTATGGTAAATTAATGGGCGAAATAAAAAATGACCTCACGAGATGGGAAGTTCTCTCCTTATCCCTAATAGGATGAGTGGAAACAATAAAAATGAATATATTAAAAAGGTTGCTTTTTATGTTCCAATCTCTACCCATAGAGGTCCCCGCTTCCACATTCAAAACAATCGATAATTGGCTATCTAAATTTATTTGGCAGAACAAAAGGCCCAGAATTAGATTGAAAAAAATGCTATGTACAAAAGAAATGGGGGGCCTTGATTTACCTAACTTGAAAAAAATATTACTGGGCGGCCCAGCTTAGATCATTGGTTGCATGGATCTCTCAAGACAATGACACAATTTGGGTTAGGATGGAGCAAAGTGAATGCCTAAACTTACCCCTAGACACTATCCCATTTATGAGTCATGACACCTGGAAAATAAATAAAATTAATAACCAGTGGGTGAAAACCACTTTAAAAATATGGTCCAATGTGAGAAAGAAATTAAGACTCCCGACATCAATATCCAGAGCAATGAAGATTGCGCATAATATAGACTTTCTTCCATCCGAATTAAGTACAGGGTTCAAGAAATGGGAGCGGAATGGCTTGGTTATGCTAGACCAATTATTTGACGGAGGAGTCCTGGTGTCCTATGAGCAGCTTAGACACAAACATAACCTTCCAGCCCATGATTTTTTTTTAAATATCTTCAACTGAGACACTATTTACAGAAGCACAAAGAATGGGACAAACTATGCACTTTACCCTCTAATCTAGAACACTTCTTTATTTTAATAATTAAAGGGACTATTAAGAAGAAAATTATATCACACTTATATAAGATACTGCAAGAAGAACTGACAGATAACAGTTTCGACATTAAAGAAAAATGGGAACTGGAAATGAACACCATTATTCCAGATAATAACTGGGAATTGTCATGCAGAGAGCGACACCAAATTACAAATAGCCCCATCTGGAAGGAATTTGAATGGAAAATTAAGATGAGGTTCTTCAGGACTCCTCTTGTCACATCAAAATTTACGGACACCTCAAATCAGTGCTGGAGGGGCTGTGGCATTGTAGGAGATAAGATACTGGTTAAACATACAAAATGAAATAAAAAAGTGTTTAAATGTAGATCTTCCATTAGATCCATTGTGTTTTGTATTAGGAATATTGCCAGAAGATCTAGAAAACAATAATCAGAGAATACTGTTGAGAATTCTTCTTCTAATTGCTAAGAAGATGATTACAATCTCCTGGCTGAGACCACAACCCCCCACACAATGGAGAGAGAAAGTTAAAGATGTTTATTATATGGAAAATATAACTGCAAGGTTGCACTTGAAAACTGATGTATTCCTGACTAAATGGTCTCCAATTATTTCTCACTTTATCAATTGATATGACCTTTGATGGGACTGCTGTGTTCTATATGGATGTGTTTTTGTGTGATTTATTTATTCCCCCCCCCACCCATGCCATTCAAATAGCCCACCTTCAAATACGGACTCTATCTGGACATTGTTAGGATGCCAAAATCCATGGACTACCTCTACCTGTGATGTACCTCTGAATGTGTGAATGTATACGACTGCACCCGCTAAAAGGAAATAAAAAGAAGTTAAAAAAAAAAACAAACTACTGTACAGACTAAAATGAATAAAACACCTAACCTCAGTCTCCCACCATTGATCCTAGAATTTACTAGAATCTCTACTCATCATAAAATCTTGTCTAAAATTGATAAACTAATCTTAACAATTGACTGTACAATTTCAGTTCCTTCAATTAAATGGGAGCAGGACTTAGAATGTACCCCCATGCAGCAGGCTACCGGTGACAGAGAAGAGAGAGAGAGAGAGAGAGAGCGGTATCTGTCCGCTGAGCAGGGATCAATGACTGATTATCAGCCACAACATTTCAGCGATCCTGCATTATGGCCGACTACAATGGCCGACTCTGATAGAGTGAACCTCGTGCGCGTGATGGCAAAACGAACGCCTTTTTCAGAGAGGGCAAAGGAATTGCCGACAGATGCAGAGGGCAGGCAATTTCCAAACTATTTGACATATTCCACATCCCACAATGGACGGGAAAAAATAGATAGGGACTGGTTAACATATAGCAGCTCAAAAAAGGCCCTATTTTGCCTCCCATGTTTGTTGTTCTCTTTTAAAGTAGAAAAAAAGTCAACATGCCCTAAATTCAAGAGATGGAGATGTTCATTTGGTTTTGAAGATATAAAACTGACAATTCAAGTTTTCATTTAAAGTTTGATATACATGTTTATTTACTGCATTATCAGTTGACAAAGAGAAAATTCTTCAAATTAAAATGCCTAATTTATTCTTCCCTGGTCTATTTTTCCTGCATGTATAAGAATTAGAAAATGTGTATGCATAAATCTTAATAATATTAGCAGGTCCTTTCATATATTACTAAAACTTCAGCTGCCATGGAGAGCTATGATTTTCTCCTCGTATACAATACCTTATTTATTGCATTACACATCACAATATATCAAACATAACTGGTGATGTTTAGTGACAAAAAAAAAAAAACAAAAAAAACAAAAACGGCGGTGGTGTAGAGGAGGGCCCATCTAACATTATCTTGTCCCGGGCCCAGACAAGACTGTCAGCTGGCCTGGTCCTGGTGTCTCGGGACAGCATAGACAAGTCCTAGAGGCAAACAGCAAGTACCGTCCTATTTTACTCTGAACGTGAAAAAGGCACGGAACGGATTCGCTCTGAGTGTTTCTACCGGATTCCTTATAAAGTTGCCACGCGGAGTTGTTACGGGAGAAAGCACTATTTAGTCGCGTGCTCCGAATCAAACGTTTGCATTTCTGCCAAACAACCTTCAGTTAAAAACATTTTTTTTATCCACCAGTTTCAAAGTTGATGATTAATCCGACGCCATTATGTTTGCAGGGCTGTCAGAGCTCGGGATCTCCAACGGAGAGGATCTTAAAGAAACTCTCACCAACTGCACGGAGCCTCTGAAAGCCATCGATCAGTTTCAGGTAAGGGTGGATTCATCTCTGGATTCATCTCTGGATTCATCTCTGGATTCATGAATGTTCCTGTAAAGCCTCAGTCCTCCGTCTATCTCGGATGTTCCAGTTTGAGCTGAATGCTCTGTTTGAAGCTGATTTAATCTATTTCAACGAGAGATGCTAAAATAAACACCTGCAGTCTGGTATGGTCATATTATTTATTCGTTTGATTTGATGGACTTGTACATCTTTTTATCTGCTCGTTTTGTGTGTGTGTGTGCGCGCGCGCACTATTAGCGCGATGGTTTACGTGTGTGATGCGCGTGAGGGGGCACTGTTAGCAGTAATGCTGAGAGTCGTTTTGTTGCATCAAGTAGTGTCTTCTTAAGTAACAGAAACAAATAATGGTCTCTTTGACTTACTTTAAGGCAGAGCGATTTTTGTCCTATTTCCGAATTCCTGTATTTGATGGTCTTCAGACACCAATAGAGTTGCTAAAAAGCTAAAATGGCTGGTTGAAATATTTGTTTTCTGATTTGCAATGAAGTGTGTAATTGCTTCTACTTGGAGCTATGTAGCCCTAAATTGAAATTTAGTCACATTTTAAATTGACTTTAGTATTTTTGCTTTACCAAAACACCAAAAAATGTTTTGTTGGTAAACAAGAATATGTTTCATTTTTACACAATTCTTTTTCAACAGTTCGTGTCCCTTAAACGTCATGAATAGTAATGAAATATCTTTTGTTTTGAAATATGCTATATTGAATTTCCTGCTTACATAATGCTCTGGGGAAAAGGGGTTGCCATTTCATTAATATTATTATAATTATTATTATCCTGGAAGCCTCCCTGGTGAGGTGTTCCGGGCACGTCCCACTGGGAGGAGACCCCGGGGACGACCCAGGACACGCTGGAGGGACTATGTCTCTCCAGCGTGTCCTGGGTCTGGGCTTCCTTACTCCGACTGATGCCCCCGAGACCCGACCTCGGAAGAAGACGGTACGGTAATTATTATTATTATTATTATTAATATTATTATTATTAACAACAACAACAACAACAACACAATCTAAAAACACCCTTCAGGACATAAAAAAAGCCTCTTTAAAGAGAAATAAAAAACATTAAATTAAATAATAGCCAGAGAAGGATAAGGAACAATAAAATGAGGGTCAGTTTTCAAGGATTCAAGGATCATTTATTATTATTATTATTAATAGTATAATATTATTATTATCATTTCAACACATGTTAACATGGAATGAAATGAGTTACCCTGGTCCCAGAGCAAGCCCAGTAATAGTATAAAATAGACTAGAAATAGAAAATAGAATAAACAACTTAAGTATTTACATAATAACGAAATAAAATTGCAGATTTAAAACTAGGTAATATAACTAAGTAATATATAAGTAATATAAACAGAGAGCCAGGGGTTCAAAGTGACCAGAGTATTTAAAGTAGCAAATTGTGCAAATGGTCCTCCAGAGTTCAACAGTCTCACAGCCTCTGGGAAGAAGCTGTTCCTCAGTCTGGAGGTCCTGCTGCTGATGCTCCTCAGCCTCCTACCTGAGGGAAGAGGGTGTGTGTGGGAGGGGGGTCCTCTATGATGCCGAAGGCCCTTCACCTGCATCTGGAGGTGTAAATGTCCATGGTGGTGGTTAGGCTGCTTTCACCACAGTCCTCTGGAGAGCCTTCTTCTCTGCCCCAGAGCAGCTGCCACACATCTGTAGGAGGAGACCAGCGCTGAGCTCTCCACCACACATCTGTAGGAGGAGACCAGCACTGAGCTCTCCACCGCACATCTGTAGGAGGAGACCAGCGCTGAGCTCTCCACCACACATCTGTAGGAGGAGACCAGCACTGAGCTCTCCACCGCACATCTGTAGGAGGAGACCAGGACTGAGCTCTCCACCACACATCTGTAGGAGGAGACCAGCACTGAGCTCTCCACCACACATCTGTAGGAGGAGACCAGCACTGAGCTCTCCACCGCACATCTGTAGGAGGAGACCAGCACTGAGCTCTCCACCACACATCTGTAGGAGGAGACCAGCACTGAGCTCTCCACCACACATCTGTAGGAGGAGACCAGGACTGAGCTCTCCACCACACATCTGTAGGAGGAGACCAGCACTCAGCTCTCCACCACACATCTGTAGGAGGAGACCATGACTGAGCTCTCCACCGCACATCTGTAGGAGGAGACCAGCACTGAGCTCTCCACCGCACATCTGTAGAAGGAGACCAGCACTGAGCTCTCCACCGCACATCTGTAGGAGGAGACCAGCACTGAGCTCTCCACCGCACATCTGTAGAAGGAGGCCAGGACTGAGCTCTCCACCACACATCTGTAGGAGGAGACCAGGACTGAGCTCTCCACCGCACATCTGTAGAAGGAGACCAGGACTGAGCTCTCCACCGCACATCTGTAGGAGACCAGCACTGAGCTCTCCACCGCACATCTGTAGGAGGAGACCAGCACTGAGCTCTCCACCGCACATCTGTAGGAGGAGACCAGCACTGAGCTCTCCACCGCACATCTGTAGAAGGAGGCCAGGACTGAGCTCTCCACCGCACATCTGTAGGAGGAGACCAGGACTGAGCTCTCCACCGCACATCTGTAGGAGGAGACCAGGACTGAGCTCTCCACCGCACATCTGTAGAAGGAGACCATGACTGAGCTCTCCACCGCACATCTGTAGGAGGAGACCAGCACTGAGCTCTCCACCGCACATCTGTAGGAGGAGACCAGCACTGAGCTCTCCACCGCACATCTGTAGAAGGAGACCAGCACTGAGCTCTCCACCGCACATCTGTAGAAGGAGACCAGGACTGAGCTCTCCACCGCACATCTGTAGAAGGGAGACCAGCACTGAGCTCTCCACCGCACATCTGTAGAAGGAGACCAGGACTGAGCTCTCCACCGCACATCTGTAGAAGGAGACCATGACTGAACTCTCCACCACACATCTGTAGGAGGAGACCAGGACTGAGCTCTCCACCGCACATCTGTAGAAGGAGACCAGGACTGAGCTCTCCACCGCACATCTGTAGAAGGAGACCAGCACTGAGCTCTCCACCGCACATCTGTAGGAGACCAGGACTGAGCTCTCCACCGCACATCTGTAGAAGGAGACCAGGACTGAGCTCTCCACCGCACATCTGTAGAAGGAGACCAGGACTGAGCTCTCCACCGCACATCTGTAGGAGGAGACCAGCGCTGAGCTCTCCACCGCACATCTGTAGAAGGAGACCAGGACTGAGCTCTCCACCGCACATCTGTAGGAGACCAGGACTGAGCTCTCCACCGCACATCTGTAGAAGGAGACCAGGACTGAGCTCTCCACCGCACATCTGTAGAAGGAGACCAGCACTGAGCTCTCCAACACATCTGTAGGAGACCAGGACTGAGCTCTCCACCGCACATCTGTAGGAGACCAGGACTGAGCTCTCCACCGCACATCTGTAGGAGACCAGGACTGAGCTCTCCACCGCACATCTGTAGAAGGAGACCAGCACTGAGCTCTCCACCACACATCTGTAGAAGGAGACCAGCGCTGAGCTCTCCACCACACATCTGTAGGAGGAGACCAGCGCTGAGCTCTCCACCACACATCTGTAGGAGGAGACCAGGACTGAGCTCTCCACCACACATCTGTAGGAGGAGACCAGCGCTGAGCTCTCCACCGCACATCTGTAGGAGGAGACCAGGACTGAGCTCTCCACCGCACATCTGTAGGAGGAGACCAGGACTGTGCTCTCCACCGCACATCTGTAGGAGGAGACCAGCACTGAGCTCTCCACCGCACATCTGTAGGAGGAGACCAGCACTGAGCTCTCCACCGCACATCTGTAGGAGGAGACCAGCACTGAGCTCTCCACCGCACATCTGTAGGAGGAGACCAGCACTGAGCTCTCCACCGCACATCTGTAGGAGGAGACCAGCACTGAGCTCTCCACCACACATCTGTAGGAGGAGACCAGCACTGAGCTCTCCACCACACATCTGTAGGAGGAGACCAGCACTGAGCTCTCCACCGCACATCTGTAGGAGGAGACCAGCACTGAGCTCTCCACCGCACATCTGTAGGAGGAGACCATGACTGAGCTCTCCACCGCACATCTGTAGGAGGAGACCAGCACTGAGCTCTCCACCGCACATCTGTAGAAGGAGACCAGCACTGAGCTCTCCACCGCACATCTGTAGAAGGAGACCAGGACTGAGCTCTCCACCGCACATCTGTAGAAGGAGACCAGGACTGAGCTCTCCACCGCACATCTGTAGAAGGAGACCAGGACTGAGCTCTCCACCGCACATCTGTAGGAGGAGACCAGGACTGAGCTCTCCACCGCACATCTGTAGAAGGAGACCAGGACTGAGCTCTCCACCGCACATCTGTAGAAGGAGACCAGGACTGAGCTCTCCACCACACATCTGTAGAAGGAGACCAGGACTGAGCTCTCCACCGCACATCTGTAGGAGGAGACCAGGACTGAGCTCTCCACCGCACATCTGTAGAAGGAGACCAGGACTGAGCTCTCCACCGCACATCTGTAGAAGGAGACCAGCACTGAGCTCTCCACCGCACATCTGTAGGAGACCAGGACTGAGCTCTCCACCGCACATCTGTAGAAGGAGACCAGGACTGAGCTCTCCACCGCACATCTGTAGGAGGAGACCAGCGCTGAGCTCTCCACCGCACATCTGTAGAAGGAGACCAGGACTGAGCTCTCCACCGCACATCTGTAGGAGACCAGGACTGAGCTCTCCACCGCACATCTGTAGAAGGAGACCAGCACTGAGCTCTCCAACACACATCTGTAGGAGACCAGGACTGAGCTCTCCACCGCACATCTGTAGGAGGAGACCAGCACTGAGCTCTCCACCGCACATCTGTAGAAGGAGACCAGCACTGAGCTCTCCACCGCACATCTGTAGGAGACCAGGACTGAGCTCTCCACCGCACATCTGTAGAAGGAGACCAGGACTGAGCTCTCCACCGCACATCTGTAGGAGGAGACCAGCGCTGAGCTCTCCACCGCACATCTGTAGAAGGAGACCAGGACTGAGCTCTCCACCGCTCATCTGTAGGAGACCAGGACTGAGCTCTCCACCGCACATCTGTAGAAGGAGACCAGCACTGAGCTCTCCACCACACATCTGTAGGAGACCAGGACTGAGCTCTCCACCACACATCTGTAGGAGGAGACCAGCACTGAGCTCTCCACCACACATCTGTAGAAGGAGACCAGCGCTGAGCTCTCCACCACACATCTGTAGGAGGAGACCAGCGCTGAGCTCTCCACCACACATCTGTAGGAGGAGACCAGGACTGAGCTCTCCACCACACATCTGTAGGAGGAGACCAGCGCTGAGCTCTCCACCACACATCTGTAGGAGGAGACCAGGACTGAGCTCTCCACCACACATCTGTAGGAGGAGACCAGGACTGAGCTGGGGGTAGGGGTCGTGATGGGCTTTCTTAACCAGGCAGGAAGTGTTGCTGCTCCAGGTGAGGTCATCAGAGATGTGTACGCCCAGGTATCTGAAGCTGGAAACCACTTCCACCGCTGTCCCTCCGTTGTGCAGAAGTTCAGTCTTATCATTAAGTTTGAGGAAGTTTTAGATGAATCATAGGGATGCACGATAACTGTTTTTTAAAACCGATACCGATAACCGATAACACACACATATACCTAAGGTCATTACATCAATACTATGAACAAAACCAAAAACAGTTTTGACTCTTTAAATGAACAGATATTTATTTTTTCCAATGAAAAACTATTGACAAGCCTCTCAAACATTTTCATAAAGCTATCAAACAAACCTATTTGATATCTCACATTAACTTAAATAAGGTTCATTACTGACTGATATAAAAAATAAAGGCTCCTTGAACTGATGGAAATACATGCATCAGAATTACTAACTGAAAAAATTAATTCATCAATGACAATAAAAATAATGCACAGTCATAATGTACTGACACAAGTTAGACTGGTCTGTGTGAATAAACTAAAAAAAGTGCACTCCATAGTAACAAAGAAATTACGTTTAAAGGATTTTGGCTTGTGATTCCGTTCAAATGAATGCCTTTAATTAAAGTAAAAGAGGTTTAGTGGTTTTTATTTATTAATCTCATGGAAGCTTTAGATGAGAGAGATGATGGGGAGGAGAGCGGAGAGGAGGGGTTGACTTGCTCCTGGCTTGCTCATGTTAGCTCACGTTAGCTCATGTTAGCTCATGTTAGCGCGATTTCAAAACTCCATGGAAGTGATGGTTATGTTTCAGGTGGCTGATCAGGTTTGACGTATTAAAGTTTGTGCTATTTTTCCTTCGCTTGGAGCATTTGTCACAAATAACCAGCGAACTATCTTCTTCTGAAACTTTAACGAAGCTCTACACCATTGCCGCCATGTTTGTTTGTTTTTATCAGTACACTGTTCCGTAATGCTGCATTCAAGGTGTAACGTAAATTCCTCTGTTCCCTCGTTTGCTAGTCGTTCTTTCGGCCTTTTCTATTTTTTCTATTTTTATGTGTAACATGAGGGGAAATACTGCGAATAACAATTAAAGTCAGCAACTACCAAAATTATGACCGAGTTAACAAGTTGTTTTCTGGCATGAGGGGGTATTCTTGATTTTTCTTACTGAGAAATCATTTTTCTGATTATGCTGATGTCACTTGAACATAACATTAACTCCCGGTCATTCAAGGCTCAGAGGGAGCGAGACACTGCCGTGTTGACAAAAATATATATGTTATCTGGGATATTCATCGTGATATCGGACTTATCGGGGTGATGTCATAATTTGCTGTTATCGGCCCGATAGTTATTGTGCACCCCTACAAAGTACCTAGCAAACTATGTAAACTGCAAACTGTGCAGTACTCTACAAGTACTCCATGACTGATTATGTCTTTTATTGATGAATTGACCTTAAAAATGTACAGTTATACAGAAATGTCTCCAAAACCTTGCTCCTAGAGTTGTTTTCCACTTTACCAGAGCCATTTGCTACACACCACCTTTCTCTTCTACTTTGTCTACTCTTGACATTTGAAATGAAGTTAAAAAAAAAGGGGGGGGGGGTAATATAAATGCAGATATTTTCCTTCATATTTGGATGGTCAACACCATCCTTATGAATATATTTAATACATTTCTTCAATAGTGGAGGTAATATTTTATTAAGACCACTCTTATGGTGATTGACCACTGAAAATAAAATCAGAGATAAAATAAAAATAGTTTTTGAGTATTTCAGTGAACGAGACAAGATAGGGTAACTGCCAGTTAGAGGGTAAAACGTATTTTTTTTTAATTCTACAAATTGAATCACTGAACCTGTAGCATACACTCGATTTGAAAGGATCTGAGATATCCTCAGTCCATTTTTTTTCATGTTCTCGGTTTAACCAAAGCAACCAAGTGTAAACTACAAAAGATGGTAAGATCAATGAGCAATATTTTTAAAAACTTAAAAACTTTAATCGTGGTAGTTTTTGCTCTCTACTTTACAACTTATCTCAGCTGAACTGCGTCATGAACAGATAATTTCATCATACACAGCTGACAACACCCAATCAAAACAACAAATTGTATTTTTTTATTTAACCTTTGTTTATACAGGTAAAAATACATTGAGATCAAGATCTCATTTCAAGTGTGACCTGTTCAATAACAAATCACAATGAAATGCATATAAAACAATATAGTTATAAAAAAAAAAATAAAAACATAACATTTATTATTTTAACAAATACAATTAAAGGTGGGAGAGATTCAGCATGAACACACCATAGAAGCTCTCTCTAAGTCTCTTAACAGTACTTTAAAACTAGCGAGGGAAATCAAACTGGACAGTTTCAGGCGCTGCTGAAGCTTGTTCCAGGTTGAGGGGGCTGAGAAAGAGAAGGCCTTTTAGCAACACTCAGTACGGACTGAAGGGATGGAAAAATTGATGAAGTCCTGGGACCGTAGACTGTAAGTGGACTGATTCTGAGATAGGTCAGATGTAGGGGTGTAACGGTACATGTATTTGTATTGAACCGTTTCGGTACGGGGTGCTCGGTTCGGGACGGGGGCGTACCGAACGAGTTTCCACACGGACATATTAAGTAGAGGACCGCACGTTGTGGAGCAGAGCGCTGCAGCCGCACATGTGCAGTTGTGCGCACACCCAGTGTTGCCAACTTAGCGACTTTGTCGCTACATCTAGCGACTTTCCAGACCCCCTTAGCGACTAAATTTGTAAAAAGCGACTAGCAACAAATCTAGCTACTTTTTCTGGTGATTTTGAGAGTCACGCGCACTCAAACCGCTAGGTTTGAAGCCATCACATCACAGCCAGCGCGCGGTCATAGGTGAGGGTTGGAACAAAGATCCACCGGTAAACAGAGAGCCTTGCCTTTTGGCTCAGCTCTCTCTTCACCACAACGGACCGGTACAGAGTCACCACCACAGCAGACGCTGCACCAATCCGTCTGTCCATCTCCCGCTCCTTTCTCCCATCACTCGTGAACAAGACCCCGAGATACTTAAACTCCTCCACTTGAGGCAGAACCTCACTCCCGACCCGGAGGAGGCATTCTACCCTTTTCCGACTGAGGACCGTGGTCTCAGATTTGGAGGTGCTGGTTCTCATCCCTGCTGTGAACCGCTCCAGCGAGAGCTGCAGATCCCCACTAGATGGCGCCAACAGGACCACGTCATCTGCAAACAGCAGAGACGAGATCCAGACGGCACCGAACCGGAACCCTTCCGCTCCTTGGCTGCGCCTAGAAATTCTGTCCATAAATGTTATGAACAGAATCGGTGACAAAGATCAGCCCTGGCGGAGTCCAACTCTCACTGAGAACGAATCCGACTTACAACTTATGTTAATTCACACTTCAATATTACAGCATTGTTACATACATATGAGTATGGCCCAGGATGTTGGCATTTACACAGCGAAACCCAGACCACAGGGTGCCTAACGAAAGGTTGTTGCTACTCAAGATTAGACCAGAGTAACGCAGACACATAAACTAAAGGCCCTGTAAGGATGATGCTCAGATTTAATTTCCTTTTCGGGATCAATAATGTATTTTTGAATTGAATTGAATTTAAATTCACAATTTGCTAGCAGTTAAACCAAAGATTTATCTTTGTTTTTGGCATGTGGTCAACTGGAAAAGCCCAGTACTATTGCCAATAAAACTGCCACCTATGGCAGTGTGACATTGGCTGCAGTTGATTAGCTTCACGTGTATGTATATTGGGACAAAGAAATAAGTCCATCTGAACCGTAGCTCAACTAAACTGAATATAAATGCAATGAGTTTTGATACCCTTCTTTTGTGACTAGTTATTTGTAAAGAGGGATTTTGATAAGTCCTTGATGCATGATTGTAGATGGAAAATGGCATCCTGCTTCCGACGCTTCAGTCTGCCTTACCCTTCCTTGACCTCCATGGGACGCCTCGGCTGGAGTTCCATCAGTCTGTATTCGATGAGCTTCGAGAAAAACTGATGGAGCGTGTTGCTGTTATTGCAGAAGGCAAGGATGAAGACAGGTATGTGAGTGCTAATTTTTGACTTTGAATTTTGTTTTCTTAAGGAACAGTCTTGAGCACTGTTTTAATGTATTTGTACAGATATGGGAAACTTGGAGAGCTGCTGGAGAAGAGCTTTCCACTCGTCAAAATGCCGTCCATTCAGCCAGTGGTAATGCAAGTGCTGAAGCATCTACCCAAGGCAAGTGTTTGTAATAACCACAATTTACAAATGTGGACAGTTTTGTTCTTACCCTTGCATGGGAAGAAAAAACATCTCTAAAATAGCATGAAACTGAGAATGGTGTCCAAATTTAACAAAAATAGTCCTGTAGATCTGATACATCATTCTAATATTTGGACCTGGAGTGATAGGGATATTAAGCTGGTCTTATAAGTGTTCCCTCTAAAATGACTATCAGAGATTTATTTTTTTCCTCCAATGCTCCTGACACAGGTCTTTTATTTTCTGTTACTTAATTAATGGGGATCACACAATTACACCAAACTACATGATGGCAAGTTGCTTCCCCTCTAGTAATCAAGGTTTAACGTTTTGGTTTAAACATGACTATAATGGAAGGATTGGTCATTGTTATTAGGGATACCAACATATTTGTCCAAAGTATTTAAGAAAATACTTGCAAAAAAAAAGAAGAAATATTTTCTTTTCAAACCTCTTTTGTCTTATTCTATCACATACTGAGGGTGTTCAGGTATACATTTAATAATTGCTGTCAATTAAATTCTGATTCAAAAATACTTTATTAATGCCTGAAGGGAAACTGATTGGTTGTCATGATTTAGGTCTCTTGAAAGATTAATTGTCGATGGTTGTTGCTGTGGGCAACCAGGATGTCCTGTAGTGGACATCCAGCGCCATTTCAGAATTAAATGTAGATCACTTTTCAGGAGAAAAGGCGCTGTCTGTCTATCCAGTAGTTGGTCAGAGCAAATCATTGAAGAATTCCTCTTAGTCTTTATTTCACACTTCCATTCGCAGGTGCCAGAAAAGAAACTGAAGATGGTAATGGCAGACAAAGAGCTGTACAAGGTGTGTGCTGTTGAGGTGAAAAGGCAGATCTGGCAGGATAACCAGGCTCTGTTTGGGGATGAAGTCTCACCCCTTCTGAAGCAGTACATCGTGGAGAAGGAAGCAGCTCTTTTCAGCAGTGACCTCTCCATCCTACACAACTTCTTCAGTCCTTCTCCGAAAATGCGACGCCAAGGCGAGGTGAGCCATATACTTAATACTTTTAAATGGTAAACACATAAAACTTTATTACCTCTTTATTTTTTTTTTCTTTTTTACCTGTCATGTTTACTCCACTAGTCAAGTCCGGCCTTGAAATTGGAAAATTTGGATATACTGTAGAATTAAGATGATAAATTCAGTTGTTGCAGTCTAATGCGGATTAACCTGATGCGCCCGACGAGGACGCCGGCGTCCTCATTGTGTAATAATTTTGTCTAAAAATGACTCATACAGAACGATCACTTCATCTGTCATAGCTGTGTTTGGTATCATTGAACTCTGCAGAGTCTCCTCTTTGCAAAGATAATACCGTTTTTCTTTCATCTCTTATATATCTTGCACAAGAGGTGCCTAAAGACATAAAAGCCGAAAGTTGTGAAAGTCAGCACTTACTGGTTTTCGTCGGTAAAAGTCCCAGAAAACGTGGAGAAATGGTTTGAATCCGGTCCCTGTTTGTTGACAGAGGCTTAGCTCGTCTATAAACAGAAAGATGCTCACTCGAGCGATTTTTGGTTGCTGAGAACAAACCCTGAACAAGCTTGGTTCTTCATGTACGGTTGAATTCTCGTGATCATTTATTGAGATTTAGTGTCAATAAATGTTATTACTTATAACTAAAGCACTTTTTTGCAATTCAGTACCATATTAGAAGTGTAAAAACATTTTGTTTGATTTCTGATCGTAGTTTTTCAAGCAGAGGAATCATCTTCCCGAAACAAAGATGGCTTTGTTCGAATTTCCGGTGACTCTCTTTGCAATGCATTTGATTGACAGCTACAAGGCGGACCTTAGATTCGTCATGTCCGCCTTTTAGAGCATAGATCAACCTTTCCAATGACGTATTGCATGTGTAATTCGACTCTATCTGAGCCGTTTTATGCCTGCCCGTAACGGTGCGCCCCACCAGTCCTGCCTATGCGCATTTACGCAGAGCGCTCAGCGGTGCAAGCAGCAAAATAACTCGCTTAAAATAAGATAACTTACTTCACGATTAAATGGCTCAAAGTAAGTCAAAAACACGTTTTAGTGTCCAGGAGGCGCTGGAGAAGATTTTTGAGGACTCTTCAGACAGTGAACATTATTCCTGCCTCCTTCCTGCTTGACCTTCATGCAATTGAGCCCTCATAACCTCAAAACCTTAACTGTAACATATATTTTAAAAAGTATATATGCTCCACATGTAGTCATTTATATTTGTAGTCATCAAATATATTATGAATTGGTGGTTTTTACACAGTTATGTATGTTAGTATGTGGTTTATGGTAATACCAAAAACTAGTTGTAAATTTAAAAATGGCAAATTTGTGACTATTTTAACTCAAACTGATGAAAAATACCAAAATGTAAAGGAAAAAGTACCTATTGTCTCAGAATATCATTTTGGTTACCATGTGTTCATTTGGAGTCTCCAAAGGCCTTTTTGGAGCTGCGCCTAGATTTTTTAATGAAAAGACCACTGTAAAATGGTCATATGTTGTGCTATCTTCTTCAAATTTGAAACACATGTTCAGTTATAGTGTGCCTACAGCCTCATAGTGTCATTTACCATTTCAGATGAATATTCAGACTATTATTCATCCTGAAAATCATTTTTTATTTCAGGCGGAACAAAATTTTAAATTTTTTACTGATTTCAGAGTTCCATTACTCTGTCTCTGTATCACCTAGAGTGTTCCTGACAGTTTTATAAGAAACTACAGAGTGTCTTCTTTATGGAACAACTTAATGCATCCATGTGGACAGAACAGTTTAGAAGTTACAATCATTTTAATCTGGGTATGTCATTTTAGGCGTTTTGCTAAAAAAGGGGGTCAGGGTTTATCAGGTTAAGAGAACTGGAAATGTTTGGAGTAGGGCTTTAAATTGATTTTACTGATTTAACTTGAATGAATAGTTAATAAGGCAGCATGGTGGCTTAGTGGTTAGGACTGTTGTCTCACAGGAAGATCTGCGGCAGGGCCCTTTCTCCTCATGCTTCTGTGAGTACATCCAGGAACTCCAGCTTCCTCCTACAGTTCAAAAACATGTATGCCAGATTAATTGGTGCCTCTAAATTACCTGTAGGAATGAGTATGTGTGTGGTCGTTTGTATGTATGTGCCCTTGGTGGCCCACCAAGAGGTCTTCATCACTAACCTGTTACATAAAAGCAAAAAAAAAAAAAAAAAAAAATTATGGCAAGGATTAAATAAAAAAAAGAAAAAAACATAATCTTAAAATGCATAATTAATTTTATGCTGCTTTTATTGCTTCTATGAATGTTCCATAGTTTCTGTAATGACAGAAACACTATCCTAAAATCAGAAACGCTATCCTATGGGACTCCCCTCATTCCTTGTAACTTTTTCTGTGTGCTCTTTTTTTCATTGTCATTTGCTTAGATGGATGGATAAAAAAGCTTTCTTCCACACATCAGAATGTATATTGTTTAAATAAAAGGAATATTGCTTTCTAACTGCTTTATATGTTACATATCAATCAATCAATCAACCTTAATTTGTGTAGCAATTTCTAACAACCTAAGTTGACAAAAGTGCTTCACAACATTAAAAACCAACACATAAACACAATCATTATTGTAATAAATCACATAACAACTAAGAAAAATAAAAAAAATTTGGCAATTAGACACATTAAAATCGAGAAAAGTGACACAGTGCTTGTGTGCCAAAAGCCTTCTAAATAAAACGGTCTTGAGTTTGGCTTTGAACAGAGGCAGGTCAATGATGGTACATCGCTCAGGGAGCAGACTGGTTCAGTGTTTTGGACCAGCAGCCACAAAGGAACCATCACCCCACTCTTTGCACCTTGACCATGGGACCTCTTACTGGCCAGTAGAACCCAGATTTGTGCTGAGTTGATGAAAACTTAAAATCTTTCCTGTAAGAGATTATATGGTGGTGGGCACCGATTAATTGCACAAAAAAAAAAAAAAAACACAGAAGCTTAAAATGAATTCTGAGCTCTACTGGGAGCCACTGGAGGGAGCACAGAACAGTTGTTATATGATCGTGTCTCTGAGTATTTTTTTAACAGGGCGAGAAGCAGCATCAACTTCAGAAGTATTTATTTGTAGTGATGGATTAATCATAGCAACACAAGAACAGGTCTTGAGCACAACAGCCATTGAGGCCAAGGTCTGCCACAGGACAAGATCCCAGATCTCCTGCCTAAACGACTATGGGCCAGTCGGACTCACCCCAGTGGTGATGAAGTGCTTTGAAACTGGTCAGGTGACTCATAAAGTGCAGAGACTGCACTTTATGCAGTCTCTGCTCAGAAAAAAATGTCACGCTGATGGTGTCCTTTTTACCGGTGCTCCATAGAGAGTACACTGACGTACTGCAGGCCCATGTGGTGCACCAGCGGCCCAGCGGCCCAGTGGGTCAGTGGAAAGCACTCCAGAGGGAATGTTCAACAAATTAGGAGCAACATCAGAAAAAAGCACGATCACCTCTGCTCTGTAATTTAGATCATGCGACTGTCAAGAACACCTGCTTGGTTGATTGCAGTGGTCTGATATTTATCACCACTGCTGTCTTTTGATGTTTATTGACCACGACTATGTCAGGCTGATTACTTCACTGTTTGAGGGGCTTCTTTGCACAGCCTGCATCTCAGAATCGCAAAAGCTTTTAGTGCCAGGTACAGTAAAGCTTTTTTTTTTTTTTTCTTTTTTCAGTTCTAGGAATTTGTCATGGTGTCAGGTGCAAACAGAGTAAAAAAAAATCATGAATCAAATCATACAAATTAGTGAAAAAGGTCAGAAAAATTGTTCTTTTTTTTATTACTTTATTTTTATAATTGGACAATTAAACAACAAACAACAAAAGAAAACACAGAAATGGTAGCAGACAGGGTCGATACAGGTCTAGAATGAAATACCTCAAAACATGCTTGTTTCAGAAGTGTAAATCTGAGGCTGAACCAAAAAGATACATACATTTGTACATCTTGTTCTTTACAATTTCTGAAATAAGATTTCCATACAGCGCAAAATGAATACTTTCAGTTTGTACTATTTACATAAGATTTTCCAGGGTTCCCAATACATCTCAAATTTAACACTGGCATGTCTCAAACAAAATGTCAAACGTTCCATAAAGTAGATCTCCCCTACGATCCCGTTCCAGTCTGTTAATGATGGTGGCTCTTTAACGAGCCATTTTCTAGTTATTGCTTTTTTACAACCAACCAGTAAGATTTGTATCAAGTACCTGTCTCGTTTCTTCATGTTTGTTGGTAGGTTCCCCAAGTAGATAAGACTGAAGGAGCGCTCTATATCCAAACTTAGGATTGAACTGATTTCTCCCATCACACCTTCCCAAAACTGAGAAAGGGCTGGACACTCCCAAAATATATGAAAATGTCCGGCAGACATATTGCAGCACATCCTCCAACAGTGACAAAGTTCAGGCCTGTTGGTCTGGGACCCTTTGATCTTCAGGGTGATAAAAAACCTTAAAATATTTTTCCAAGCAAACTCCCTCCACATACCCGAGCTTGACGTGGATGACTGTGTTTTACAGATGTTGAGCCAGTCTTCCTCAGTTATCATTATATCAGCTTCTCTTTCCCACCTTGTTTTAATATACATCATAGAGCGCCCTCTCTCTAACTGCAAGGACGTATAAAGTCTGGAAACCAATTTTCTGTTAGCATTGCCCTTCAATGCGTCCATAAATATTCTAATCACGTTTAATCCTCTCTCCGTTGTCCATTTGATCCTTTTATCATAATAATGTCTCAGTTGAAGGTCAGAAAAATAGTTCTATGTACAAACTTGATATATATACACAATAGAATTCAAAACTTAAGTCAAATTGCTAAAAAAAAAAAAAAAAAAATCTAATTTAAAGTGATACAGAACATAAGAGTGGATGTGTAAAGACAGGAGTTGTTCAAATGAAACTGACTGTAAGATGAAAGGAGTTGGGGCATTGGTCAGCAGGCTGACAGCAGTGGGGAAGAAACTGTGAAGTCCATCATTTTACGAGAGGGCAGGGTTTGGAAAAGGTTGTGTTCAGGATGAGAGGGGTCAGCTGAAATTCTGGTTTCCCGTTTCTGGGTCCTGTAGATGTACAGCTCCTGGACAGATGGGAGGTTGGAGTCGATGGCCTCCGCAGAGTGACGGACATGCTACAGCTGGGCCTTGTTCCTGGTTGTGGCTGTCAGGAAGTCCACTATCATCTCTACCGTTTTGAGAGTGTTGAGCTCCTTGTTATTCATGCTGCATCATGACACCAGACGGTTCATCTCACTCCTGTAGGCTGACTGGTCACATGCAGCCTTGAGGGGTACCAGGAGTCAGACACATGCTTCCCCAGTCTTACGGACTGTCCAGTACTGTGGGAAGTAGGGGTGCCCCAACAACAAAAAGTTAATAAAATTGTAAAAAAAAAAAAAATGGAAACAAGGGAGAAAAAAATGTGATAGGAAAAAAATGTTTAAAATCTACTTATCCTAGTGATCTGGTTAAATATTACAGTATTATTCAGTGGCGGGTCGTGCATTTGGTACCTGGGCTAGTGCGGGTTTAATTACTTAATCCACCATGACGTTATAATCATACAAGCCACCAATATGAAAAAAGGTAATCTCTCTGCCCTCAAGCGAATAAAAACAGATGCATTCTTGCATACGTTTTTATTCTCTTGAGGTCAGAGGATGTCTGGTCAGCAGTTGTGGTGGATGTGGGAATAATCACGGCCAGACACATCAGTCTGTACAGCTGTGGCATGATCTCATCCAGATGTTTGATGTGTAGAAAACCAAGGAGATCTCTGTGACATTTCCCTTCAAAGTCCGTTATGTCCTACATCACAGTCACTTTTGTTTTTAAACTGGTCAGATGATCAAATAGAGCTCCGTGGCTCTGGTGTCAAGCTGGAAAAGGGGAATTTATTTCTGATATGTCTGAAACTGCAGGTGGTCGAGGAGGGACAGGAACATTAATTGTTCCTGATCTTTAAATCGGTTCTGTAACTGGCAGATAAGGTTTTCTAGAACTCTGTTGTGGAGTTTCTTGTACTGTGCTCATATCCCTCTGATCCTCTCCTTGTGCTCGGAGCACCTGAGATGTTCTCAGTGGTAGAAGGTAGATGTCATCATACCTGTTCCTCTCACCTGATGGCGTCACAAAACTCTTTCATCCCAGACAGACAGAACTGCTCATCCAATGAGTCTTTCTGCAGTATTTTAAAAAGCACATCAGTGTATGTGTGTGTATATATATGTATATATATATATATATATATATATATATATATATATATATATATATATATATATATATATATATATATATATATATATATATATATATATATGTATATATATATATATATATATATGTATATATATATATATATATATATATATATATATATATATATATATATGTATATATCTATGTATATGTGGTGTGTATGTCTGTATATATGTGTGTTTGTGTGTGTGTGTATATTTATATATATGTGTGTGTATATGTGCATATACAGGGCATAAAATTAGGGGGGGGGGGGACCGGTGACCCGTCATTTTTACCAGGTGATGCGACATCAACTGAGGATGAGGAGGCGAATTTATGAAAAAGGCCCCGGCTTCTATAAGTGAGGGGCCACATACATTCAGTCCTCAGACACAGTGGAGGCTCGCGGAAATACTCTGACAGGTAAATTCAGAAGTCAAGCGTTTTAGTTTCCTCTGGTTCTAATCATTTGGTATTTTAGCGAGACTACGACTCTGAAATATTTACATTGATCAGAGCTCAACCTGTATGTCAGCTACATGAGGCAGCCAGGACGGAACCGTTTGGACCCATAAAGCTGGGACTGTGGACCGGGAGAGTCCAGTCCACAAATGTCCCGGTGGAGAGAGGTGGTCCAACTGCATACGCGCGCCACAACACTGACGACCCTGTGAATGCGTTCATGTACTTGATGGACCAGGTGATACAGCACACCTGTGACTGTACGGGGGCGGAGCTGCGCCGGTGGAGAGGAGGGCTGGGAATGGAGTCGTGTGTGCATGAGGGGGAGCACGCAGCGATAATCCATTTTTCCAGAATTATTAAAATATCTGATTGACATCTGAAGTCTGTTGTTTTGTATTGTAAATAGTCTGTCATTCGATTGTTGTTGTTTTCATGTTTGTGTTAACATACAGCTGCTACAGTTTGTTGATGAACGTACCGATGTATTTATTTGTGTCGCTGAGAGAGAGCGCAGCGTTCTACCACGTAGAAAAAAAGCTCGCAAAAATATACATTTTAAACACTTATTTTGACAAGTGTCCATCATTATTATTTCAGAAATATTCAGGAATGAGCCACTTCACAATTATTATAAATGACATGTTCGCGTCACTGACGCTGATACAGCGATGGGCTGAAAATGAAGTTTGGAATCTTGGTTCTAGTGTTAACTATTCTGTTGTGTATTTTTATGAGGTTATTTACCAAAATGATCCATTTTGCTGTGGAGTAGATTCAGTGATGGACAAAACTGAAGACCGACGAATGCAAAAGTCCACCTGTCCATCGCTGGGTTAGACGCATGTGTAGTTATGACTTCCGGCAAACGACGTGCACCCAAAACATGGCCACTTTCTGATATATAATATATATCTAATTATAAACTTTGTTTCTAAAGTTCTAAATAAACGTTGTTTCTAAGTTATTTAGATATGTTTGCCTTGGTGACACATGACAAATGTGCAGGAATCATTAAAAAAAAAAAAAAAAATTTCCTAAGTTGATGGTGGATTTTGTGTCCCTTGCCACTGGCGACAAGGCAGAAAGAAACGGTCGAAATCGTTAAATTTGGGTCGCATATGGCGACCAGTTGGTCGCGATTTTATGCCCTGCTGTGACTAATGTAAATTCCTCTCCTTTCCTGGGCATACCTCCAGGCCTGCTCACTCATTTCATTACAGATCGCAATGTCATCTGCAAACATCATATTCTATGGAGATTCCTGTCTGACCTCATCTGTCAACATGCCCATCACCATGGCAAACAGAAAGGAACTTGGAGCCAGGGCTCAATTTAGAGGTCCCAGAGGGTCCCACTTCCACCTTGAACATCCTTGTTTAGGATTTCCTTGTTTAGGATTCAATGTTATTTTTTAGTTAATGATATTTGCTCGAGGGTCATGATCTGGGTCTCTGTAAAGCGCCTAGAGACAATTGACATTGTAACAGACGCTATACAAATAAAATTGAATTGAACAACAGAGGATTGTTGTTGGTCAACACCTACAGCACACCTCACCACTGTCTTACAGCTCTGATACATGTCCTGCAACACTCTAAGATACTTCTCTGCTACTTTCGACTTCCTCATACAATACCATAGCTCCTCTCTGGACACACCTTCCACCTCTCGTTCATCGACCAACAGTAGCCCAGTGGCACTAATGGTGGTCGTTTTTAACCCGGGCCTGGATCAATCCAATATGGGTTTTATATGGGTCTTGTTATTTGCATGGTTAGTTTGGCATAGATTTTATGTGGGATGCCCTTCCTTGATACAACCATCTGCATTTATCCTGTTTGGGACCAGTTCAAAAAGACACTGGCTTCAAAAATAAAAGCACATAATTTGTGTTTAGAGGTAATAATGTCAACAACAAAAATATATGCTTTTGTTTCGTTTACTTTTTAATGTTTGTTGTATTTCATCAACCTGACTGGTAAATAAAAATGCCCAAAATATCAGACTTATTAACCTCTTAAAACTATGTTTGTAATGTAAACAAACCTAATTTGATGTAATAAATGACATTTCTTTCAGTATACTACATAAAAATTGGGTTACCTATTTCTGATTGTTGGCATATGGAACAGTATGTATGATTAGTAGCACCATTGGTTCATTTTCATTATTAATTTTTGCACTAGGTAAAATATTCTAAAAATACTTGTACCCATTAACATTTGTGCAAAAAAATGCACACACTCCTTACCTGTGTACACCAATATCCCCCAGGCATAGCTGCTGCCCCACATCTGCTGTGACCATACGTGGCTGGTTTTTTGGGGATGTATTGCCGAAATGAGCAGAGGCCCTGCTCAACCACATAGATGCTATGGATAAGACAGAGTAGCGATGCAGTGTCGTGGCCTGGGATAGGCCGTCATCAAACCAGATCCAAGTGTCTTATATAAATTGTGTAAAAAAAGTAATTATTTCTAACATGAAATGCAAAGTGTTCAAATTATTCTCACCCCGTATGTTAATAACTCCAGGATACATTGTTGCTCTTATTATTCCTGTTGTGTGTATAGGTGGTTTTAAAGTTGACCCAGATGATTGGAAAAAATGTGAAGCTCTACGACATGGTGCTGCAGTTTTTACGAACACTCTTCCTTCGAACTCGAAACGTCCACTACTGCACACTGAGAGCAGAGCTTTTGATGTCTCTTCATGACCTGGACATCAGTGAGATCTGCACTGTTGATCCCTGTCACAAGGTGAGCTCACAAAAACTGTGCTGAGAAATCAAAACCCCCATATTTTGCATTTGCAATCTAGATCTGTGCTTATTTTTTTATTTATTTTCCTGTTTTTGTGTTTTTGTCATGCACTCCGAAAGTTCACTTGGTGTTTAGATGCCTGCATCCGTGAGAAGTTTGTGGATGGCAAGCGAGCCAGAGAGCTGCAAGGTTTCCTGGATGGTGTGAAGAAAGGACAGGAGCAAGTCCTTGGGTAATAGATGAGCAAGTGGTTCTTCAGCTAAGTTGCTAATCTTTTGTTAATGTGTGAATGAATTGTTGTGATTTCTGTGTATTACAGGGACTTATCCATGATCCTCTGTGACCCATTTGCCTGTAATACGATAGTCCTGAGTATAATGAGGAACTTGCAAGAACTGCTGAGTCAAGATGCTTTACCTAGAGTAAGCCTGCATGAGAATACATGGTTATGTGGATGTGTTATTTTGTAGTTTGCTGGTGGAGAACTACCAGGGGTTGGAGGAGGAGGAACCAAAGCGACGTGAATTGAAGTAGTTTGGAATTGGAAAAAAATATGGCCATCATGCCATGATGCTGACATGAGGTGGTTGATGTAAAAATAAATTATTTAAAGTGTCTGACAAGACTCCAAAATGTAATTCTTCAAGGACCAAGGTATTTAAAACTGGGTGAAAATAGAGAAAGTGTTAGGGTTGCACAATATGGACAAAAAGTCATATTTCGATATTTTTAGGCTGAATATCGATATACGATATATATATCTCGATATATTTTTTCCAGTGAAATAACAATAAGCAATTTCTTAGTTAAAACCAAATGCGAGAAATGTCAGAAAGGCACTTTTATTAATGTTCAATATAGGAACGTGGTCCTCGATCTTGGCCCTCGAAACTAAGTGTAAGGGCTGTCTTGTGACTTAGAAATGGGACACCCCTTGGGTGCAGTTACATCTTCAGACTGTGGGGGGCGACCTTATGCCAAAGCTATGTCCAGTCTGTCAAGAAAACGACAACGACGAAGAAGGAGAAGAAGATGTAGAAGAAGAATATGATAATGTATATAGCAAAAACAAGATAGTTTCATAACATTTATATCTTTTTTAACTACGAAAATACTTAGATTTAAAGCTCGTTTTTTTCTGCATCATTCTTTTCAAAGACGTTTTGGAAAAAATACGCAATGCCTTCTGGGTAGCCCTTACTTCCCAGTGTGTTGCTGAATCTCAATATTGAGGGCGATACAGCCCTCAAACTTGTCCCTTAACTTGACTTAGAATCGGGAGCACTTCACGGGAGCGCGCATTTTTGAGATTGAGGGTTAAGGGAGGGATTGGAGTTCACCCTAAGTCTATAACAGTATATGCAAAATGTAAACAAAAAATGCTGACCAAAAATGACAGGTCAGCTTGCTATTTATGAAAGCTTCAATCCACCGAGGGAGACAGTTTTTGCTTAGCAGTGTATCTCCTCTATTCTCTATGCAATTCAAGCATTTACTGTGCAAAACATTACTTGTGCGGACAGCAGTCCAAACACTTAAAGTAAACATGTTCTTGGATCAATTCTACTTAGTACCATTAGCTATTAAAAGTAGAAAAATAAGAGGTAGTTATGTGCATCTTACAGATTTTGTGCAAGAAAAATGAGCCTGTCAACTCTTTCAGGTTTCAGGGATGCCCTATGGCAGGTTAGAATATTTCCACTGCAACTAAAAACCCTCTCTGAAGGGGAGCTGGTGCTGGTACTTCTTGGCCAGTTTGCTCAGTGCTGGAAAGGCAACTCGATATAAGATATAAACTCGATATATCCTGCAGCCCTATAAAAAGTCTAATTACAATAGTATGCATGACATTTGGTAGTTAATTGGTACAGACTTAAGATGGTGATGATCTGATGACGATGTCAGGTAAGTACAGTCCCTTTTTTTTATACACTTTCTGTGTACTCCCAAAGTTACATTTACATTGATAAATATAACTTTCATAGTACCTTTACCCTTTTGTAATGTTGCCTTGGGAAATTCAACTTTACCACACTAGAACTGGGGTTGATAGAACATTTTGCTGTAAGATACAAGTTACAGAAAATACTGCCTCCGATTTGCGCCTATTTGTTCTGACCGCCTCAACACTGAAGTCATGGGAGTAAGCAAGACTCCTCATGATTTCCTTTCAATTGTAAAAATTTGTCTGTGACGATTAAATCACTTGTAAATTCATTAAGTGTAACGTAGGCATTAATTGTTTCGTCATTTCGTGTTCTCCAACGACATGAGCCATATTTTCTAGACTGTCAGACTTTTTCTGCCTGTGTTTGTGAACAGGACAATCCAGACCTGATGCTACTGCTGAGGATGCTTTCACTTGGTCAAGGAGCATGGGATATGATTGACAGCCAGGTCTTCAAAGAGCCTCGTTTGGTGTGTAGATATTCTGATAGCTAGTGTTTCTATTGATAAAGCTTTATTGTTTTTGTAAGGATTGTTTTCACCTTTTTTTTTTTTGCCATAAAAGCAGTTGTGCAGCAGAAGCTGTAAATCATACAGACACCAAACATGGATTCAAAATGCCCCACTAAATTGTGTCAATTTTTTACAACTTCTGAATACCATTTTTTGCAAATTGTTAAGCTTTTGTTACCCTTCGCAATCATTTTTGATTTAGTCAAACATATTTTAATGCAAGAATGTAATGGTCTCATAGGGGTGGACATTATTGTATACAGTGATCCCTCACACTTCGCGGTCTCAGTACATCACGTAGGTTTCAATAATATTCATTGAAAAAAAATATTGGAAAAAGAATTTGAAAAAAATTCAAACGAAGCGCGTGAGGCTGAAGCAAAACACATCACATCAAGAACGAGTCTCAGGAAGCAACGAGCTGATAGGAGAGGCCCCGTGAATGAAAATCGAGGCCTGTGATTGGCTGCTACGATGGGCATTACTGTTCCATTGGTTGTCTGTAGCTGATTGGCTGACACGCGTCCCCTCATCTCCCATCTCTTGCTTTCGTCAGCTACCCACAGAGGAGAGATCGTCACAGTTAGTGTACATTTCGTAGATTTTGCGTACGCGCGTGCATGTATACTGTATGTACATGTACATGTACATCCACATCACGGTTTTCACCATTCGTGGGGGGGGTCACAGCCCCCATTAATCGCAAAGTGTGAGAGATTACTGTATACAGTTGTGTTCAAAATAGTAGGACTTTGCTTTGAAAAAAAGTGAACATAGCTCAAAAGCTTTATATTTATACAATCCTTTCCATATGCGCAAATGTATTGGGAACAAGCCACATTCTATTCCAATCCAAAAAATTAAGAAATATTAATCCAGTGTGTTATTATTTTACATAAAGTGAGGTAAAAGGAACATTAGGCTGTTAAACAAAATAGCAGTGTCTGCATTTTCTTTCCAAACTGGAACATATACTGTATAAATGCTTGAAGACATGGCTTTCCTGTGAATCACTGAAACAATGTTTCTCAGAACCACTTTACATTTGTGTTGCATGGGGTCGACCGAACTCTGGCACCTGTGAACAGGTATTCCAGCCCAGGATGATTGGACAACATTCTATAATTCCTCTGCATTTTTTGGTTTTTTTCTCAGAAACATCATTTTCTGATTTCACCCTTTTATTTTCTATTGGATCAAGATTCAGGAATTTGGCTGTTCACTCGATAAAATTAATCTTGTTTGTCTGGGACCAAGATGCCGTGCTTTTCTCCAGCATAAGGCAGCATGACCTCTTTGAGTACTTAGATGTATTCAAACTGATCCATTACCCCTGGTATGCGATAAATAGCCCCAACACCATAGTATGAGAAACATTCCCATATTGGGATGCTTGAGTACTATACTTAACTGTCTTCGTAGTGTACAGTGGTTTAAATTGGACTCAATGTTTGGAGGCCGTCTCTCCAACTGCGGAACCTAAACCCAAAAAGAGCAATTGCAGTCAGTGCATTCTTTGGGAAATTTTAACTACTGCAGGGTGAGGTTGTTTTTTTTTTTTTTTTTTTCCAAAGCTGGGATTTTGAAATACTTTGAACACAGCTCTGTGTTTCCTTCGCTGTTACAGCTCCTCCAAGTGGTACTTTTTTGATTTGCATCTTCAGGTTTGGTTGTTTTTGAGAAGATTTTGCTCAACTTTGGCCTCCTCAAAAATGGCCAATGCTTACATTGGCCGATGTTGTAAATGTGTTGTAAACACTGTTGTTTTTCATTTTTCTTTCTTTTCACATTTCCACAGGATTTGGAAGTGGTTACCCGCTTCCTCCCTGCAATGATGTCAGTGGTTGTTGATGATTACACCTTCATGGTAGAACAGAAGCTTCCCGGTGAAGAGAAAAGCTCAGTGTCATACCCAACCACTCTTCCAGATGCATTCAACAGGTAGAAAGCAACTTGGGGTGAAGGAGATGGTGTGGGGGAACTTCACATATCATGAGAGTATGATGCAGTGGATTTGTTTGATGCAACATAACATAACTTCAGTGAATTAAACTTTTTATAGGTTCAAGTTGCTAATCTTTCTTTTTTCTTGGAAGGTCTATTTCTGCCATTAACATTTTTACTGAAAGTGAAAGTAAAATGAACTGGTCTGCGCCCATTCATTTGATTTTCAAAAGAACATTGCACAATTAATATTCAAAATTCAATACTAATGAGAAATTGTTAAAATTGTTTTCAGTTCAGTTATGAAGTAACATCCATCCATCCATCCATTAGCTCCCGCTTGGTCTGGAATCGGGTCGCGGGGGCAGCAGCTTCAGCAGAGAGGTCCAGACCTCCCTCCCCTCGGCCGCCTCCACCAGCTCCTCTGGGAGAATCCCGAGGCGCTCCCAGGCCAGCTGAGAGATATAATCTCTCCAGCGGGTCCTGGGTCTTCCCCGTGGTCTCCTCCCAGTTGGACATGCCTGAAACTCCTCTCCAGGGAGGCGTCCGGGGGGCATCCTAACCAGATGAACCACCTCAACTGGCTCCTCTCGATGTGGAGGAGCAGCGGCTCTACTCTGAGTCTCTCCCGAATGACTGAACTTCTCACCTTATCTCTAAGAGAGAGTCCAGCCACCCTGCGGAGAAAACTCATTTCCGCCGCTCGTATCCGTGATCTCATTCTTTCGGTCACTACCCACAGTTCATGACCACAGGTGAGGGTTGGAACAAAGATCGACCAGTAAACAGAGAGTCTTGCCTTTTGGCTCAGCTCTCTCTTCACCACAACGGACCGGTACAGAGTCACCACCACAGCAGGCGCTGCACCAATCCGTCTGTCGATCTCCCGCTCCTTTCTCACATCACTCGTGAACAAGACCACAACAAGGGGTCAGAAGTTGTGGTCTAGGGGGGGTTCACCTCGCTAGATTTCCTTCAACTTCTTTAAGCTGGTGTCGGGGAAGATTAGCCTAGCCTCACTGCATACTATTCATCCAAATGCCTACCCTGCTTACTCCAATAACTGACCTAAGAGGAATAGCCTGGTGGCTCAAAGTCCAGCTATCGGTCACATTTGTTAACTGCAGCTCTCCCCTTATGATCTGGGCTCTTGATACCGGGGAGGGGGGGGGGGGGTCATGATTCCTTCAGCAGACTCTTCACAGCCATGGGGAAGAAGCTTTTCTTCAGTCTGTTGGTGCGGGCTCTCATGACTCTGAGTCTGCCAGAGGGGAGGTTGGAGAATAGAGAGTGTCCTGGGTGGCGGGGTCATCCCGGATCTTTGCAGCCCGTCGAAGAAGCCGGCTCAAGTAGATCTCCTCTAGGCGTGGTAGTGGGGAGCCGATGATCCACTGAGCAGTCTTGATGACCCGCTGCAGTTGTTTCTTCTCGGATGCAGTGCAGCTGGCATACCACACCATACATCCGTAGGTCAGGACACTCTCTATTGTGCAGTGATAAAAGTTTTTCAGCAGAGGTGGAGGGAGTTTGTTCCTCCTCAGCGTTCTCAGGAAAAAGAGACGCTGCTGGGCCTTTTTAATGATGTGGGTGGTGTTCACAGTCCAGCTCAGGTCCTCTGAGATGTGCAGTCCAAGAAATTTGAAGTTTTTGACCCGCTCCACCTCTTCCCCATTGATGCTCAGACCTGAGTGTAGTGTGGTCCTTGTCTTCCGGAAGTCAATGATGAGTTCTTTTGTCTTTTGGGTGTTGAGGTTGAGGTGGTTGTCACTGCACCAGGCCGCCAGTGCTCGGACCTCCTTCCTTTATGGTGCCTCATCATCATTGTTGATCAATCCAACAATGGTTGTGTCATCTGCAAAATTTGATGAGGGTGTTGGAGCCATGGGTGGCGACGCAGTTGTGGGTGTACAGCGTGTACAAGACTGGACTCAGAACACATCCTTGAGGCACACCGGTATTGAGGACGATGGTGGAGGATGTGGAGGTGCCCACCCTGACGTGCTGGGGTCTGTTAGTTAGGAAGTCCTTGATCCACAGACAGAGGGAGGTTCCGAGTTGCAGTGTCTGCAGTTTGTTGATCAGTCGGCTGGGGCTGATGGAGTTGAATGCCTAACTGAAGTCAACAAACAACATCCTGATGTATGTTTTGGGACTTTCGATGTGGGTGAGAGCGGTGTGGAGGGCAATGGAGATGGCGTCATCTGTGGATCTGTTGGACCTGTAGGCAAACTGATGTTGGTCAAAGCCAGGTGGGATATGGGCCTTGACATGTTGTAACATCAGTCTCTCCATACATTTCATGATTACCGGTGTCAGGGCCACAGGCCGGTAATCATTTAGTCCTGTGATGGCAGAGGATTTGGGCACGGGGATTAAGGTTGCAGTTTTCAGGCAGGTGGGGACTGTGGCTTGCTGCAGCGAACGGTTAAAGATGTTAGTGAATACCGCAGCAAGCTGATGGGCACATGATTTCAGCACCTTCTCTGGTATTCCATTCGGTCCTGGTGCTTTGCTGGTGTTGATGCCTCGCAGGACTCGCAGTACCTGGTGTTGTTGGATGGTGGGGGGCTGGTCATGCTCTGATGGTGTCAGCTGTGTGTCCTCTGCCTGTCTGCTGTCCTCTTCAAAGCGGGAGAAGAAGGCTTTAAGTTGGTCTGGGAGAGAAGTGTAGGTGGGGGAGGGGGTGTTGTGGCATTGTTTGTAATCTGTGATGTTCTGGATGCCTTTCCACATGGAGCGGGGGTTGTTTTCCCTGAAATTGGCCTCTATCTGCTCTCTGTATTTTGCTTTAGCAGCCTTGATGCCTCTGTTCAGGTCCACTCTAGCCTTCCTGTAGGCCTCCCTGTCTCCTGACCTCAGTGCTGACTCTCTGGCCTGGAGTAGTGTTCTGATGTTGGTGTTGAACCAGGGTTTTTGGTTGGGGAATATTTTCACCTGTTTCCTTGTTGTTACACTGTCCATGCAGAAACTGATATATGACAGTACAGAGGAGGTGTGGAACTCAATGTCTGGTTCCTCAAAGAGCTCCCATATGGTGTCCTCAAAACAGTCCTGCAAGGATAGTGTGGCCTCCTCAGTCCAGCACTGTATGGACTTGTGCTGTGGCTTGGACCTGCAGACGAGGGGTTTGTAAGCTGGTATCAGGAACAGGGAAAGATGGTCTGAGTGTCCAAGGTGAGAGGAGGGGCGGGCTTTGTAGGCTCCAGAGATGTTGGTGTAGACCTGGTCTAGTGTTCTGCCCTTCCTTGTTTTAATGTCCACATTCTTGCAGAATCTGGGGAGCACAGTCTTTAAATTGGTGTGATTGAAATCCCCAGCCACAATGAAGAAGCCCTCTGGGTGTTTGTTCTGCTGCCTGCTGATGCTGTCATGCAGCCTGCTCATGGCTACATTAGCATTAGCTCGGGGGTGGATATACACAGCAGCCACAAACACTCGAGTGATTTCCCTGGGCAGATAGAAAGGTCTGCACTTTAGCAGTAGAAACTCCAGGTCTGGACAGCAATGTCTCTCAATAACGGCAGTGTCCGTGCACCAACTGTTGTTAATATGGATGACACACCTCCTCCTCTCGCCTTGCCTGAGTCCGATGTGCGGTCCGCCTGGAAGATTGTGCGACCTGCTAGCTCCACAGCTAGGTCCGGGATGTTTTAATGCAGCCAGGTCTCCATTATCACCATGATGCAGCTGTCTATCCGGTTGTTAACGTCCCGTAGTTTAATTTTGTCCATCTTGTTGACCAGGGAGCGGACGTTGGCGAGAAAGACACTTGGAACCGCTGGTTTATGCGGAGTCGTGGTTAGCCTAGCTCTGATGCCGGCTCGTTTGCCACGTTTCAGGCGTCTTTCGCAGCGCCGCCGTCGCCTCCTCTCTGTCCGTTCTCGCCGGCATATCCTCTCCGGGAACGAGTCGAACCCTTCCGGGGTCCAGCCAGTCCAGTGTTGTTTGAGGCTGATAAGTTCGGTTCGGGTATAAGTCTTTTTCAGTGCGTAGCTGCTGCTAACTAAAGAGGAGCACCGGGTCGCTGCGTCTACACGCGCCGCCATCTTGCAGATTAGCAGAGTTAAGCGACAGCAATCATTGGTTATACATTGATTAAATACTGATTGGATTTGAAATTGGAAATACTGATTGGAAAATGGAAAGACAAACTTTAATTCTAAAATAAAGCTATGGCTTACAACTCCGTTCTTCTGTGTTCCATGGAATCCAGGCTGAACCCTACTTTTAGCTCCTTCAAACCCATTTTCCTCCCAGATAGCGATATCTTCTGTCTCACTCCAATATCTCCCCAGTACAGCCAGTTTCTTTTCCTCCTGGGTATTTCTTTTTCACCGATGATAGGGTATAACTCCACAAAGTCACCATACCCCCTCCTTTCGTTTCACACCTTCAGCATGGCGTCATCATCCTCACAACTCACCTCCACTAGTAGCCTCGCCATGAGACTCCTGGGTTCCAATCTTTCAGCTGCATGAATGGCCTTTTCCAGCTCTTCCAGAGACTTTTGGATGGTGGCCGTCCAAGCTCAGCTGCCGAAACTCTTCTTTCTTCTCAGACTTGAACTTCTTAACCTGCAGAGTCTTCAGCGACCCTTATGGGTTGATGAGGCTTGTTCGATTGGCGATCGAGTGTCGGTTGAGGGCCTTAAAGTTGATCACCGGCCTCCAGCCTGATCTAGGATGGTCATTGTCTGCTCTGTCCTTGGCAGACAATCACTTTGTTGGTCGGTCACTCTTACCAACCGTTCACTGGGCACCCTCTTCTCTATCCGGTGCCCGGCCTGGGTCAAAGCGTTCTCTCTGCCTCTCCTCCAGCTGCCGATGCAGTGCTTGGTCCCAGGCCCAGTCCTTCTGGGCCGACCTCTTCTGCTCGTCCTGAGCTAGGGTTCTTCTGATATGGTGTAGTTGCCATTCTTCTCAGTCTTTGTCTGGTTGAGTTGTCTGTACCTCAAACCCTCCCTAGGTGCCTCTGGGGTCAGGGATGAGGTCCAAACTGGTTGGCTATTCAGCGCAGTCCTGGGATTTCCTCTTGAAATTCTCCGTCGGCCTTCGCTCCTCTCAATCCTGCTTGTTCCCTGCAATTACTGCAATTATTTACAGTGGAGAGACAGGGAATTGGTAGAGAAAGACAATGGGAAGACTTGCAGCAATGAGTTGCAGGCCTGGAGTCGAACCTGCAACCGCTGCAGAACGACTGTAGCCTCAGTAGATGGGCCACCTGATTGAATCACTGAGCTATCCAGTAGCCAATTTTATTTTAACTTCTGACATACTTTTTCTGGTAATATAAAGTGTAAAGAAGTTGAAATCTTTGTGTGTTTAACATATATCCAATAACCCTTTCAGGTAAGAAATCACAAAAGACTAACCCAAGTGATTGGTCAAATTTTTGTCACATTTTTGCTATGCTCTTAATTAATCATGCTTCTTTTCTTTGAGATGACTGATGTTAATATGAACGGCCTTAGCAAAGTGGGTCTGCTTTCCCTCACCCCATTTCCTACCACCTCCCCAGATACCTACAGGACAACAGAGTGGCCTGTGAAATGGGTCTCTATTACATCCTCCACATTGCTAAACTGAGGAACAAGAATGCCTTACAGAGACTACTACCTGCTCTAGGTGAGTGTCCCATGAGGGTTTGCGCCACTAACTTTGAAACTGTCCATATAACATAAAAGGAGAAAGGTAGACAAGAGACACTGATGACCTTGCCGCCTTCAGGTTTAATGTATTTTCAACAACAAAAACAAACTCATTGTATTGTATTTTCAAATGCAAATACCATGGAACTTTTCCATCATCATACTTTATGGACAAGAGCATAAAGTGTATTTCTTTTTAGTTGCTTTTTCAGCAGATTTACCTGTACAACATGATGCTTGCAACATAACGTACACATATAGTTATAGCTGTCGTTTCACTCACTACTTAAGGATATTTCTGTAACATTTTATTCCTCAAACTGTTACATATCCAACATATAGTAACATCTTAAACATTTAAACATATAATACATACAAGGGCAGCTTTCTAGCTAAACCTACCAGCTAAAACCTCTTTGATGTTCAATCACATTCACCAGATGTTACGTTAAAATTACAATCTAAAAATTGTGCAATCATCAGTGTGTCCTTTACATCAGTGGTTCTCAAATGGTCTGGTCAGGCTTTAGGATCCACCATCACCCTAAAGCTGTAACCCAAAACGAAGAAAATCTTCAACTTCTGAAACTTATTCAATGAGAAGATGGTGCTGACTGAACTTGACATAGTAGAAAATATCACAAAATGGCAACACTTTTCAGGTTCAGACCTGTTTTGTCATGACTTTCCAAATGAGACACACACACAGATAAAAGATTCTCACCCATGATGAGAAAAGTACATTTCTGTCAAGCGTATTTACATTCACATTTTTAAACGTGATTAAAAGATTAAAAAAAAAAAAAAAAACCATCATTTTCAATTAATTTGTGATCCCAAATTTTCCAGTGCATGTAAGATTGAATTCCTTATGTAATTGACAGAGAAGTAAAGATGTGTTTGCAGTTTGAAACTATAAGGTGGTTTTTTAGTGTGCTGTTTCTTCACAGTGGAGACGTACAATGACATGGCCTTTTGTGACATTTTCCTGCACCTGTTGACTGGACACCTCACACTGCTTTCTGATGAATTTGGGTCAGAAGACTTCTGTTCAGTTGTTTTTGATGGCTTCCTTCTTACTTCATTCTCCAGGTGAGGTTTTTTTGTGTGTGTGTGTGTTTTCATCATATTTTATCCAGCATTGTCGTTGTCACTGTTAGTTGCTTTTTAAAGTGGCTTAGAGTTTATCCTGGTTTTAAACTCCTGCGTATATAAGATGGTCACATGACTATCTATATTCCATTTCACTGTTGTTTAGGCCTGTGGTTTAACTTCAGTTGCAGGCTTAGCTTTATGGCAAGTAATGAATTGATTTCAGAGGACTTCTGTGAATTAATAATAATGCACCATGATTATATATTTGAGTGTTTATCTCCTGTTATTCAGGAGAATCATTACAGAGTGGGAAACACACATGAACATGCACTTAAAAGTTATAATCAATAATACCCAAGTAGATTTGGCCTGCTGAGGTAATGTCACTGTTCCTGTTCAGTATCTGCATTTGGGGAACCTGCTGTTAAGGATAACAGCTGGTTCCCCAAGTGTGTGTATGTATATTATGTATACATGTGTATGTGTGTGTGAGTGTATGTATATGTACATATATATTAGGGCTGTCTGTCAATTAGATTTTTTAATTGTGATTAATCGAAAGATTTTCATAGTTTACTCACGATTAATCGCATTTTTTTAATGTTCTGTTTATCTATCCATCCATCCATCCATCCATCCATCCATCATCTATACCCATTTCGTCCTATACAGGGTCACGGGGATTTGCTTTTTTTTTTTAAGCCTTTAGTTTGAAAACCGGAAGTCCACGAATGCTGCCGTACTTTTTGGTGGTTTAATTCATCATATATGTGTATATTTTGTCGGGGCTGCTGCTTTACCGCAGTAATTTGCTGACGGTCCCTAAACTCCACAGCAGCAGCAGGTCCTCAGAAGGGCATTCAACGCTGTTCCTTAGAGTTTTAGCAACACTCACTGAGCTTGGAGGGTCGATGACACTGGTGAAATGTCTGGCATAATTATATCTACAAAATGATATCAATCTGGATGAAATCGGTGTCGTTTTCATGACGCTATTAAAGTTAAAGAGAGAAAAAAGTGAATGTGGGATGTGAAACTAACTTTACTGCACCCTGCAGTGGTAACTCAGTTCACAGCGACAGTAAATACAAATAACCTTTTTTCTTGTTAACAGACACACCTGGCAGCACCTTGAGGCTAAACATGCCGTTCATAAGACCCTTTTCTGTCTCCATGTCTGTCCCAAACGTCAACAGTAGATACACTTATTGGCCGAGGGTCATATTTACAGAAATGTGTGTACATTAATCTCGCGTTAAAAAAATAGTGGCGTTAAACAGAATTTGTGTTAATGTGTTAACTTTGACAGCCCTAGTATGTATGTATGTATGTATGTATGTATGTGTATATATATATATATGTGTATGCATATGTATGTATGTGTGTGTGTGTGTGTGTGTGTGTGTGTGTGTTATATATATATATATAAGTATTTGATCCCCCACTGATTTCTTAGTCATACTAAGAAATAAATGAACAGTTTTATGGCAGCTTTATTTTAACAGTTATAAAAGAATATTGAAAAGAAATTGAGAAAATTACATGAAATGAAAGATAAAAATTCATTTGCAAGTCATTGAGGGAAATAAGTATTTGATCCCCGACCAACCTTGGCCAGCGTTGGTTCCCACAGACCACTGGCATACTCCTAATCTCACTGAAGTAATTACCTGCATGAGAGACACCTGTTCCAAATAGTCACCTGTATAAAAAGCCATCTGCCCACAGACTCAGTAATACTCCACCATCTCCACCATGGACAAGACTAAAGAGCTGTCAAAAGATGTCAGGGACAAAGTTGTTGAACTCCACAAGGCTGGAATGGGCTACAAAACCATCAGAAGCTGAATGAGAAGGTGACAACTGATGGTGCAATTATTCAGAAGTGGAAGAAGAACAACATGACTGTTAATCAACCTGGGCTGGGGGCTCCATGGAAGATATCACCTGGTGGGGTCTCAGTGATCATGAGAAAGGTTAGAGATCAGCCAGAACTACACGGGAGGAGCTGGTTAATGATCTCAAGGCAGCTGGGACCACAGTCACCAAGAAAACTATTGGTGATACACTGAGACGCAATGGTTTAAAATCCTGCAGTGGTCCAAGGTCCCTCTGCTCCAGAAGGCTCAGGTCCAGGCCCGACTCAGGTTTGATAACGAACATATTAATGACTCAGAAAGAGACTGGGAGAAGGTGCTGTGGTCAGGTGAGACTAAAATTGAGCTCTTTGGCCTCAACTCAACTGGACATGTTTGGAGGAAGAGAAATGCTGAATATGACCCCAAAAACACCATCCCTACTGTCAAGCATGGCGGTGGAAGCCTCATGCTTTGGGGGTGTTTCTCTTCTAAGGGGACAGGTCGACTTCACTGCATCGATGGGAAGATGAACGGGGCCATGTACCGCAGAATCTTGGGTGACAACCTCCTTGCCTCCACAAGGACATTGTAAATGGGTCGTGGACGGGTCTTCCAGCATGACAATGACCCAAAACATCCAGCCAAGGAACCAAAGGAGTGGCTCCATCAGAAGCACATCAAGGTCATGGAATGGCCTAGCCAGTCTCCTGACCTTAATCCTATTAAACATCTATGGAGAGAGCTGAAGCTGAGAGTTTCCCAACACAAGCCTCAAAACCTTCAGGATTTGGAGATGATCTGCAGAGAGGAGTGGACCAAAATTACTCCTGATGTGTTTAAACCTAGTAAGCAACTACAAGAAACGTCTGACAGCTGAGCTGCCAACAAGGGTTTAACCACCAAGTATTAGATCATGTTTTACTAGGGGATCAAATACTTATTTCCCTCAATGACTGGCAAATTAATTTTTATTTTTCATTTCATGTAATTTTCTCAATTTTTTTTCAATATTCTCTCTCTCTGTTTCTGTTTTATATATATGTATATATATATATATATATATATATATATATATATATATATATATATATATATATATATATATATATATATACATACACACACACACACATGTATTCGCCCCCTTAACCTTTTCAACCTTTTGCCACATTTCAGACTTCAAACATAAAGATATAAAATTTAAATTTTTTTGTCAGGAATCAACAAGTGGAACACAATTGTGAAGTGGAATGAAATTTATTGAATATTTTACATTTTTTTTTAACAAATAAACTGAAAAGTGGGACATGCAATATTCAGTGTTGTACCTGAATGCGTTAATTGAACAAAAGTTCGTGAACTAGTTCATATTTTGTGTGAACGTGAACTGAGCGCGCTCTCTTTCTCCTTCACCAGCGGGGGGCGTGAACGAGTTCATTTGGGCAGTTGTGAACGACGCTCTTTCAAAGTTCACGCACGGTCAAAACCGTTCCAGGTTTCCAGCGAACCCCATTTAAAATCCACCACAAACGAGCCTGATATGTATCTGAGGAAACCAATCAAACATGGCAACACGGCTGTCGCTGCTGTCACGCTAACAATTACATCATCAAACATTTAAAATGATCATGAAGGAAGATGAAAGCTGCAGTTACCCAGAGTTGGAGGAGACCCCCGACTACCGGGGGGGATTGAAATATTGAAATAGAGAGAAAAACATTTGCACGTTAAGGACCTGTTTTTGTCTGATAATAAAGACCATTTGGCAGCAAGTTTTTCCTCATATTTTTAATCTACTGTAGAGCAGCGATTCCCAAAGTGTCGGCCGCAGCCCCCTGGTGGGCCGTCGTGAGACTGCAGGTGGGCCTTGAGAGGTCATTAAAATTAAACAAATGTGTTTTAAATCCTCGATCTGTTTGAAATCCTCGATCCCCACTAAATGAACTATTTAGTTGGTGGTGAACTGAACTTGTTAATTTTAATTTCTGTGAACGATGAACTTAACTAGTTTGTGTAGAAAGTGAACTTGCCCAACACTGGCAATATTGTTGGTCCACTTTACTTTCAGAGCAGCAAACTGAGTCCAGAAGTTCAGTGAGGATCTCTGAATGATCCAATGTTGTCCTGAATGACTGATGATGATCAATAGAATCCACCTGTGTGGAATCAAGTCTCCGTATAAATGCACCTGCTCTGTGATAGTCTCAGGGAAGACTGCTGTTCACAAACGCTCTCCATCCAACCTCACTGAGCTCCAGCTGTTTTACAGGAAGAATTTAGTCTCTGGATGTGTTAAACTGATAGAGACAAACCCCAAGAGACTGCAGCTGGAACTGCAGCAGAAGGTGGCGCTGCAGGATATTAACGCAAGGGGGGCAAATAATATTAAACGTGCCGCTTTTCAGTTTTTATTTGGTAAAAAAGTTTAAAATATCCAATAAATTTCGTTCCACTTCACGATTGTGTCCCACTTGATGTTAATTCTTGACCAAACAATATATGTATATATATATATATATATATATATATATATATATATATATAAATACACAGTTGTGTTCAAAAGTAAAGCAGTCTGTTCAAAAAACTGAGTAAAGCCCAAAATCCTTATAATGTTTTTTATTTCCATGCATTGGGAACACTGCACATTATATTCTAAATCAAAAAAATGGAGAAAAAGCTGAAATTTTTTACTCACTTTACAGAAAATGAAGAAAAATGAACATTGGGCTGTTCAAAAAAATAGCAGTGTCTGCATTTTACTTTATAAACTCAAATATTTACTGTATAAACTGAAAAATGTCCAGGATTCAGCATTCCTATGAATCACTAAACTAATATTTAGTTGTAGAGCCGCTGTTTCTGAGAACCGCTTCACATCTGGGTTGCATGGAGTCGACCAACTTCTGGCACCTGTGAACAGGTGTTCCAGCCCAGGATGGTTACCTGTGAGTACTGGGACAATTAGAAGACACCTGTGTGAAGCTAATCTATCAGCAAGAAGCCCCCGCAAAGTCCCACAATGTGCTGAAGAGGATACAATTTGCCAAAGAACACACTGGCTGGCCAAAAGAGAAATGGAGAAACATTTTGTGGACGGATGAGAGTAAGATTGTTCTCTTTGGATCTAAGGGCTGCAGACAGTTTGTCAGACGACCCCCAAACACTGAATTCAAGCCACAGTCCACTCTGAAGACAGTGAAGCATGGTGGTGCAAGCATCATGATATGGGGATGTTTCTCTCACTATGGTGTCGGGCCTATTTATCACATACCAGGGATCATGGATCAGTTTGGATACATCAAAATACTTGAAGAGGTCATGTTGCCTTATGCTGAAGAGGAAATGCCCTTGAAATGGGTGTTTCAACAAGACAATGAGCCCAAACACACCAGTAAGCGAGCAGCTTCGTGGTTCCAGACCAACAAAATTAAAGTCATGGAGTGGCCAGCCCAATCCCCGGACCTTAATCCGATAGAAAACATTAAAAATGCTGTTTCTGAGGCAAAACCGAGAAATGCAGAGGAATTATGGAACGTTGTCAAATCATCCTGGGCTGGAACACCTGTTCACAGGTGCAAGAAGTTGGTCGACTCCTTGCAACACAGACGTGAAGCGGTTCTTTTATGTGTCATTTATCATCATAAATAAAAGGCATAAATAACAGTGGAATTAGCCAATAGTACAAATAATGTTCAACTCCAGTAACTCATTTATATTTAATGGTAACCTCTGTTTCTGTCTAAATATTTTACAGTAAAGAAAACGTCCACAGACACACCCTCCGCATGTTGCTCCATCTTCAGCATAAAGTGCTACCATCATACATGGAAACACTGGTGAAAACTCTTGAACCTCCCAAACAGGTTGGCATGGTACTCAACATTTACTGAAATGAACAGAGTTGCAGTACTTTTTAGGTCTCTGTAGTCTGCGTTTAAGATTTTTTTTTTTGAAAGCTGTAACTTGTCTAATCACATTAGAAAGACTTACACCTGTATCTGTCAGTATAAATTACATAGCAAAGGGAAGCGTCTGACGGTGGAAGGTCACCTTCCAATTTTTTAATAGATGTTGTGAGTAGATTATTTCAGGGTTTTTTTTTTTTTTTCCTTCTGAGAATTTTGAGACACTGGTGGCATTTATTCCCAGTAAAAGAGACATGAAATTGGGGCAGAGAGAGAGTCACAGGCTGGGAGTCAAACCTGCAACCATACATGCATACTCAGCTGCCAGGTCTACATATTTAGCTTTCTTTCTCTTAAAGTTTGCCTCTATCCCTTCCTCCCATGGAACGGCCAGTTCCAACATGACATCTGTCCTCATCGCAGTACACCAGAGTAGTGTTGGGTTTCAGCTGCCGGTCTTGGTTAGGTCTCCAGAAGAGAGGAAAGTCTGCTCCCTGATGCTACTGTCTGATTCTTTGCCCTCTTTCCAGATGAACGTGATCTGCTGCTGTGATGTAGCTGGGCTTGCCTTGTTTCTGTTTTTGCTCCCAGGATTTTTACCAGCTTCAATTGCACCCAGTCATGGTGCCATCTTTAGTGGCTCTGCGTCAGTTCTTATTTGCATTAGGAAAGGATGTTTGCAATAGATGTTATTTAAATGAAATCACAAGCCTTCTGCCATGTTGTTAGCTAAGTAGTTACTTCATAAGTCACTGAGATGCCACATACATGTAGTGTTCGTGGATCCAAGAACAGATCAGATGCCTAGATTCCCTCAAGAAACACTGATTACCTGAGTGAACCACAAAGATTTTGTTCCAATGGATTATTCGAACATGTGTTCTGATCATTTCTTTGAGTGTAAGAATAACAATTTTCCTGCCTATAATTTTTAATAATCTGATGTTAAATTCCGAAAGATGAAGAAGAACTTGCCTAGTCAACTTAATACATTATTTTTTTAGTTAGTTAGTTTAATCAATATTAAAAATTCTTTTTTTTTTTTTTTTTAATTAAATTAAGTCACCAACATTTGAAAGTGAAAGGATCCACTTGGAAACCTGATGATATAAATTGGTACCATCGATTACTAGGGCTCGGTAAAACTGTCTAGATTGTACATGAAGTCATTTCCACGGGCAGGAATGGAGGTTCCCAAGGAGCAGGAAGGGTGTTATAAGCTCACTCTTAATTGGGGAACCATCCACATGTCGCCCCACATCATGGTTTGGTCTTTGACTGCCTCAAGATTGTCTATGTGCCATGTTGATACTGGCTCGCTGCTGTAATCTTGTAGGGTTCCTCCTTGGTTCTATTGGAGATCATAGAGTCTTTCTTCCTTTCTGGGTGTCCTGCGCCACATCTTCATTGCCAGACCCCACCTGAAGCCAATCCTGCCTTGGAGCATGGTGTTTATGTTCATAATGATGTAACACTCAGAACATCATTCAGAAAGCAATTATTGCTCATAAAGAGTCTAGAAAAACCAAGCAAACCACATGAATACCTAAACACTATTCTTGCATTTTAGCTTCTTCTTTAGTAATTAGTTAATGTGATGCAATAATATTAGTATTATAACACCAATGTAAACCAGCTTAACAAAGAAGGATACAGCTTTTAGAACTGATTTATATATCAGCTACAAATGAAGAAAATATTAGGTATTTCAGTAAATTGTCACTGCCTACGGTTTTATATGATGGTTTTAAAGCAATTCACATACAATACAGGTCTTAAAAAGTGTATTCCACATGCTGACATTGTGTAATACTGTGTCTGACAGTGCAGTGAGCCACTGAAGGATCTGTACGCTCAGCTAACCGAGAAGCTGGAAGCCCAGAAGAAGAGCCCACTATCCCCAGAGGAGACTCCATCCCTCAACCTGGGGCTACCCCCTGTAACTGTTTCCACTACCACCCCCACCCCATCCACACCTCTGTGAGACACCTCAACAACCAGTCCCTAGTCTGCATCAGTAAACACAGTCTATGCTATCTGTAAGACTGAAAGTTTCACGTTTCTGTTTAAAGTATTGTAGTCATTTTCATGTTTAGCACCTGTGACTCGTCTTCCATATCTGACAGTGTAATCCAAAAAAAGCAACAATTTTTCTCCTAAAAATGTATTTTGTAGAATTTGTGTTTAACCATTTTTTGTCTAGATATATCTTGTTTTCCCATTTGACAAGGCTGGTAGTGTGTAATATTTGAATTGTCAGAGGTGCAAAAACCATGTAAATAAACAAATGACAATTATTACCTTGTTTTACTGTGTTAAAGGCAAAATGTTGCATTTTATACAAAAACCTTAAGGAGAGTGTGATAGAAATTAAACATTGATTCTATTGTTGTTGTGATTATTGTTTTTTTTGTGATCAAATGTTTATTAGAATTTTGAGGACAAGTTGTTCTTCAACAGCACATGAATTAAATAAACATAAAGACAGACGTGTGCATACACGTGTACACACCGATATAAGCAATGCATACATCAGATAACAATAAAATATTGACAATAATAATGATAATGAAGTATAAGTCATAAAAATAAATAAATAAAATAAAATAATAACGATGCCAATAATAATGAGATGAAAACCAGAAATGAATAAATAAAATGAAGTAAAAATTAAAATAAATAGTGGAAATCCAAGGGGATGTAAGTGATGCAATACAAAACATAAGTAAAAGTAAATAAATAAAAACCAGAAGCAAAGGAAACAAGTGCTATTGATAGATTACTTAGTTATATCTATCAAAATGTTAGACATCATCCACAATCTGTGAAGTACACACACGCACAAACCGGTTTCCGGTTTCCACCTTATGGCAAACATCTTTTTAGCTGCAGTCAGGCCTGCCAGAAACACACGCCTTGGGGATTTTGGAAGTTTCAGCTGAGAAAGATCATTTAAAGGAGCCGTTTGTAAGATTATGGCCAAAACTGGTACTGCAGTCACTTTCAAATTACTGTTGAGCGGCGTGTACCCTCCCCCTCCTCCCCGACCAGAGGTTGCCAGGTCGGCTGCAGAATGCAGCAGGAACGTAGGCTGCCATGGCAAGCGACGAGTCCTACACAATAAGTTTATTTTCTGTTAATTATATTTAATGCTTTATGAAAGATCTTTTCTTTCTTTGATCTTTCGTAACTAGAGGAAATATTTTCCCGTTGAGGCGTTTCGTAACCTGAAAGTTTCGTATGTAGAGGCGTTCGTAAGTAGAGGTACCACTGTTACCTTGTCCAAGTAAATTAGCGTTAGCCAAACATTTAGCTATGAATCTTACCTGTCCAGGAGAAAATCAGCAACGTTGGCGTCTGTCTTCAAATTCTTCTCCGCTTTCAGCCGTCTCCATCTATCAAAAGCATCTCCTATACAAATCCTTGTTTTATTTCGGACCTTGTCACGACGTAACTCGGATTCATAACGAGGTCTTTTAGGTTTTGGAAAGCTAGACATTTTTTCATCCAACACGTTCGTAGCGGCTGCTGCGATAATTAGAGCCGAGCTGGCAACCCGGATGCCGAAACACTACTGACTTGGTGATTGGGAGATAGGTGGAGGGTGGCGCTTCAGGCCAAAACAAAAAATGACAACATCAACATCAGTTGAGGGCTGCAACTCCTCTTTTTAAACGGGAATATCCTGGCTTGAGTGCTGTTGTCAGTGACATAAGTATTTGAAATGAACATGATTTTTAAATGTCTGTTGAGATATCGGGGTCATTTTATGATTCGTTTTATTAGATCTCTTACATACGGCTCCTTTAAAATAAGAACCGAAGGGGACAGCGGGATGGGGGTAGACATCAATAAAGACAGCTCGCTCTGCACCATTTTCCAAAAAATTTGCAACACCTGGGCATTCCCAAATCATATGGAAAAAGGTGCCTACTGTGCCTGTAAAACATAATGTACAGTTCGGGTTGTCCTTGAATTTCATACTGTAAAGTTTACGGGGAGTCATGTATGTTCTGTGAATGAAATTTAGATGAATCTGTTGGTGGTCAGGGTTTCTGGATGACTGTTTAACTGTATCCCAGACTCTATCCCAGCTGAAGTCTGGGTCAAGGTCAGGGATATCTGATCGCCAAGACGCATCAACTGGCAGAGTAACATACGATTTTTCAAGGAGATAGCGATACAATGTAGATACAATTTTTCTGGATTTCCGGGCCTGATGCAAAAGTTTAACCAAAGAATGCGCTTCCAGTGGACCTTGCCAGGGTACACCATATGTTTTCATGGCAGTTCTTAGCTGCAAGTAGAAATAAAAGGTGGAGCGTTGTAAATTAAATCGGACTGTAAGTTCTTCAAAAGAATATAGGCCCCTGTCCCCAAAAATGTCACCAAGGGAGTGAATCCCCTTGTCGTACCACTGGCGGCACTGACCAAACTTAATAGGGGCTTTACCAATCAATAACCGATCATTATAAAAAATAGGTGAATAGATGAGATACCACACATTTTTTCTGCTGCCCTCCAGACTGCTAATGCATGAGTCACGATGGGACCAAAGCGACTTTGAGATTTCTTCAGGGGGATATTGGAAAATAAGAGTTCAATCGGTTTCATTGGACGGATCATATTCTCTTCCAAAGCACGCCATGAGGTCTCGTTACCCTCATCAAGCCAGCTGATCAGAGGGCGTAGAGAGAAGGCCCAGTGATATAGCTTAGGGTTAGGTAGTGAGAGTCCTCCATCTGCTCTATCTCTCTGTGCTGTGGATAACTTAAGGCGAGGACGCTTCCTGTTCCATATAAAGTTTGAGATTAACTGCTGAGTCTTGTCCCAAAAACGTGGTGGGGGGGGGGGGGGTAAAGGCAGCGTCGCACTCACAAAGTTAATCCGAGGAAGCACATTCATTTTAATGATAGATACACGAGACCTAAGAGAATTTGGCAGCGCAGACCATTTATCAAGATCACGGGTTAAATTTGACAAAGTATCTTCGTAATTGGACGTAACAATGGTCTGTAATGATGAACTGATCTTAATGCCCAAATACTTAAAGTGGTTGACTACTGGTATGTTTGCAGGTAAGGCTATGCTTCTCATTTGGTCATTCAAAGGTAAGAAAGCCGACTTTGACCAATTTATCTTGTAACCAGATATGTCACTAAAACCTTGAAAAGTCGATAGGACATCAGGTAGAGACTGCTGGGCATTGCCTAAATACAAGAGGATATCATCCGCATACAAAGATATGTAATGTGAGGTCCCAAACACAGTGATAGGAGTGATACCTCTAGCCATACGGATTGTCTGGGCTAGTGGCTCCAGAGAGAGTGCAAAAAGGAGTGGACTTAAAGGGCAGCCTTGTCTGGAGCCCCTTGCGATGTTAAATAAGGAGGAACAAGTCCTACCCGTGAGAACCATAGCTGATGGGTTGGAATGTAAAACTTTAATCATATGTATAAAATGAGGGCCCAACTCAAAAACCTCCAATACTGACCAGAGATACTGCCACTCCAAACGGTCAAATGCCTTCATAGCATCTAATGAGAAGACAGCTGATGGTAGTTGTAATGAAGAAGCCCCGTGTATTATGTGTAATAGTCTCCTCACATTGTCTGAAGGCTGCCTGGATCTAATGAATCCTGTTTGGTCACAGTTAATAAGATGCGTCAAAAAAGGTTGCAATCTTCGTGCCAGAAGCTTAGCGTAAATTTTTATATCGGCATTTAAAAGGGATAAAGGTCTATAATTAGCACATTCAGAGGGATTTTTATCTTTTTTTAACAACAATGAAATGATAGCTATATTTACATCTCTGGAGAAAGCGCCTCTTTCGAGGGAAGCTTGAATCATATCAAAAAGTAAGGGCCCCACACTGTGCCAGAAAGTTGTGTAAAATTCTGGGGGGATCCTGTCTAGGCCGGGTGATTTGCCCTTGTGCATATCATCAGCAGCAGCCTTAAGTTCGTTTAAAGAGATAGGGGCGTTTAACGACTGGGAACCTTCATTTGTCAATTTGGGTAATTGAATGGAACTCAAAAATTTGTTGCATGAATCTTTATCATGGGAGACCTCTGAGCTATACAAATCAGCATAGAAAATACGGAAGGAGGCATTAATTCCAGAGGGTTCTGTTAACAAGTGACCATCTGCTGATCTAATGGAGGAGATGTCAGAGAAATGTTCATTAGCCTTCAGCCTCATTGCGAGTAAATGACTCGGTCTAGCTCCATGAAAGTAGTAAGTTTGGCGTGTTCTATGGATCGAAAACTCAGCGCGCCGTTTGAGAATAGCATTAATGTCTTTTTTCACCAGGTCATACTGTAGTGCCACCTGCTCATCAAAATTTTGTTGTAATAAATTATCCAATGTAGAAAGTTTGTGCTCCAGTTGAGACAGCCTGGAAGAGCGGGCTTTCCTTAAATTAGATGCATACAATGTAGCATTATTTCTGATGAAGCTTTTCACAGCGTCCCAAAGTATTCTTGGGTCACTAACTGATCCTTTGTTTACATTAATGAATTCTGTGAGTTGAGTCATAAACTGGATTCTAAATGACTCGTCACGAAGTAAGGTAGTATTAAAATGCCATTTAGGAGCCCGTAATGGAGTGGAGCGGATCTGGGCAAGAACAACCACAGCCTTGTGGTCCGAGAGGGTTACTGGCAGGAGAGTGGCTTGCATAATTTCATGAAACAAGCCTCGAGATGCAAAAATAAAATCAATACGAGAAAAGGACTTGTGTCTCGCTGAGAGATGGGTAAAATCTCTGGAGGTGGGGTTTATCAAACGCCATAAATCCACAACGCCGCAGTTATTTGACCAAGCGCGCAGAGCATCAGAGGCCTGTTTTTGTTCTTTGCTTTCGGCTTGACCCGATCTATCAAAGGTGTAGTCCATTACGGCGTTAAAATCAGCACCTATGATGAATTTAAAGTCAGGGAGGTCCAGCAAATTTTAGTTATCTGTACATAGAATTGTGAGGCATAGATATTAGGAGCATAGAGTGAAACAAGCGCAATGTCAGTATTTTCAATGTGGATTTTGGCGATAGCTATCCTCCCAGTATTGTCGGACCATGTATCCAGCAATTTAAAGCGCAAATTGCGACGGCAGATAATTGCTACACCTTTGGATTTATTAGTGGAAGAAGAATGAGCAAGTACTCGGAAAAATCTATTAGATAGACGGTTCACATCATGTCTAACTATATGAGTTTCTTGTAACATAGCGAAGTGGACCCCTTTTTTACGAAGGAAATCCATAATAGCTACTCTTTTCACTGGATTATTTAATCCCCTTGCATTGAGGCTCAGGACTTTCAATTGGAGACCATCAACCATTACCATATAAGAGCAGAGGCAGAAGGAGGGCAGCATAAACAAAGACTACGTGTATGCATCTGGGGCAGGGGAAGCGGAGGGGAAGGGAAGAACCTCTGGACCTGCAACAACTTGAGAACAACTGAACAATGCAAATAGAAACACAAAACAAGGAGAAGACAGAAACACCCATGTCTGAAACTCCTTTGGAGAAGAAAATAAGCTAGCCTCAGCTAAAACTTCACTCACAAATCAGCAAAAAAAAAAAAAAATTAATACCTTCTCAGTCTAGCTTGAAAATAAGAAGGCTTCCTTAATCAAATATTCACCAAAAGGTGGCCAACTCCCCCGTTCAGAAGGATGTATTTGTATGAAAAAAAAACAAAAAAAAAACACACTGAAAGCTTGTGGGTCGAATTAGAAAAATCAAACACAAATTATAAGGAAGAAATAAGGGAGGGGAGGGGAGGGGGAGAGAAAACAAAACAAAACCAGGAGGGCCGGGTGTACGCCGGACTAACGAGCAATAATAGGATGCATAATAATCATAATAATAATAATAAAAATGAGATAACAATAAACGCATTCACTTACAAAGATTATACGCCAGTGTAAAAAGCAAAAGCTAGGGAAAAAAAAAAAAAAAAAAATGAGAGAGGTTAACTAATGTGAAGTTTGGGGATCAGGCACTGAAGTTAAATGACTAACTCACTCGCTACCAGCAATGACCGGCAGATAACAGGACACATCGCTAGATATCCAGAAATGTTTTTGCTTCGTCTGGGTCTTTGAATGACTTCTGGACACCGTTCACCTTGAATGACAGCACTGCAGGGAAGATCATCTGGAAACGGATGTTTCGCTTAATAAGCTCGCTGCATACAGGGTTGAAAGTGCTGCGTGCAGACCGGACCGGCTGCGGGATGTCGGGAGCGAAGCGGATAGACTGGCCGTTATGTTGGATGGTTCCTTTGCGTCTTGCTGCCGACAGTATCATCGAGACATCTCTGGAGCGGTGGATCTTGATGATCACAGGGCGAGTGTGACCTTCAACGGGCGGCCCGAGACTCCGGTGTGCGCGGTTGATTGATATGGATTGAACCGGGAGCCCCAGCACCTGAGGGATGAATCCTTCGAAAAAACGAACCGGATCACTTCCTTCGGTGGACTCCTTGAGATTCAGGATTCGGATGTTGTCACGTCGGGAGCGGCCTTCCAAGTCTGTGACTTTAGCAACCAGCTCGGCGTTTGCTTTTTTCATCGCGGTTAGTTTCTTTTTCAGCGGTGCAACGTCGTCCTCCAAGGCGGAGACGCGAGCCTCGCATTCGGACTGACGTGGGATGAGGGAGTCGGTGGTCGCCGCTACCTCGTCGATGCGCTTCAGCAGGCTGTCAACCTTTTCCTCCAGTATGGATTCGAAGCTGGTGAGGACTTGTTGGATCATAGTCTGCGTCCGTTTGCCCTCTTCGGCGACAACGATGGCAATGTGGTTAAACAGCGCTTCAGAAGAGAACTCGGGAAGCAAACTTTTTTTTAGCATTAGCAGCCTGCTCGGTGCTAGCATTAGCCTAACACAAATCAACCGGATCTTCTGCCGTGTCCCCGGCGTCGAGTTTTTGCGGTCTTGGGTTCCTCGGCATTGTGAAAAGAAGTTAAAAAGGCACTGTGGTGGGTTTTTTTGCTGGTTCAGCTGGCGAAAGTTAAGTTAGATAGTGCTGAACGGGGGAGAGACGTCGCCACGCTGCCTCTCGCTACCAGACCATACCGCTGTACCTTCTTTCCTCCTTTTCTAAAGTTGATTCATGGTTTGGATCATGTGTCTAAGGTGGTGATGTTGTTACTGAATGTTGGTTTTCAAAGGTTTTGCAGGTGGAGGAGTGCTGATGCCTCTGGCAGCACATCCCCACTAGGGATGTGTATCATTAGGAATTTATCGATACCGATACCAATACCGATACTCCTTATCGGTACCAATATTTATCGATAGTCTTATCGATACCACGACATGTAATTTAGTGTATAAAATAAAGACATTACAAGGTGGTAACATATTCAATCGTTTTTTATTACCACAAGGGGGGTAACACTAATACTTTACAGATAGCAGCTGGCTATATAGACTAAGCTATCTTATGCTAGTGCCTACCTAAACCACTTGGATTGTAGTGAAGGGCTGTAGATCCTTCACAATAAACTTAGTAACAGCCCTGTGGCATTCTTGGTTTTTTCTGCAGACATCTTCATTTGACGTCGCTTGGCGATTGTGAATGTGGTTGTCTGCATCGGCAAACTAGCAGTTGTTGGCTGCTGCTTCGTACATACCTCCTACAGGATTAACGTAACATATATCAGCGTTGCTAAAATTGATAATGCATTCTCCTGAGTAAATTAACTACCAACTTAATGATTCATAATCTCACCTTGACTTGATGATGACGAAGTAGTGTCAGAGTCTACCTGCACCAAGGAGAGCACGGCATTGTTAGCGTTACCTGGGCTGCTAACTTTAGCCGCGTTGTTTAGGCAGTCAAACACGCTGCACTCCTGAATTTTTATACTGCGAGCACACTGCAAGTGTTTCATGATGTTGCTGGTGTTTTACCCCCCCCCCCCCCCCCTTGGACGCAACTAATTTCTGGCATATATTGCATTGAGCCGAAGCTTCATTCCATTTGATAAAGTGAGCCCATACCTTCGATCGCTTAGCTCTGACGGCCGACATATTGACCTACTGGCTAGAGAAAACAACGGGGCGCTACGTCATAACCTGTCGACGGCGGCAGTATCATTACGTGACAGTTATGATGCTCTGGGTATACTCTCTTTAAAAAAAAAACACAGATAACAGTGTCGTTTGTCCAGAATTTTTAGCGGTACTCTGGTACCGACCATTTAGGAACCGGTACCAAAAAATACCGGCTCTCAGTACACATCCCTATCCACCACCAGGTAAAACCTTCTGATCATGGATTGATTTTATTGGACTGACTCCTAGTGAGGGACAGAAGTATTTTTATTGATTTTATTTTATTTTTTTGGGTGTTGGTTGACATGTTTTTTTAAATAGGTTGAAGTTTCTTTTTCCTCTAAGGCTGACAGCTCCTTGATGGTGTAAAGCTCTTTCACAGGTCTGTTCTGGATGGAGACCCTGCCCGTTGTCCTCCTGTAGATGAGGATGGGGGAGCAGGGTTAACCTAGGTCTAACTTCTGAGGTCCGTTTGAAGCAGACCTCCACCGATGGGTGTGAACCATCCAGGAACATGTACCGTTCTATCAGCCGAGCTGCGATAAAATACTGTGCTGTTGTATTTCAATCATTTTCATTCTGTGCTAACAGATTAACTGATGGGTGAAGTCAGTCTGGCCCAGTCAAGCCTGTGGTCCCTCCAACAACACCAGCTCCAGAATTACCTGAACCTCTTTTCCCTGTTGCACAAGATAAGATAAGATAACTTTATTGAGCCAGTGTCCTGGCACAAAGAATTTTCATTCCAGTACATCCCTCCAAGAAAAGATTACAAAAGAAACAACAAAGGGCGTAGGACATGGGTAGATGGTGCGCTGTGGTGCAGCCAAGTTGCTGGCGAGCTTTTATTCATCAGATGAGGAAAGGGGTGACACAGGGAGGGAGAGGAGGGAGGGAAAATAGTATCTATCAGTCTATCATCTATCTGGATCAGCCTTTCAAATTTGATAGAGGTTTCCATTTTCAATCCCTGAGTCAAATTTCATGAGTTTTTTGGGCAATAATTAACGGAGATACTGAGACACAAAATTTTTGGCCCTATTGACCGCAATGTTATCAAAAATTTGAAAGTGATCCAGAATCCAGGATTTCTTCTGGATCACAGCCAAAATGAAATCAGCTAATCTTTTTCACATTTCTGATAACTCCTGAAAATTTCATCAAAATCCATCTGGATCTGAGTTATCTTGTACAAAGACAGACAGATAAACGCTGGCAAAAACAACCTCCTCGGCGGAAGGAATTAATAGTTCAGAATTACTTTCTCAAACATTCAATATTTTACGTTTTTTTTTCTGTATTATAAATGATTTAAGACCACAGAACCACCACACCAAGACACCTTCAGCAATTCTCTGTTTTCTTATTTTAATGAAACAATTATTTTAAAAAAGACAATGAAAATAAAAGAAATCAACAGTTTAAATAATAATTGAATCGGATTTGAAAGCTGGTGTTATTGGTAGGTTATGATAAAGTGATAATAAAGTGATAAAGAGATAAAGTGCCACCATCTGAACTCAACAGCAACACAGTTCACAGACTAACATCTGTTTATTCCTCTTCTACTCTGTATTAACAGACAAATTTTCCAGGAAGCTGCTCTCATTCACAAACGTTTGTGTTTCTTTTATTAGACAAAGAAACGAGTCTGGTATTTTAACCGACATTCAGCCCGTTAAGATCACGTTTCAACCTTTAAAGCTTTTTGACTCTGTTGCTTTTCTCTGATAAAATCCTAAATTTCTACCTGAAACATTATCAAACAGAATCACCGTCCACGTCAGTGACAGATGACATCTGTACAGATGTTTCGGCTCCATTTTCATGTCCGATGGTCACTCAGAAAGAAAGTTAGAAGCGATAGATTATCTCTAATGTTTGAACTCTTTAACGAGGACAGTACTGAGCATGTGCAGGAACAGATGCTGGAGCGGAGGAGGAGGAGCCAAGGAGGATGTAATGCAGGAAAAGATAAGAGCAGGAAGTTGATCTGTCAGTAGTAGCTGCTCAGGTCCTCTCTGATCCAGTTCATCATGGTTTTTAGAAGCTCTTCACACAGATGAAATAAACATTTGAACAAAACAGCAGCAACAACTTTGTTCTTCTCACTGATTCCTGATGAGTCACATCAAATGAAGCTTTTCTGTCCTGAAATGTTCCAGTTTTCCTCTAGTAGTCTGTCTGAGGACTCATGATGTGGTCCTGGTCTTTAGCTGACCCTCAGGCTGCTGCTGTGTGATGAACATGGTCTGATCTGATCACCCTGCACAGATTCATGTCCTTCCCACCATCACAGTGTCATGGTTTGCAGTGGACAGCAGGAGTTCAAAAGCAAAAATGTTTATTAAACAAAAACACAAAAGTCAAAATCCAAAATGCAAAAATCCAAATACAAAGAAACACAAACTTACCTTTAATCCCAGGGGGATGATGAGAGGAGAACATGCCGGACTGCAAACACGTAGCGCGACTAATGGACCCACGGAGGACAAGGAAAACTGACAAGACTTAAATACACAGAGGATCAAACGAGAGGCAGGTGCAAGGAATCAAGGTAACGAGAGGAAGAAGCAAAGCAGAAAACAACGGAGACAAGACGGACCTTTCAAAGTAAAACAGGAACCACTAAAGACAGGGAGAGATGCCAACTTGACAGACAGAGACCATACAGGGCTGCCATGGCGACCAGGCCATGTTAATAGATTTCAAACGTTTATGAGGAAAAAAAATTACAAACATGAAAACGAAGGATGTTATTGACATTATTATAGTTAATTTTAGATCGCTTTATAAACACATAATACAGTTTCAGTTAGTTATCGTTTAAAAAAAAAACATTTTTATTTTATTTCAGTTAACGAAAATGTTTTTTCAATTCTAATTTTCGTTATTTCGTTCGTTTTCATTAACGATAATAACCTTGGTCTGGGGTAATTGACATTTGGATAAGGTTGTGGAATGACAGTCAGTCGCTAATGTCATGTAAGAGCAGACATAATAATCGGTTTTGTTATTGGCCACAAAACAAACATACAGATTCCATAGGTTTAGCTTTTAAGGGTTTGAATGATGGAGCTTCATCTCCAACGTGGACAGCCATGTCACATCACGTTCAGTGTGATCTCTTTATGCAGCAATCTTGAATGAACTCCTGACCACCAGGAAACAGGCCAAACGACAACAACAATCCAAATTAAGGGCATTTTTGAGCCAAATAGTCCACAACCTGTCAGTCCAGCAGGCTGCCATTGTCCGTGTCTCCTGGGAATCTCTAAATCAGTCATCGGTGCACACAGATTCAGCCAATGTCACTCACCAAGCAGAGGAAAGCACCCGCGTTGAGCAGCGTGTAGCTCGGAGTGCAGCCAGAGGCCAATCAGCACTCGTCCCCTTCAGCTGAGATGTCCCCTCAGTTGGTGAGGACGTGACTTTCGCCTGGTGATAGGTGGAGTAGAGCGCTTAACTTCACCGTCTACTCTACTATCAGGGTGAACAGGAACTGAGAAAAATGCATTTGAGAAATCCACTGCAGAAAAATATTTTGCATCTGATGGTACCTGAGATAAGATTGTATGAGGATTTGGGACAATCGGAACCCTTGGTTGAACTGCTGCATTAACACTTTGCAGATCCTGAACAAAATGCCATTTTTCAGGTTGATCTTTGTCTCTGATTTTTGTTAACAGGAAACAAAGTTGAACGAACAGGTGATCCGTCACAAGGAACAATGACTCCTGCTTTAACCAGGGAGTCAAACACTGGTTTGATGCCAGTTACAGCCTCAGGTTTAAGAGGGTATTGGTGTTGGCAAGGTCTGTTATCAGACAGAATCAGAATCAGATTTATTATCGTCACTGAGCCAGTGTCCCAACACAGTGAAATTTGTCTTCCCAGTACACCGTCCAAGAGAAACATACAGAAACAACAACAACATATGGACAGGAGTCAACAGTGCTTGGGGCGCTGGGGGCGTGGTGGGGGCAGAGCCTTCTTCGGATAAGACCTTGGAGAGTTCTTTTCAATACCGCCTTGAGTGAAGGCCGCTCGGGGGAGCCAGACTCAGATAAGAGAGATTGTTTTCAGTAAGGCTGACAATGAATTTTTTGCCTGCCTTGAGTCCTTTGCTGGTTACATCTCGTGGGAATCATCCAAAAGTCCGAATTATTCGTGTCAGTTCTCCCTGAGCTGTGCATGTAGTCTACCCACGTTGTTATCAATTCTCCCCATACTCCCCATACCCCATACAGACTTTGGGGTAATAACAACAGGGTCACAGTTTTTATTAGACCAACATCATATTTACTCTGGGCCCAGAGATCTGAGGGGATGTCCCATAAGGCTGCTGCCTGTTCCTCAGACAGGAAACTGGGAGAAGAAGTGACAGCAGCCATGGAAACCAGCTTCACTGATTTGCATGCATGTACAGTACTAGATAGTTGTTGTCTGTACACTTTTAGAGGGAGAGAAAAACAAACTTTGGAATCAGGAGTGGGTTGCCAGTCCTGACCGTCATGACATTTTTTTTACAAAAGGATCTAGATCTCACCACTGTACATTGTGTGCCTTGACCAAAGGCAAAAGAGGAAAGGCTCCTTGAACAGAAAAATAAATTCTTGCGCACGGGTCAGAGATATGGAGTAGCACCAGAATCAACCATAAAAGACATATTCACTCCTATTTTAAAATCAATCTTTTTCACATTCTTTCACACAAATCTTTTTTTTTTGTTTCTCATTTTCTTTTCTCTTTCAGTCAATTTCTCATTCAATCTTTCCAACTCATTCAAACTCAACGAACTGCCCACTGGGAACCCATATTTCTGAGTCCAGAGAACCACACATTCAACACTCTCATGGACGTACTTTTCTCTCACATATTCTACATTGGAACCCTCAGGATCAGAAAGAGGTTTGGACTTATCAGAACCCATTTCCTTATGGGTCAGTGTGCACACTCTTGCTAAAACTGCAAACGTCTGCAGAGTCTGTTTACCTGCCCCAAACAGTTAAAACCTCACCTTCTGAGTACTTACAGAAGAAGTGTTTCAGACTAAAATCTCAGAAACTAACCAGTCGCGGCTACTCCCACAACTAACCTTCCCCAAATGCTATGGAGAATGCTGAACCACCTCAGATCTAAACCTTTCGAGACCAAATGTGTTTTTGAAAAAGAATTTCTCACCAGATCAGATTGTAGAACTTGAGTTCGTTGGATCCCAGGGTTGGCAGTCAGGACTCAGTGAGTCAGGCCTCCCATCTCCTAGTTTTGAGGTTGGAGGCTGGAGGTTAATTCTGCAGGATGATCGGTCTCTGGTCACTCCGTCCGGATGGCCAGGCGAGGATCCTACTCGCAGCGCCAAATTGTTGTGGAAAAAATAAGATCCGACCTCGATGAGAAAATCAAATTAGAATTTATTAGAGGAAAGAAAGAAAAAATTTTTTTGCAGCATAAGGAGAGCAGTCAGTCAGCACTCCACAGAATACTGAATGAGGACTCTGTCTTTACAGAGAGGAGGATTTCCTTTTATACCAAGACAAAGAGATGTTGATTCCTCTACAGGTTTGCATACAGAGTAGATCACAGCAGGTGGTGGGGAAGGAAAAGGGACATTTGTCTTAGATGAGACTGATAACTGAATTTAGGGACATTTATACAGTTCATTGATCAAGGGGTTGAATACTTGATGATAATTGAATTTAGGAATGTTTATTCAGAATCACAGCTGACCCCCTGCTGGTGTTTCCTTGATCAATGAATCACAGCAGACACGCCCCCCGCTTGTAACAAAATTATAAGATGAATAAAGCAAGTAAAAATTTCCTCCATAATAATTGTTAACCTCCACTGATTCTTTCATTGAATTCAATAATGTATTGTCAATTCAATTCAGTTCAATTCAATTCAATTCAATTCAATTCAATTTTATTTGTATAGCGTCTGTTACAATGTCAATTGTCTCTAGTTGCTTTACAGAGACCCAGAATATGACCCCCGATCAAATATCATTAATTAAAATTATAATGTTAAATCCTAATCAAGGATAATGACAAGTAAAACACTATCTATCTATCTATCTATCTATCTATCTATCTATCTATCTATAGAGAGATTAACCATGTTCCTCTCGTCAGGGTGACAGTTTTATGACCCTTTTATGACCCTTTTATGCCCTTTTATGACCCTTTTAATGACCCTTTTATGACCCTTTTTATGACCCATTTATGACCCTTATCAGATCTGTTTCCGGCCAGTTTTATTGTTTATCTTGTCCCCACATCTGTTTTTTT
>JAGFBZ010002336.1:0-76072 GCA_018398805.1 Hirundichthys speculiger
GTCGTCTACATGTCTACTGTAAAGACACTAAACTGCTGTCAGGGGCTGTGGTTGATTAGATATTTGAGTCAACAAGTAGCTGAACAGGGGTCTGTTTCTGAAAGGTTAAGCAGAAACTCAGAGTTTGCTGAACCTGAACTCAGGGGAAGTCACAGCCTTTTGAGCCAGCCCTTTCTAAATTTTGCTGAGCTGCTTTAAAGTTGGTGTTTTCAGAATAAAACTGAGATATTTTACATGTTATGAATGAAATGACTGATTCAGTGTTGGTGATTTTTGTTCTCTTTGACAGAATCAAGGTTTCAGGTGTTATTATATATTAGTTCAGACTTTTAATCAGTAGACTATATATTTCTTTTTAATATTATTTCACTTGAGATTGTTAGAAATAGTTCGCTTTCTGGCTTTTAAATGTTAAACACCAACAACAGTGAATTAAAGTTGGGTGTTTGGTGGAAAAACTGAAAGTTGTAGATATAGGATTTCCCCTTAAACATAAATAAATTAACAATATATATCATTTTTATATACTTGAAGTTGCATTTCTTAATAGAAAAAAAAATTATCTGTCAAGGAGATTTACAGGACTACATGCCCGTATGAGTGCTCCAATGTACTGTGGGGATTATTTATGTGAATTTGAAATAGCTATAAATGGGAGGGGTTTTAGACCTATATCACTGAAGAAAGTTTTCCAAAATCGAAAAATTAGTGCTAGATAAGCGGACTCCGCTCTGTGTCTGAAAGAAGCATCAGTGTTGAATGTAATTCCAGTACAGCTCTGAGCTGGTTAACATTCGATTTGAGTCTTACGAGCATCTTACATCAGATTTTCAGGTAAACCCAGCAGCCCTCTGAGTCTGTGCATTAGCACCAGACCTTGTCAGCATGCATCAATTCTATGGACAACAACAAAGCGGAAACAGAGGAGTTGACTGAAGCAATGGCAGTCGGGGGACAGGAAAGATCTGCTCAGGCATTTGTGAAAACATCACAGAGGAAAAGATTGATTCCTGCCTCCAAGTTGTGCATGTTTGCTGATTTCCAAGTTTTCAACCCCTTCCCTCATGGAACGAGCACTGGCATTGTAGCGATGAAAAACACTTGTTCAGCTGTCTGAAATGTTCCAAAGAGTACAGTGATCAAGAACATGAGCCTTCCTTCTCATTATCTCTGGACATGCAGAGTTTATAGACTCCTGGTCCCTCATCATCTACATTATCTAAACACTTGATCCTGTTTATGGTCATTGTGGGGTCTGAAAACTCCAGACTACCATTAGGTGTGAGGTAAAGTTGTGTGGAGAGAAAAAATAAAAATGTAACAACAACCCTGTACTAGTGCGCGCATATAAGGGAGAATGTTATGAATATAATAACTTTTTCTGCGCTTAAGTGCAGGAAGGTCATTAGAAAATACAGAAAAGCATATGAAGCTTTATTTCTTTGCTCAGCCTTTATAGATGGGAGGATTACCTGCAGCTGCTATCTGCTGCAGATTTACTGGTTTTGTAATTTCTGTTAGAAGATCCCATCAAATGACAGATCTGATTGCATCGTGACAAGCAGCTCCTCTGGGAATGTATTTAGAAAAGGCCCAGTGTGTCTTTGAAAAAAAAAAAAAGAAGAAAATCCGAGACAACTTTATTTTAGTCAAAACACACTAAAAAACAAGATAAAATATCAGAAGATCAAAAGTGAAGTAAAAAGAGAAGAAAAACAGATTTGTGGACACGATGCGTACACATTTTTCATTTGATGTCATCTTTGAAGGGACAAGATAAAAGCACATTTATCAATAATATTTCAGCATCATTCTACGTTGAATCTGAATCTCTAGTCCTGAGAGACATTGATGGCGGAATATGTGCTGAAGTCTGAACTCTGGATCGTCCTCTTACTCTTCGGTGTCTGTGGTGCCTGACGGATTTCCAGGGCAGCGTAACACATGTCTTCATCCTAAGATTTGACATTCCTTATGAAGCATCAGGACCACGTAGTTTTGAAATGAATCATCAGTGTATCAGTTAGACAACAAACTTGTAGAGACATTAGTGTCACGGGAAACTACAAAACCGAGGATGTAGTCAGCTAGTAACAGAACACAGATCACCTCGACTGTTTTCACGCTGAATGTTAACAATGAGAAAAGTGAGTCTGTATACATGTTGATTAATGTGCTGCTGTTACTTACATGTGTTGGTCCTGTTTGACTCCTCGTGTGAAGCCTCCTTTCATCATCCCTAGATCTCGTTTCTATAGTAATGAAAACGCAAATGATATTAACGTCAAAACTGAACAACACATCTGGATGGCGATCTGAAGCTCAAACATGATCTGAGGGGAAAATACACTGATACAGCCGATACCTGTTTTCTGGCAAACCCAGTAAACCAGAAGGGATGAAAGCAGGGAAGAAAGAAGAGAAACGGTTGGACACAGAGAGAAGAGCAGCTTCCAGCACGAACCACAGTCCTGCAGAGTCTGGTTCACATCTGGATGAAGATCACTGGAGTCTGATGGAACAGGAAGTTGGAGAAGATCTTTGTAAATAAAATGCTTTTGAGCTGATCTTTTATACAATAATGTAGCGTGTAATGAACAGTGTTGAGGTTTTTCTAATTAATGATTAGGACCAAACACAAGTCTTTAACTCTTTGGCTGATCTGTTGAGATGTCGATTAAGATGTTAGCGACGCACACATGAAGTCCTTCCAGCAGGAAACCAGCTTCACCTCATGATGCTCCAAGCCACGTACAGTGCCTTGCGAAAGTATTCGACCCCCTTAAACTTTTTAACCTTTTGCCACATATCAGGCTACAAACAAAAAGATACAACCTTTACATTTTTTGTCAAGAATCAACAACAAGTGGGACACAATTGTGAAGTGGAAATTTAATGGATATTTTAAAAAAAAATTTAACAAATAAAAACTGAAAAGTGGGGCGTGTAATATTATTCGGCCCCCTTTACTTTCAGTGCAGCAAACTGACTCCAGTGAGGATCAGTTCAGTGAGGATCTCTGAATGATCCGATGATCCAAAATGTTGAAAGGTTCAAGGGGGGCGAATATTTTCACAAGGCACTGTACTTGGAGTTTGAGATGGAGGAAGCTTCCTTCAGCCTTTATTTAACCTGTCAGGAGCTTCTAATGCCTAAAACCATCCAGAGGTCTCACAGGGGTTTAAGACCACAGACCACGACTAAAGACTTGAGCAAAGAAAACAAAAATTTCTTCATTTTTCTGAGGATTTACGGGGGGAAAAAAGTAATATAAAAGTTTTAACTTAATGCATTTCTTTATTTAGATTTTAAAAATGTTAAAAGAAATTACAGGTATGCACAAAAATTAATTTCAATAACATAAAACAAGATACTCAACAACTTTTTATGCGTTAACTCAACCAATTCAGTCTTTGTACTTTAAGCAAAAAGTGCAGTTAGTGATTCTTTTGAGAATTTAAAATATAAATTCTGTTCACATTTACAGTGCCTTGCTGTAAATGTTAATTTTCTACCAATGAATTAATATCTTTGCTTGAAATTTTGGTAAAATAGAGTTTTAACAGTAGAGCTTAAGAAGAAATTTGGCATTTAAATCTTTAAAACTAGATTTCAATGATCATTTAGATGTGAATAGATCAGTATTAGAGAACATTGTATTACCTAGAATATCGTTGTTCACGATGGCAAAAAATAATTATAAGTACTCACCAACTATAATTTTTGTTGTGACGTTGCCGTATCTGTATATGTTCTGGGAAAATAACTTAACTTTGTCTTCCACCTTCAACTCTTTAGCTCCACAGTAGTAGAAACCCTCATCAGAACCAGAGACGTTCACGATCGACAGGTCATAAGAATCAGAAGAAACATTCTTCACAAACTCAAAACGGGGAGGTTTCTGAGGGTTATTCCAGTTATGAGGCTTTACGCTCAGAACGAGGGAAGGCTGGTTCTGATGGGAACAGTTCCTGAACCAGTATATGTATTCTCCGGTCTGTTGTCTGCTGTCACAGAAGAGAGTGATGTTTTCTCCGGGTCTGACTGTCCGTTCCAACAGTGATCCAGAAATCCAGTGGCTGCGGGAAACATCTGGAACAGAAATACACTCATAAAAGCGTATTTCAGGATGTTTAATCAAAGTCTATGCCAAACAGAAAGAAAGGGAAAAAAAATGTGAAAAAGACAGAGAAAGAGGAGATTTACCTAAGAGGACGAGTAGAGTAATCTGCAGTCTGTCCATGACTGATGCTGAATCTGAAAGCACTTTCACAGGTTTTGCTAGCGGATGTTATAACCTGTGTAGCTTTTTCCATTGCAGGACATGTAGCTGTTGATTGGCTGGTTGAACGGAACGTTTTTCTCTGTGGTTGTTCTGAAGGGTGCACACTACAACATGCAACTTTTTTTTTCTTTAAAAAAATTTCATGAAGGCACAGGACTAATTCAGCAGCTGTGTTGAATGTCTCTTTTTCTTTCTTTTTAGGGTTTTCCACAGTGGATTATCTGCTTCTATCTTACCTGGTCTTCTTCATCTTTCTCTGTCACACCAACCAACTGCATGTATTCCTTCACCACGTAGCAGAAATACCCTCCTTGGTCCCCTGCTTTATTTCCTCCCTGGCAGATCCGTCTGCAGCATCTGTCCAGCATCTGTCTGCATTTAATACCCCTCTATGTGATCAAACCAAAACCAATCCATCAAACCTTCTTCTCTCTAGAGTATTCCTCCACCCTCCAGGTTTTCTTCCACCTGTCCTCACCACAGATCACAATGTCATCTGCAAACATCACGGTCTCAGCTGATCCATCACCGTGGCAAACAAGAAGAGGCTCAGGATCGTTCCTTGATGCACTCCCACTTTTACCTGAAACGACTCCATTATTACAAACAAACCTTGAACCAGGGTACCATTTGTATCGCACCATTGGTAGGTGTCTTCAAAACCTCTAAATAATAAGTGAAAGGCAAATATTTAACACTATCATGATTATTTGTGTATTTTTTTAGAAGTTTAATATATTTCTCTTTATAACAGATAGAAGTGCTATATTTTAAAATCTCTCCTGAGCTTTCTGTTTTGTTGTTTTTCTTTTCTTTGAGTACTCGCGATCTCAACTAAAGATAAAGAAAAGTTCTTCTGGGCTCTAAATACTCGACGTCTGACAGATTCTATCATCGTCATCACCCCACCTTCTGCTTTTAAGGTTCTGAAATACCAGGAGTGTCAAGAAATAACAGCTTGAACCCAAAAACAAACAAACAAACAAAAATCAAAAAGGTATTTATTATCAGTAGTAAAATCAGTCCTCGGTTAGTAATTATTTGACTCTATACTCAGGCAGTGGTATTTAATCAATAGTCACTTGGTACTAAGGGTGTATAACGTGTGGTCTTCTGTTGTTGTAGCTCATTTCAGAGATTCAGAGATTTCCTTCAGAGATGATCTTCTGCCTACTTCAGCTGTAACGACTGGTTATTTCCTGCTGCCTTCTCATCATGTCAGCCTTTCTGAACATCCTTCTTTGGTCTCAGGCATCAACACGGCATTTTTGTCCAGAGAAATCCACTTAATCAGCTCCAGCTGTGTAACTGCAATGTAAATGTTCTTCATCTTCAACATGCACAGAGAACCATGGCCCATGAAACCGAGATCTCATCGAGAAGCTCTTTCTGCTAATCTCTGAAACTGTGTTTTCTGTTGTGGGTTTCCTGAGCGTTTCATCGCTCAAAGTGGTCGAGGTTTGTTCAGCTTTCTTTTCGGCCTGTTCCGGCTCATATACTGCTGCTGTTCTATTTCAGTCTAAAACAGCGACAAACCGCCACCGCGTAACAGGAAAAAAAACAGCAATGTATGAGAAGAAAACTGTCTGAGAGCCGCTCATACTCTGGAAATGTTTTACAGGTGATAAAATGCATTTTTTTTGATGGACTTCACGTGAGTCTAAAGTCTGAAGCTTTTCTTTTTGCTTGATCGCTTGGGTTCAGTACCAGGACTTTCAGTTTTACTTTGAGCTCCTCCTTCTGATCTTAAAAACTGATCATCAAGATCTGTTTTCTCCTGACTGAACCATAGAAAACATTCTGCTATTCGTAACCTGATAATCAAATTCAAAGACATTAAAGCAGATGACATAAAGCAGTGTGTCATGTGTCATCTATGCAGATGACATGATAACGCTACCATGGAAAGTTTAGAAAGGGTTGGCCTTAAAATAGAGGAACACTGCAGATTATTACCGACCCAAGAAAACTTAACATTGCTGTGACTGATTAATAATTTTAGCTCAGTTCATTTGAAAATCATCCAAAGCAGGACAACAAGAACAGGTAGTTAAAGAGAAGATAAAAAATAAAAATAAAAACCATGTATTCTAAAGGTCATCATGATGGCACTGACTCGTGGCTGAATATTTACACGAAACAAACAAAGGGTCTTTACACTCCTTCATATGCAAACTTGCATAAAGCTTTGATGGAGTGAATGGAAGCGTTCATATCAAACGACAGGAAATACGGCCCTCTGAGCAGCCGTGGCTTCAGGGCTGCTTTGTTCACAGGAAACGCTCTGTAGGCACACATCAACACCTTTAGCAAAGCTCAAACGCGCCAAAGTCTTGACCGCTCCGGTCATTTGAGGGGCTGGTGTCGCTGTGGCTTTCCTGTAAGCCTTCGCTGATTACACGAAAAGCCTGATGTGGTGGAAAACGTCACTGTTCCTTTTCATCTTGAATTTCTAAAAATATAGACACACATGACAAACAAATATAGCAATGACAGATAAAAGCAAAGATGAAATTCAGTGACCACGTTGGAGCTTTCTCTGAAGGTTGTGCTTCCTGAAGAACTTTCTAAATGTCATAGTTGAGCATCGTGGGGCATCAAGGTGCTGGAGACTGTTCCTGAGTTCAGAGGATGTTTTTCCACTTTTTAAAAAAGTTTGCCAGTAAATTCAACAAGTGCTGATGCAAGTCCTGAGTGCTGCCATGACTGTGACAGCGCTTAGAATATTACTAAGAGATACCATTACTGAATCCCAACTCTGAGTTTTATGTGGAGTTTCCATGTTCCTTGTGCTGATGTAGGTTTTCTCCAAAAACATACATGTTATTTGATTGGTCATTGTTAACTGCTTAATATCAAGAGCATGTGCAGGTCTTTGATTTGCCTCTATGTGGGCCTAACTTCTGACTTATCAAGTATTACCGAGTCATCTTTCTGTGTGACTCTTACTTGAACTTTCTAAACCTTTCCAGCGGAAACATCAGTAATGAGGCCACTCATTTATTTCCTGCTGACTGTCTTTTCATGAGCTCACACAGCAGACGCTCCAGAGGTGGCACTCGTCTGAGTGCCTACCCCCCCCCCCCCCCACACACACACAGCATTGCACAGTGCCCCCTATCAAGGGGTCGCGCCCCACTATTTAAGAAGGACTGTGACAAGTCCTTGAATCTCCATTCAACTTTCAGTTCAAATTTATTTGCATAGTGTCTATTGCAATACAAATTGTCTCTGGGGGCTTTTCAGAGACTGCAGTGCAAATATTATTAATGAAAGTAAACTTCGCCCCTACCGGGAGAAAAACCTTTCGACCAGATAGTGGCAAGGACAAACTCCACTAGTCGAGGAGGAAACCTCGAACAGGACCTGACTCATAAGGGGGGACCTTCCTGCTGAAGGCCAGGCGGGTAAAGGAAAGGAGAGGAGAGGCACAAATGTATTAGCAATATTATTTCAGAAAAAAAAAATATTAATGTAATTACATATATTTACATAGTAGTGTACATTTGTACTCTGAAAGAAACTTTGCCATCACTGTGAACTGAGATTCTGACGTCTTTTGAGGCTCGATAGAAATCCGTTGGTCCATCAGCACAGACTCACAGGTCCCTGGTTGCCAGACATTGTCTTGAATCGAATGCTTTCATAAAACTGATAGAACGCAGTCACTCAGAAACTTTGATAAGAACTGCTTTGACTCTGACGCTTTGAAACAGGTGAACAGAACGGCCCCATCTTTTACTCTCAGCGTGGCCTTTCCTTGTGCAAGATACAGACCAGGGACCAAGACATCAAGGCTGACATCAGCAAAAGGTGGCTCCATCCTGAGGCTGACTGAAGGAAGGTCAAACTTTTTTCTTTTTTCTTTTTTTTTTTAATCTTCAGACAGACCTTCCTGTGAGCATGTGATGTGTTCAGAACTCAGGCTGCTCCCTCATCTTTCACCAGCAGTGATCCAGCATCCAGCAGCCTCCTCAGTAAAACGCCATCCCTGAACTGACTCAACACCAACGAGACAAATCTGACAACCTCAGGTGAACACAAACGGGATACGTCACGGTGTTTACACAAAAATACATGAATTAATCAATTAAAAGAAAAAAACCTGTTCTTGTGACAGGTTCATGTGAGGCGCAGTACATGTTTGAAAACAAGCTTTATTTGAATCCAGAGACTCAAAAACTAAATAAAATACCACCCGATCAAAACTGTCTTGGAACAAAAGGACGGATGCCTGTTTTTCATTTGGTCTGATCTTTAAAAGTACAGAATAACTGACAGCAGTTATAAAAACGAACACTTCATCATGAACGTCTCAGCATCCCTCTGTGTGGAGTTTAAATCCCTACAGCGCAGAGGCGTTGATGGCAGAATATGCTCTGACGTCTGAACTCTGCGTTGTCCTCTTCCTGCTCGGTCTTTGCGGAGCCTCGTGTATTTCCAGGGCGGCATAATACACGTCTTCACCCTGAAATTTAATATGAATTATTTAAACGTCATGACCACGTGGTTGTCCTGTAAACATGTTGTTAATTACCTGTGTTTGTCGTGGTTGACTCCTCATGTTACATCTCTTTGGATGATCTTGATGTTCTTTCGCTCCTGAAATAAAAATACTAAATCTTATACTTATATTAATATGTGGCACATCAAACACACGAACACTGGTCACACTAACAGCATCATCAGAGGAGAGACAGCGATATAACAGGTACCTGTTTTCTGGCAGAGTTGTAGACCAGAAGAGATGAGAGGAGAGGAAGAGAGGAGGGAAACAGCTGGACACAGAGAGAAGAACAGCCTCCAGCAGGAACCACAGTCCTGCAGAGTCTGGTTCACGTCAGGAAACGGCTCCGAGGAGTCTAGATCAGACACAGAGATGTGAACGAGTCAAAACCACTGAGTTCATTTTGTACTGCAGTAATTACACTGTTAAATATTGCACTGCACTAGATCTTTCATCTTCTCTTAAACCTTGTGCCTTTAAAAAAAAAAAATAAAAAAAAAATAAAAAGATTATTTCAAATATCTAAGGTGCATGTGAACATGAAATATGTTCAGATTTGCCTTCACGAGGCCACACCTCTGGCCAAGAGAGAAATTAAAGGTGACATCATTTAAAATAAAAACAAACAAACAAAAATAGAACAATTTCATTAAGTCTTAAGTGATTAACAAATAAATAATCCAATCATCACACAATTCTGTAACTTTTGTTTTGGGCCACTCTGGTTTGAAAATGTGTCAATCAGCTGCTCAGATTCACGGGACACTGTGACATCACAGACCCAGGTCAGAGTGGATTTATCCAGCCTCCCACCAAACTTCTTATCCCGCTGCCTTTGCTGTAAGTTGGACACGGGTGTGTGTCGTATAAAGCTACTAAACTGATTTTACAAGAGGTACGATCTGGGGAAGAGTGGGTTGGAGCGAAGTCAACTGGTTCCAATCGTCTCCAACTGGCTCAACTGGAACAGAGCAGGCAGGACGTGCTGAAATGGGAGCTGTTGTACCGGTTTACTGTGGAATTTTAACGTGATTATTTCTGACATTTTATTAATCCTTTCCAGTGAGGTGGAGCACATCTCTGGGGAGCATAAACATGGCTGTGAACAACCTTTTCAATTTCTGTTTCTAAATTGTTCAAAGGCCTCCATAAGAAAGACCAGTTCACACAGTTTCTGATGCCTCTGTAACGTGTTTGTCCTCCCTCTCTGTGCTGTGTGAAAAACGTAACATTTCTTCTTGCCTCTGATGCACCTTTGTTCTGGTTTAAGAGCCTAACAGAGTCTACCTCCCCCCTCCTTCGTGGACCGTGATGGTAAACTGGTATTGTAGAAGATGCTGGCCTCATTAACAACTCAGATTCCTTCACGCTGCAGGAAATCACACGCTGATGTAACATGACAGATCCAGAGAATAAAACCATCATCTTTATCTCCACACAGTTTCACATCTTCTTGCATTTCCTGTTTTCTCAGAGGTGAATGAAGCAAAGCTGTAAAACTGATTTCAGATGATTAGAGTTGGTTGAGGAAGGTGATTCAGGTTAAGGAAGGTGCCGTATCAGATCCCAAACCAGCGGGGTTAGTGTCAGGGTTAGGGTTACATACATAGGGTGACGTTTCCTTTTCCCTTTTGACCCACATGGACTAGATTTCTTTTAGTGCCTCAGTAAATAGCTTTAACCTTTAAGAACATCTGAAGTGTGATTCTTTAATGCAGCTGGCCGTGAATATTAAAGATGATCATCTATTCCAGTAATTACATTTGCTGTAAATTCAATCACACTAAAATAATTAAGGTAGAAGTACTTACTGACTGTGATTCTTTTTGTCATGTTGCTGTATCTGTAGATGATTTTTTCCGTGACATATTCTTTATCTTCCTTCTTTGACTCAGTAGTTCCACAATAGTAGACGCCTTCATCAGAACGGCTGATGTTTGTGATCGACAGGTCATATGAATGAGAAGTAAAGTTCCTCACAAATTCAAAACGAGGAGGTGGCTGAGGGTTAAACCAGCTGACGGGTTTTACATTCAGAACAAGAGGAGGCTGGTTCTCATGGGAGCAGTTCCTGTACCACACTATGAATCTTCCATTTTCCAGTCTGCAGTCACAGTAGAGGGTGATGTTGTCTCCAGGTCTGACTTCGATCTCCGACGCTGCTCCAGCGATTCCATGACTGCTGCAGGGAACACCTCCTAGAACAGAAATACAGCTTTAAAAGCACGTCACCAGCATACCTGGGTTTTCAGCTGCAGCTCTAATGAACAATATTAAAACTACAAGTTCTTGGAAATACTCATGTAAATGTAAAAACCAAAAAAGTCAAATTACCCAAGAAAACCAGCAGACAGATCTGCAGTCTGTCCATGACTGAGGATGTCCTGAACATGAAAGCACTTTCACAGGTTTAACAAGCGGATGTTTAGAGCAACACAGACTTTTCCATTGAAGGAGATGTAGCTGTTGATTGGCTGGCTGAATGGAAATCTTTTTTCTGTGGTGGGTGCAACCGTCTATGTGAACATGAGGGTTTTTGTGTTTAAGCAACTTTGTAAAATACCATGAAGATTGTGACATCACACCTTCTGCTCTGCAAATCTGTGAGAGACGGTCGTCTGACTGGATCGAGCGCATGTTTCCTTTGCCATCTCCCATCACAGAAACCAATATTCATATATTGGTTTTTTTAATAAAATGTTTCAAACAGATTTGCTGTTCACTTTACGCTACTGCTCGACTAAAACTGGTCAGTTTGTGGTTGTCTTTTTGAGAAATCTTGAAAAAAAAAAGCTATAGCCGTGAAGACAAAAGGATTTTCACCTTCTAATATGGAAAGTAACATTAAATCCAATAAATATCAGGTGAATGTTAATATATGGCAATGAAGCAGCAGTTAACCAAGAGAAGTGTGTTCAGAAAAGTAGAATAAGATTCATGCATCACATTTGTGTCACATTTAAAATGAAATAGGCAGAATAAAATATCTGTTAAAAAAAAGAGTCTTTATTCAGGTCTTATCAGGTCTTTGGTTTATTCTTGTCTCAGTGGTTAAGCCATGCAAGTGTCAGTGGGAACATCTAGGACAATAAAACTGTAAAAGGCTCATTAACTCAGTTTGTTTCCTTCTGTGTGATCTGTTATGGCTGAGACCTCATACATTGGTGATTTTTTTAAAGATTTTTTTACATTCTCATGACGTCCACTGGGCGTCTAAAGGGCTGTGTATACTCTCGCAGCAATGTGTGGCAGTTAGCTTGTCGCAGGTATGCCACAGTCACTTTTGATTTATGCCCAATTTTGAAGCACGTCTGCGCTATGTTATTCCACGCCACAACGCAAGAGGGACAATCACAAACTAGCAAAATTTACTACACTTATCTCTTGCGTTTTTCCACTTCCTCACCGTCTCGGCCGTATCTAGACCTACATTCATCGCTATCTCCCTCCATGAATTACTAGAATATGTGCTGTCTTTGTAGTGTGGAGAACGAGAATCGTACAGATCACTTCCTCACTTTGTGGATGATGGGCTCTTTTGTATGCGGATGTAGAATTGACCAATCAGAGGCCTCCTTTCTCTCCTCCCTGCGACACTGTCTGCATCGAACCTACAATTTTGGGGAGGTGCACCAAAGTGTCTGCGGAGAGTGGGAGGGCATACAAATACAAATACAAATTTACTTTATTTACTTTATTTACGCATATCTGTGTTATCTGCATCACACACCCAGACGACCTGATTTCTGAGCATAAACCAGGCTTAAGTTCTAGGCTGCCCCAACTTCTGCTGATTCCACTTTTTAGGATCAGAAGTATCATAAATTATGACCCTAAATGAAAATGTCCAAAACATATGTACGATGTCAATCGTCATTTCATTTTTATATAACTCTCTAAATGCTCTCCAGCTACTTAAGACGAGACATAAAGCGGTCTCTTGTCCATGTCGTCTCAGAGTCCCAGCAGATCCAGAAACACGTCTGTCCTCCCTGACTCTGGCTTTGTTAGCAGTTTTTTTTTCCAGCCCTGTTAGTTATTTTTATTTTTTTCCACTGTCGCCTTGTCTTTGTTCAGGAATTGCACCGAAGTGAAGATTTGCTGCAATCTGTTGATGAATTGATACATTAAGTTTGAATCGTGACTCTGTTGAAGTGAATTTGATTGGAACTGAAAATAAATTGAATGATCTGGTCTCATTAACCGGTGGAGCTTCTACACTGAAAGCCTCACCTTTGGGCTCCATCTGGCGTGGAGGCATCGATCTCATTCCTGCCACGTCAGCAGTTTTTTTTTTAAACCACAAACTCTGTCAATCAGCGCAGTCCCACCAACAGCAGCACAGCATGCTTCAAAAGTGTCCTTGAAGCGACCCTCCCTCCCCTCCACTCTGCTCTGCAAAAAGATAAACCACAAGTCTGTTTTGGCGTTCAGCCACAGATAAACCACATCAGTTTGCACAGAGCAGGTCGAGTTGGCAGGAAGTTAGAAACAACAATAGAGTAAAGAACCTAGCGCCTTTTTAATATAAAAAAAAAAAAAAAACAGGAGAGAGTGCCAACTCATACGTCATGTTGATCTGCAGAGGCCAAGGATAAATAAATCGGAGGGTCTCAGAAAAGACCACATGTGAGGAGAGGTTCATGTTCAGAAGTTGAAAAGCATATTTTATTTGACACCACCATCTCTGGTTTAACCCCTAAACTTCTAAAGCACATTTGAGAAATTAAAGTGGGTGTGTTTGAGTTGAGCAGTGTTGCTTACTTTTTGTGAAAGGGAAGGAGGCACTTTATACACAACTAATTAATGTATAAATGTCCACTTTTTCTCTCCATGACATTTGTTTGTGTGTTAGAATACACCCCCAGATATTCTTTGTCCACAGCTTTAACCCCTGGCTCCTACATAGGTGTCAACAGCGCTGCTGTACATTGACCTTGAAGGGATGGGGGGTGTAATATCAAGGATGTCAATTTGAACTGCTTCATAAATATTGCTCACGCCAAAGATTGAGAAGGTTGAACCTTACGGTGTTTAATGTGAGCGTCAGCCAATCAGTTTGAGCCTATGGTGTCATAGTTTGGTAGGCTGGTGTCTCCCCCTCCCTCCCGTGTTTGTTTTCAGGGGCGGGTCCAGGCAGCGGTGAGCAGACGCACCTGAAACTTGTCTAGAGTCAACCCACCTGCTGAAATACTCTGGGTCTCCGCTCACTCATCGCCAGAAAGTTACAGTTCCCGCGGGAACTCGCTCCGAGTGGATCTAGGCCTTTTAAACCTCTGACTACCTGTTTCTTTGAACCCAGGATCATCCCCACCGGACCCGCCCTCCAGCTGACCTGCACCTCCTCCACCGTTTCCCCACCGGACTCCACCAATGCTCCTTCGCCTGGACGCTCAGGACCCCACTGCTTCCCTCGGTTGCCTCCCCCATCACCACCTGGCATTTTCTTCCCCCTGGCCACACTCCTCAAGCTCACAGACTTTAAATAAAGACTATCTCTCACCTTCGGAGTTTATGTTCTGGTCCTCAGTTCTATTATCACATATAGAGCCTGGGTACTAGCCAGTCATATCAACATGGCGGTTGGCCAGTGGTATAAAAATGAAGGAATCGCCATGTTCAATCAGCCCATCTATTATGACCAGACTTTGTGGTCATATCATGACATGAACCACAGAAATGAAGACTACAGAGAAGTTGATATGTCTAGTATGGATCATATTTGAGTGGTTCCAGGCATTTTCTTTCCTGCTGGGCAGCTACTAGTTAGCTTTACTCAGTTTTAGGTGTTATCCATAAATGCACCATAGAATTGTACTATGTCAAAACTGCATCAGACCTGAAATACCCCTTACCCCAGCTGAAAGAAAGTTTGAATAGTTGGTTACTGATATGACAGAGATCTCAGCAAGGGACAACCCAAACCATCAACCACTCCCACCATGAATCATTGCTGCAATGCTTGCATGTTAGCGCTCAGTAACAGACAGTGGTGGTTTTGGTTAGAACTGGCCAAATACAAAAACCCTCTAATGAGACAGCTTAGATCCAGAACTTTTCTGGAGGCATTTTCTCTTCTTTTTTAAAAAATTCCTTTCAACTCCATTAGGCGTCAGAAGTCCTTGAAAGAAACATTAGATACATAGATTCATGCTAGTGTTAAAATTTTTTTGCTTTTAAAGATTGTTTTGACATGTCTGGAATGAATCAATAGGCTTTTATTTTATTTTATTTTTTTAATGAAGATTAACATTAAACTTCTTAGAACAAGCAACACCAACAACCACATGATGAACAGTCATAAGAATGCTGAGCCCCACCTCTGTAAACAGCACTAGGCATCCTTTATCTACATCTGCACAGGAGCAGCCAATTAGGCATGTAAATGTGCGCCCATGCGATATATATGACTGTTTCACTGCCATTGCAGAGCTGTTGAAGATGAAGGAGGGGGCATTACACAGGAAAACCTAACATTGCTTTGAATTGTTTTAGGTCATTTCACAAAAACCCATTCGCGCTATGTTGACAGAAACCCACATGAAGGGATTCAAAGGAACCGTGTATTCTTAAGATGTCTTCCGTGGTACTGGTATGCGGCTGGTATTTCAGAATATAGGAAATGACCTCATCATGCAGGGACTCCAGAGCTGCTGTCTAGATGTTGCTGATGTGAAGTACAGGAAACACTCGGCAGTCACGCACCAACATCTCCTCTGTTCTGCTGCAAACGTGACATCATCAAACATCCTGATGTGGTAGCAAACTTTATACTCTAAGAAGAAGATAACTGATAACTGCTTTATCATATTCAGAGTTGTGGAGATGCTGAAGTTCATGCAAGTGATCACAGCGTGAAACACATCCTGGAACGGTCCGTCAAAGGGAGAAGACAAAGACAAACAGCCATGCGCATTTGCAATGAACTGAGCATGCATTTCTTCGGACTGTGGGAGGAAACCAGAGCACTTGGAGGAAACAGACGCTGAGATCATACAAACCAACACTGCAGCTGAAGCTCAAACCAGAAGCATTCTTGCAGATCGGTTCAGTTCAAAAAACTGATCCAGTCTGCTTGTCAGACTGGATCGATGATAGGAGAGCTGTCCTTCACAGCTGTCCTTGTGGTGCAATAGTATATAGCAAGGGTCACTAACTGGCGGACCGCGGTCCGAGTCCGGACCCAGACACCGTCCTATACGGATTCGCTCAATGGGTACATTGTAGTCAAAAAGCAGCAGATGTGGACAGCAGTGATACTCAGATAAGGCATTGCAACAATGCTAACTTGGTACTAAAGAACCTAAAATAAACCCTAAAAATATCCCCTGCAACATTACACTCGCAGCGGGAGTTTGAACTGTTTACTAGACAGGGTACATGCTTTCATTCTGTCACCAGATTCTCACCTTACCATCTGAATGTTACAGCAGAAAACAGGACCGATCAGATCTGGTAACATTTTTAACCAGTCCTCTATGGTCTTATTTGTATGGCAGCAAATGCAAATAAAAAATAATCTGAAGGAACTTTTGCACAGAAAGCAAACAAATTTACTCCAGTCCAATTAAACACGGTCCAGTTTCTTGCAATTCCGTTATGATTCAATTAGTTCAAATGAAGTCCAGATTCATTAAATGCCAAGAAAAAGAAGGAAAAACAAAAATAAACAGGACCCAGGGGGTGTATTGTTAATATTCCTCTACCAGACCCTTCAGTTCAGATGTTCTGTAAAAAGGGCAAACTAGTTTATTTATTGGAAGGATTAATTGCTAATGTCTATGTACCACACATCCTACTGTTAAGACTTGTTTTGATGACAAGATGGGAAGTAGTCAGTTTTAGATAGGTGGTCAGAGTGGCTAGTCAGCGTCTATTAGGGCTCGAATGGTTACCTGTATTACAGTAAAGTGTGGTGAAATTTTATGCGATAACGACTACCGTTTATGCTTGACTTAATCTCGTTATCACGGTTGATTCCCGGGATATGTAAAATCAGCCTCATTCAAGTCTCATTCAAGTCTTGTGAGCAACTCACAACTGTGCCTCACGTGAATATGTAGCTTGTAACATCGGCATCGTAACATAAGCAGGACAACTGCTGGACATTAGTAATCCTGTTTGCAGAGGACTCTTTACATTTAATTGTAATTTGTACAAGCAACTTTTCCTTTATTTGCACATTTATACTTATTTAAGGTTCATCTTGGAGTCAAAAATTCATTTCATTTGAAGTTGCACTATAATTTTGTTCTTGAACATTGTCTGCATATTTTGACTGACTATGGTTGATAAAGTGTTCATTTAAACTTGCACAAGAGAAATAGGGCCCAATCTTCCGCCAGATCTGCTAAATCTGCTATTAAGGGATAGCGGGTAGCCGGAGGAGCGTTCCCCACAAAGAACGCAATTTTCCACCTTGCTAAACCTGCTATACCACTCGCGCTACCCGCTACATTATGCATAGGAGTGGTAAGGGCGTTCCATCTGTTAAACAAGAGTGCATTAGTAGCCATTGCCTTTAAGAGCAGGTTGCGCTACCCGCAAACCGCTATAGAGTGTCTTTCAATCCAGATCGGAGCATCTCTCATGTTCACCTCATCTTGGACTCTGCTGTAGAGCTTCCTCCTCTTCCTTCCTCCTCCTCCTCTGCATTGTTATATACATAAAAAATATTTCTACACAGACAATTCCTATTAGCTACCTGAAAGTCCCAGATAATTGGTGTGCTCCCAGTAAACACGCTCTGGTTGTCTATGGTTTAACTGGCGAGCAAGCTGTTTAAGATGATCTCTGCCATTTTCTCAGGGGTTCAACTGAGGCCAAATCACACTTTTTATACAAGAGTGAATTATGGGAGCTAGAGTCGTTTGTGCACATCCACAAGTGACCAGGTGGACGCACATTGATGCCATTTGGACACGCTCTTGTACACGTTCTGGCCACCCGCTACCCGCAACCCTAAACTTGCGATTGCAAGATACTGAGTTTGCGGAAAGGGCAAAAGACACGCCGATTGCCACACCTACAACGTGAGTAAGGGAGTTAGCACAATGGGTAGGGGCTTTAGGGAGCAGAGGTTTGCATTTGCGGTTAGCAGAAGTTTCTATATCTGCAATTTGCGGGTAGTGGCTAGTGTTTACGGGTAAGGGGAAGTGTACAATCATGACCATAAGCTTTGTTCCTGTAATTTATTTTGTTCATTTAAAATAAAATCTCTTTCTATGCCAGTTGTTTGTCCTTTTAATGTCAATTTCATTTTGATAAGATTTTGGCTTCTAATGCTGAAGTATGACAAGAAAATCGCAAGATTTTGTGAAATAATTTAATGTATGTGTATTGTATGTGTATTGGTAATACACATACAATATGTGTATGTGTATCGTAAACCGTGATAATTTGGTCTCTATAATCAAGATATCAAATTTTCCATATTGTTACATCCCTGATGTCTATCAGTTAAGTTCTCATGAGGGTTTCTACTACTTTTGATTGCATTTTTGTTTTATTTTCTACCTCAGTTGCAGATCAGCAGTGGTTCAGAGGAAGCCGGAGAGTCATTTGAACAGAAGAAATTATTGTCGACAATTTCACATGACCCCCGTGACCCTTCAAGGATGAAACGGGTATAGAAAATGGATGGATGGATGGATGGAATTTCACATGACAAAGAATTATCTCTGGTTAATTTCAATCTGGTACTATTTAGTTCAGCCCAGAGGAACTTTGCGCGTGATTGCAGTTCACTTAGTTAAGTTTGAGCACAGTAACTGCTCTCCAGGGTCCACCGAGACCACCCTGATCTCAGCACAGTTACCTGTGAACTTTGCTGGGGTTAGTTAGTGGTGTGAAAGCTCCAGTATGTCGGGGAGACCCAACTTTAAGGTGTACAACATATATTTGAGCTAACAAGGCTTTGTCGTTGGTTATGGAGCAAGTAAACTTGACTTAATAAAGTAACAAGACAAATGACATCTAGCTGCTTTGTTTACAAGCTGTTCAGCTCGTTTGGAGTGGTAGAAAGAAATAATACAGAGAAAAATGGTCAACTCTGGGTCAACAATGCATAGTTGTTACGTTGCCATGTTCCACAAAGGAGATGGTGATAGACTTCAGGAGGAAGTCACCCCCTACCACACTTGTGAACATCCAGGGAAAGGACATTGAGACAGTGGACTCATACAAGTACCTGGGTGTTCATCTCAATAACAAACTGGACTGGTCAACCAACACAGATGTCCTGTACAAGAGGGGCCAGAGTCGACTCCACCTACTGAGGAGACTGAGGTCCTTCGGAGTCTGCAGGACTCTGTTAAAAACTTTTTATGACTCTGTTGTGGCATCTGCCATCTTCTACACCTGCTGGGGGTGCGGATGCTCCGACAGAGACAGGAACAGGATCGACAAATTAGTGCGGAGGTCAAGCTCCATGCTGGGTTGTCCCCTAGAGTCTGTGATTGTGGTGGGTGAGAGGAGGATGTTAGCGAAGCTGACATCCATCATGGACAACCCCCATCACCCTCTGCATGAGACCGTGTGTGCGCTGAGCAGCTCCTTCAGTCAGAGACTGAAACACCCTCGCTGCAGGAAGGAGCGCTTTCGCCGGTCTTTTATACCAACTGCAGTTAGACTCTACAACGCATCATGACGCTGAGAGTCACTCTGACAATTTTTCACACTGACAGTGCCCCCCCCCCCCCCCCCCCCCCCCCCCCCCACCCACACACACACACACACAACACATACTTACTCCACATACACACACATCTACAGCTGTCACACGCATATTGTTATTTATTCATTTATCTGAATACTTCCACAACCCTCCACCCATCACTGCATACCGTGCATGCTTGCTGCTGTAAATTGCTGCTGTACATAGTGTTGTTTACAAATTTTTTTCTACTGTATATATTTGTTCTGTATATATCTTGTTCCTCTTCTTTATATATATATTGTTTATATATTGTTTATCTTTGTCTTTCTGTAAATTGAGCAGTGGGAACGCACGAATTTCCCCGTTGTGGGATCAATAAAGTGCTATCTTATCTTATCTTATCTTATCTTAGCTTATCTTATCTTCAACTCTTTGCTTCAGGCCAGTTGTCTTGGAAACACCAAGACTGCTCTTGACCAATGACAACCGTTGTCATTGGTCATGTGACCGTTGTCACATGACCTGTGGTGCATGTTTGGGCTGCAGTGAAAACATTATGTGAACACAAACTAATTAGCTGAAAAGTGATAAAAAAGTAATTTGGTGGGCATAGAGGCAACGTCAAGGAAGCGTACCAACATCTGTGAAACCGATCTGAGCCATGACAGAAACAGGGAATGCATCAGGGAATGCGTGACCACAGTCAGGGACTCAGAGGAACAATGAGTCCTGAAAGTTATTTCAAAGGCACTAAAACAGCAAATTAGCAATAGGAAATATATCTGCATGGTGAGCTGCGGCGGCTGCAGAGCTGCTTTGTTGGTGATGCTGATGTAGAAAACAGGAAATACTGCAGTCACATAGCAACACCTGCGGCAAGCTTCAGTGTGTCTGCACGTTGACCTCTGCTGTTGTTTGAGGGGCTTTTGGAGCATGTGGGTTTCCTGTAAGTTTTCACTGATCGCACGGACAGCAGGATGTGGTGGCAGACTACAGTGCACATTAATTATCTTATTTAAAAAACATTTGTTCAGTTCTAAAGACATTAAATATTTACAGATCACATGCAAAAATAAGGATTAAAGACACATTAAATGAATGAATGAAGATGGCGCCGCAGATGGCTGCCTCGGTGTGTTGGTGCGTCTTATTTTGTCTTGTTTTGTTCGTTAATTCAGTTTTCTGCTGTGAAACCTGGAGCTCTTGAACCAGAGAAGAGCTCATAAACATCAGAGGAACAACACCAGCAGATTTTATTCCCACTTTGCTCACATCATCAGTGGAATTATTGGACATTTTAGTCAAAGGTGCGCTCACCTTTGCTCACGCAGTGAAACATCGGAGGAGAGGAAAACGCGCAGGGGCTCTCGTGCGTCTCCGCCGGCGCGGACATCGCACACCGTTACCTGGAATATTTCTTTCCAACATGCGTTCACTGCACAACAAACTGGACGAACTTCAGCTACTTGTTGGGAAAGACAGAGACTTTTCTTCATCTTCTGTTTTATGCTTCACGGAGACGTGGTTGTGTGGACTGATACCGGACTCTGCGCTGCAGCTGGCAGGCTTCCAGCTTTTCAGAGTGGATCGGGACGCGCAACTTTCAGGCAAGACGAAAGGTGGAGGAATCTGTTTCTACATTAACAGTAGCTGGTGTAAGGATGTGACAGTGATCCAGCAACATTGTTCTCCTGATCTGGAATCGTTTATAATCAACTGTAAACCTTTTTACTCCCCCCGTGAGTTCACTTCATTCATTCTGGTCGGAGTTTACATGCAACCGCAGGCCTGCGTGCAGGAGGCCCAGCGCGCGCTCGCCGACCAGATACTGAATGTGGAGCGGACAAACCCGGACTCCTTGGTTATTGTCCTCGGTGACTTTAACAGAGGAAACCTCAGCCATGATCTCCCCAAATAAAGACAGTTTATTAAATGCCCGACCAGAGAGGAGAATATTCTGGACCACTGCTATACCACAGTAAGCAGAGCCTATCGTGCCGTCCCCCGTGCTGCACTGGGTCACTCTGACCACGTCATGGTCCACCTGATTCCTGCATACAGGCAGAAGTTAAAGCTCCGTAAGCCTGTTGTGAGGACATCAAAGCAGTGGACCAGTGAGCTATGGAGGACCTTCAGGCCTGCCTGGACCGTACGGACTGGGATGTTTTCAGGACTGCTACCAACAGTCTGGATGAGTACACAGAGGCTGTAACATCATACATCAGCTTCTGTGAGGACTGCTGTGTACCATCACGCACCAGGGTGACGTACAACAATGACAACCCTGGTTTACAGCAAAACTCAGACAGCTCAGGTTGCATAAGGAAGAAGCGTTTAGGAGTGGGGACAAGGACATGTTTAAAGAGGCGAAGTACATGTTTAGCAAGGAGGTGAGAGAAGCTGATCGAGCGTACTCTGAGAGACTTCAACATCAGCTCTCAGCAAACAATGTTGGCTCAGTCTGGAACGGACTGAGACAAATAACAAACTGTAAGCCTAAAGCCCCCCACTCCACTAACGACTTGCACCTAGCCAACGACCTGAACGAGTTTTACTGTCGCTTTGACAGACAATGGGTCGGTCCTGACTCCATCCCCCGTGACTCCATTCACCAGCTCCAGCCCCCCAGCCCCACCTCCCCCACCACAGCAGGGGCCTCTCCACACCTTCTCACCTCAGAGGCCCCCTCCCCCAGCACCACAGCGATGTCCCTCTCTATCCTAGAGAGGGACGTTAACAAGATATTCAAGAGACAGAACCCCCGCAAATCAGCAGGACCAGACTCTGTCTCACCATCAACCTTGAAGCATTGTGCTGACCAACTGTCTCCAGTGTTCACAGATATTTTCAACACCTCACTGGAGACATGCCACGTGCCAGCCTGCTTCAAGGCCTCCACCATCATCCCTGTCCCCAAAAAACCAAGGACCACAGGACTTAATGACTACAGACCCGTCGCCCTGACCTCTGTGGTCATGAAGTCATTTGAGCGCCTTGTTCTGTCTCACCTGAAAGCCGTCACAAACCCACTCCTGGACCCCCTACAGTTCGCCTACAGAGCCAACAGGTCTGTAGACGATGCAATAAACATGGCCCTCCACTTCCATCCTCCAGCACCTGGACTCCCCAGGAACCTACGCCAGGATCCTGTTTGTGGACTTCAGCTCTGCATTCAACACAATCATCCCTGCTCTGTTGGAAGACAAACTCTCCCAGCTGAACGTGCCTGTCTCCACCTGCAAGTGGATCAAAGACTTCCTGTCCGACAGGAGGCAGCACGTGAAGCTGGGGAAACATGTCTCTGACTCCCGGACCATCAGCACCGGATCCCCTCAAGGCTGTGTTCTTTCTCCTCTACTCTTCTCCCTGTACACAAACAGCTGCACCTCCAGTCATCAGTCTGTCAAGCTCCTGAAGTTTGCGGACGACACCACCCTCATCGGACTCATCTCTGGTGGGGATGAGTCCGCCTACAGACGGGAGACTGACCACCTGATGACCTGGTGCAGCCAGAACAACCTGGAGCTCAATGCTCTAAAGACAGTGGAGATGATTGTGGACTACAGGAGGAACGCAGCCCCACCTGCACCCATCATCCTGTGCGACACCCCTGTTGTCACAGTGGAGTCCTCCCGCTTCCTGGGGACCATCATCACCCAGGACCTCAAGTGGGAGCTGAACATCAGCTCCCTCACCAAAAAAGCCCAGCAGAGGATGTACTTCCTGCGGCAGCTGAAGAAATTCAACCTGCCAAAGACAATGATGGTGCAGTTCTACACCTCCATCATTGAGTCCATCCTCACCTCATCCATCACCATCTGGTATGCTGCTGCCACTGCCAAGGACAAGAGCAGGCTGCAGCGTATCATTCACTGTGCAGAGAAGGTGATCGGCTGCAACCTGCCATCCCTGCAGGACCTGCACGCCTCTAGGACCCTGAAGCGTACAGGGGAGATTGTGGCCGACTCCTCCCATCCTGGTCACAAATTGTTCCAGACTCTCCCTTCTGGCAGGAGGCTGCGGTCCATGAGGACCAAAACCTCACGCCACAGGAACAGTTTTTTCCCGACTGCAGTGGGCCTCATCAATAAGGCCCAGGACCCCCACTGACTCTTAGTACTTGTTCTATATTTTTCTATATTTTCCTATATTTTTATATTTTTAATATTTAATATCTTATATGTTTATATGTTCTGCACCAGACATCAAGATAAATTCCTTGTATGTGAAAACGTACTTGGCAATAAAACTGATTCTGATTCTGATTCTGATTCTAAATCAGAGATTAATTTAGAGAGTATGTTAATGCTATTAAAAGTATGTTCTGGTCATTTCTAGATTTCTTATGAAATCTTTATCTTTTCCAGTCACTAAGTTGGACAAGTCCAAGCAAAAAATGTGAGGCAGGACACGTCCAGGACAGGCCATCAGTCCATCAAAGGGAGAAAACAAGAACAGCCAGCCATGCACACGATGTCACACTCTGCCCTGAGTTGACTCACCTGCCTGCCACACCTCCTCCTCAGCTCCATGTCCCACACCTGTTTGGTCCCAGCTGCAGCTCCTCACTGCTCATCTACCAGCCTGCATTTAAGCTGCACCAGTTCCCTCATTCAGTGTCCAGATTGTCTTTGCTGCATGCTTTAATCTCCAGCCTTCATCCTCAGATTGGCATCTTGGTTTCTGACCATGTCCTCTTGCCTCTTGTCCTGAACTTCTGTCTGTCTACGATAATCCTTCTGTCTGCTCCCTCTAGAATTTTGATTGCTCTGCTGATTGTCTGCTTGGTTCTGATGCTTCCAGACCAGGCCATGAGTCCATCTAGTACTGCTATTTTTTGGTTGTCCTTTTCAAAGACTCACAGGATTAGTGTCTTCTCTGCCTGCTGAGAACTCTGTTAAAGTCTTTTCTTACTACCTGGTGTTGTGCTACACTTGGGTCCTGAACACACGCCCCTGACACACCATCGTTCAACTTATCATGAATTTCTTTGGACTGTAGGTGGAAACCAGACACTTGAAGGAAATAAAGAGTGAGAACATCTAAACTTAATACTCCAGCTGAGGTTCAAACCGGAAGTATTCTTGCTAACAGGTGTCACATCCAGTGCACCACTGTGCTGCATGGTGTCAGTTCAGTTTAAAATGTGAAAATGATCTCATCCCTGCTGTTAGTGGCAGACAAGATCATCGCTAAAACTTCACCTCTACCACTGTTGTCAGCATTGTCTGGCAGGGTTTGTCTTTGTTTTTTTGTTTTTTTTTCATTTTTGACATACCGTATGTCTTTGTGGTTCTGTTGCTCGGAAGAAAAATAAAACCTCATGGTTGCGTGTGCCTGAGAATATGACAGTATATAGTTCATTCACAAAGTCATCATTGTTGTATTCAATTTGCTATAAAAATAGTGCAAACAGACCTGAGTGAACTCATACATTTAACACTGTTTTTTCCACGTGTTCCATAGTGATTGTACCGACCCGCCACATGCAAGAAGCCGATTGTTAAATTTGCCACAAAACACTTAATTCCCCACCTTTTTTCCATTTGTTCAAAGCAGAGCAAAAATATTCATTTCTGCTAACCGAATGTCAGTTAAACGCACCAGTCATTTGTGATGTCGCCACCACAGAAACACTTGAAATGAGGACGGTTGGGCAGATTTGACCAGAATGAATTTCAAGTAATATTAATCAGCATCGTAGGTTAACATAAGCAAAGCCAGCCAAGCTAAAGATGCTGCTGTATCTGTAAATATGTATAAATATTTTCTTATTGTTAGCTTCCTTCACCTCTGTTTTCACAGTAGTAGAAGCCTTCATCAGAACCAGAGACACCTGCGATTTAAAAAGTCAGAAAAATCAGAAGAAACGTTCACCACAAATTCAAAATTGGGATCTTTCTTGACGTTGTTCTTGTCAGCATTAATTAATCCATTTAGAACAAGAGAAAACTGGTTCCCAGTCTAGTGCAGTAAAGGTGGTTGATGAACTGTGACATCCAAACCTGATCCAGAACTTGAATCAGCTATCTGATCGAATATTGAACCAGATCTGATAAAGTCGATATTAAGGGATAGCGGGTAGCGGGAGGGGTGTTCCCCCACAAAAAAACACAATTGTCCACCCTTGCTAAACCCACTATCCCACCTGCGCTACCTGCTACATTATGCATGGGAGTGGTTAGGGAGTTCCACCTGTTTAACCAATCAGTGCGTCAGTAGCCATTGCCTTTAAGAGCAGGTTGCGCTACCCGCAAACCGCTATGGAGCATCTTTTCATCCAGATCGGCGCAGCTTTCGTGTGCAGCTCGTCTGGGACTCTGCTGTAGAGCTTCCTCCTCTTCCTTCCTCCGGTTAGTGGAGGTTCCTAAACCCGCAATTTGCAGCTAGTGTTAACAGGGTAAGGGGAAGTGTATGATCGGGGCGATCGACTTCAGACAGAAGCAGATGTCACCAGATGGTGGCTCCCAGACTCCCTTAATGGTCACACTCTCCAGTTTGGGGGTTTCCAGTGGTGGCCAGGTCAATGCCCAGTAGTTCCAGGCCTCCACTCCCCTTCCTACCTTTTTATCCAGTAGCCAACATGACGCTCTTTTTGCTGTTGTTGTGTTCTTGACATTTTGTGACACGTACATTTTACCGGGCACCCTAACTGCTTTAACTTTGGCATGGTTTTCATGTTTGTTTGTTTGTTTGAACTCTGTTCTAAACATTCAGCATGTAGAAAACTGAGGACAACGAAACTCATCTGCATGTTCAGTCTGTCTGCTAGTCTCTGCCGTTGTGTCAGGGGCTGTTTGTCTTTGTGGGTTTCCTGTGAGCTTCACCGCTCAAAAATGGGTCGAGGCTACTTTGGTTATCTCTCAAAAGTTCCTGTAAACAATGTGGCTTGGACATTCTTTAAGTAGACGCGCTGCTATGAAAACTGTTTCCGCTTGAAACTTCTCTGTCAAAGAATAAATTCAGCATAAATTCTGTTACCTATCAAAATGAGATGTAGACATTTTGTTGAATAAATAAACAACCATTTTAAGCTATCCTATTATGAAATGGCTAAGTTAATCAGAAGGATAGATTTCCTTTTTGAAAAAGTATAACATTGATAAACATGTTTGTTTCCCTTTAATTCTTTTCTCACAAGTCTAAGATATAAATCACATGCAGATAATAATAATAATAATAATAATACATTTTATTTAAAGGCGCCTTTCAAGACCCTCAAGGTCACCGTACAAACATTTAAAAAAAAAAAAAAAAAAACAGTTAAAAATTTAAAAACAGTTAAAATATTAAATTAAAATTTGCAGCAGCACAATGTTGGTTAGAGTGAGTAAGCTTGTTTAAAAAGGTGGGTTTTCAAGCGGGATTTGAAGATGGATAGTGAATTAATGTTTCTGATGTCAGGAGGGAGGGAGTTCCAAAGGCGGGGGGCAGAGCGGCTGAAGGCTCTGGACCCTATAGTGGACAGACGGGCTGGTGGCACGATGAGGCTGAGGGATGAGGCAGACCTGAGAGTTTGGATGGGAGTGTTGATGTGGAGGAGGTCAGAGAGGTACGGGGGAGCGATGTTATGGATGGCCTTGAATGTGTAGAGCAGAATTTTAAAGTCGATGCGTTGTGTGATTGGGAGCCAGTGGAGTTGCTGGAGAACAGGTGTGATGTGGCTGATCGATGGTGTCCTGGTGATGATACGGGCGGCAGCGTTCTGGACCAGTTGGAGCTTATGGATGGATTTGTGGGGGAGACCAAAGAGAAGGTAGTTGCAGTAGTCCAGGCGGGATGTAATCAGAGTGTGGACCAGATATTCTTTGAAATGTGCTATTCAAGAAGAAAAAATTATAAAGCATACTAAACACCATGAATTTTAGGGGAGACCCAAAATGCAGAAGTTTCCAGAAAAAGGTGGTTTATTCCAATTAGAGCCTGTATCAAGGGTAGACAGGCAGAAGGACCAGCAAACTGAGAGGGAAAAACAAGACTTAAATACAAAAAGGAACAAAGGAGAGGGAGGTGCAAACAATCAGGGGACTAAGAGAAGGAAGTAAGGGTGAACACAAAGACAAGACAGACCTTCAAAGTAAAACAGGAAACAAAGTGAACCAAAGACAAGGAGGTCAAGAACAACTCCAACCCAGAAAACAAAGAAGGTGTACCATGCTTGACCCAAACCGTGACAATAAAGATCTATCTGTTGTTTTGGTGTGTTGGGTAATCGGTCAACCAGAAAGCCCAATGCGTCCACGCTGAAAGCAGGCTCTACCGGCACCTACTGTCGAGTATGACATTGTTTGGTTGGTCACTCAATTCCCTCCACGTGCATGCATTTAGAGACAAACAAAGAAGTAAAACTATATAAACGTGCTGCTAGTTGATGAAGCAGCAATTCCCGTTGCTCACTGAGGTCAGTGCAAGTCCTCTAGAGCAGCCATTCCCAAACTTCACTTTACCAAGGCCCAGTCTGAAATCTGAAAAATCTTTGTGGCCCATACAAACCTTTAAACAGCACTTTGATCAACATACAAGACTAAAAGATACATCCCAATATTAATATAAGGAGTCAACAAATAAGGTGACACTTGTCATATTAAGTTAAAGGTGGGGTGGGTGTTGTTTTTTTGCAACACTTTTTACAATATTGCCTGAAAACCTTTTCACATTTCCATTGCACCCACTGAAATAAAATGTTTGCAAAAAAAACTAAACATTTTGGTCCAGTCTAGAGGGTGTAATCAGAGAAAAACTCTGACCAATCAAAAAAGTGATCATCACTATTTTGATTGGCTGCCTAATACGTCCATCAATATCACCCCTCCCTCCCTCCCTCCCTATGGTTCATGCAGTCGTGAATCATGTGAAGGCGTGGTTTTCGAGGGGTGAGCTGAAGAGGAGGAGGCGGAGCCTTTGGGAGGAGGGAGGGAGTGTATATTTTCAAAATCTCACTTGAGTTGGATTGCTGGAACCGTTTTTCAAACAACACCTACTCCACCTTTAAGATTACAGTAGAATAACACTCAGTTGGTTTGTTTTATTATTTCTAAAAATTTTTCAAATCACATAATAAATATTTTACAGTAATTACAAACATTTGTTTGATTTTATTGACCTCTCACGGCCCATCTGCAGTACCTTGATGGCCCACCAGGGGGCCGCGGCCCACACTTTGGGAATCACTGCTCTAGAGGATTACCTGCTGCTGTTAGCTGCTGTTTTTACTGCGTTGTTGGCTGGGTGATCTTTGTTAGAAGACCAGAGTGAATGTTGTGAACAACTGCATGCTGACATGGAACATGTGAAGAAACGGGACTAGACATGTTAAAAAAAAAAAAAAAAAAAAATATATATATATATATATATATATATATATATATATATATATATAGATTATATATATATATATATATATATATTATATATATATCATATATGATATGTGTGTGTGTGTGTGTGTGTGTGTGTGTGTGTATCATAGTTATGTGTGTATATATGTGTGTGTGTGTGTATATATATCTAAGCAATCTCAAACTCTCACTGATTTGGGTCATAAAAGTTCACCACTCATGCAGGAATATAATGGGAACACAGAGAGCAAAAAAAGTGAAAAAATAGACAATACAGTACTAAAGGGGCATATCCAAGCCTGACAGAAGAAAAGAGAAGTCCAACTCTGTGAGTCCTGATTCTCTGGGAACCTCTGAGGAACCAGAAAATGTACATTGTATAATTTATACTGTTTTATACTTGCTTTACTGTACTTACTGCTTTTTCATTCTGTAAAGTTATGAGTTTCCCTTTTGTTTGAAAGTTCCTATAAATAAATTGAAGTTATCAATCACAGCGGTGAAGTAGCTGACTTTTCCACTGGTAATCTCCAGGAACACTGTAAACCACAGATAAAGACAACTCATGGGGCTGCCCCTGCAGTCAAGAGGATGGCCCTGGTGGGAAAGGCTGTTTTGCCTGGCTATCTGAATTTTCAGAAAGTCAAAGTGCGGCTCAAGAACCTTTGAACCTCGGAAGCTCCAAAGAGGAGCTCTTGGGCTGAGTAAATCCATATGATCTTCAAACTGAGAGATGGTGACAGACATTTTTAGAGAGCGCAGTATCCCAGACCCTCATTACCCTTCTAATCACCTCTCCAAAATGACAAGGTGAACGTCCTTGGAGAGCCTACATGACACTCTTAATTCAGTTAATTTTCATGTTTCACTACAAGTTTTCAACCTTGACGTTGGAGAAGGAGACTAATAAGACTAATAAGACTAATAAGGTTGATATCTTGTGGGCTCACTAGTGAAATATGGTAAATAATTATGAATAAAGCCCTGAAGAATAGTGTTTGCCATGTCACATCAAATAATGTCCCTGATGGCTTGCCATACTTTGCCACAATTGCTGTGACTATCGGTGGGTTAATACTTTCCACTTATCTGCAGGTTCAGACTGTCTGCATGCTCACCTTTGCAGATGTTTGTGTGGGCGCTTACTGTTGTGGGAGTTTCACCGCTCAGAAATGGGTCAAGACTGGTTTAGTTTCTTTCATACCTTCTCATAAACTCAGTGGCATCTTTCAATAATCTAACAGGACAGCTATTTTGGCTTTTAGTGTGTCCTCAAAGTAAATTGAGTCTTGAGCTCATTCCTTGTCAAAGAATCACCAACAACATAAATTATTTGACCTGCTGTGGAGAAGTTTCAACTGCTTAAAAAACAATGCACTAATGTACTTTTGCTTGAGTTGGACTCTGGGTAATGTAGGCACCAGATTCCTACAAAGAAGAAAGGGATATTAAAAAGGGAATCAGGTTGCTTTTGATGATGATTATACCCAAATAATAAAAGCAGCAAATTAGTAAAATTCCTACAAAACTTTAGTCAAGGACAACTGATTGAAGAGGGAGAGCCATTGAAACCAGTTGTGATTAGATTTGATCACATTCCCATCAGGATCAAACCAGGGTCCAACTGGGTGCATTACCTGATGCAACCATGAGCAATACGCCATTAAGAGATTCACATTCACGTGAACTGCCAGTGAGCAGATAAATAATAATGACAGCACTTCTCTTTAACTTTTGCTCGATGTTAAATGGGAATCTGTTCACACAAGAGGTTATTGATGGCAGAGCTCATGCTGAAGAGACTGGCCCAAACATTTAACATTTCACATGAAGCCTCACAACGGTTTGGTTTTGTAATAAATCATGTGTTTAATGAAGAACAAGCGCGCAACAGCAGGTGTTGTGCGAGCGCCCGGTGATCGGACCTTTACCCGTGCAGTACAGCTGCCCCTTTTCATTGTACTGAATCACTTGAATCCATTCATTAAAGCAATTGGTTTACTGAGTCATTTAATACTTGAATTATTCAGTACGTGATTGGAACTACGACTGCATATATCAGACTCCCTGAACTGGAACATGGATGAACAGTTTGTGTCGTATGCTGTCACTTTGATGAGCTCCTCTTAAAAATCTGGACATGACAAAAGTTTTCTATGTGTCGTGTCTGAACAATATGATCTTTCACATATACTTATATTAGTTTTGACCATGTCCCTTAAAAGAAGTTCACGGAGTTTAGGACATTCTTTAGAGTCAACGAGTTCATGTTGGTGTGTGAGATTACTCTGTCTGCAAGTTTGTAGGTTTCACTGAGTCCACATCCTTCCTTTTCTGAAAAATAGATTATAGATGATGGCGAAGAAGAAACAAGAGCTGGGAATCTGTCATAGAGAGATTTTGATCGATCCCAACTGTAAACTTAAGACAGTACTGTTTATGTTTGAAGAAGATAAGCAAGTAAGGAGTGAATATGAAACTGTCTCATTAAATTCGACTGGTTACACCTGTGAAACTGAAGCTTAGCAAAATAGGCGTTGACCAGACTATAAATGAGCCTGCTCTTCTTTGTTCTGATTTTTCTTTTACAATTGACTTAGGAAATCCCAGGACTCACTGCAGAAGACAGTCATTATGCCTTCTTTTTATTTTTAAATGCATAAAAGATATTTATTTACAAAGTTGGCCTGGAGCAGCTTTTTTCTGAACCCATTAACACACTCAGAACAGCACGACGAATCCAGAAAGGAAGAGGAATAAGAGGAAAGGTCTTAAACTCACAAACCCATGTCGCCAGGAGATCTCCAAACTTCTTCTGGCAACAGAAAACAACACTTGCTAAATGCTGGAGACGAACACCGATTTTAAATTATTTTAAGTCTTTTTTAGCTGGTCTTAAGTCTTTTCTACAGATTGACCTTGCTCTTGGACTTGTTGAGATTGATTTAGAGATTGTCAGTCAAAACTAAGGTTCACTGTTGGCTGTTAGTATGTTCGATGTGAGTTGTTTGAGGACATTTGGTGAATTGAGCACTGATTCTGATGATGTTTGAGCTGCAGGTGAAACTGGGGACTGTCTTGACTTCTTTGTATTACAAGCCAGTCATACTATTGATTTTTTGATTTTTTTAAATTCATATTCGGATTGATTAAGAGATTGATTGAGAATGCCTGAAAAAACAACACATTTGTGGCAACATAACATATGTTGAAACTGGCTCAATCCAGTTCATGTTTTTGTAATTTGAAGTCACTTGTCACACATGACATACTAAACTGTGTCATAATTTATTAAACTAAAACTAAGCCAAAATCCAGAACCATTGGGTGAAAAACCAAGTATACTCTCTGGTTATTTGGTATATGACTGATGCTAAAACTACCATAACAAATACAGAAACAAGCAGCAGAAAACTGGTTGACAATAACTGCTAAGTCATGTTAAAAAAAAATCAGCACCAGAGAAAATCAAGCTAAACTTAACAGAAATTCATTCTGAAATCTACATTTTTAAACAAAAAATGAAACAAGGAAAAAAAGAAATATATGTGATTGTACAGCAGCAGTATAAAGGCATTATTCATCTGTCCAGATCATTTTAGTAGACTTCATTTTATCGATTTTAACACATGGCAGAGAGCATAAATTGAATACATTATTAATGTCCTATGATCTGCTGCCGTGTGTGTGAAATTTAAATCTCTGCCTGAGAGGTTTTGATGGTTGAATATGTGCTGAAGTCTGGACTCTTCCTCCTAGTCTTCTTCCTCTTTGGTCTCTGTGAAGCCTGATGGGTTTCCAGTGCAGCATAGCACACGCCTTCACCCTTATATTCAACAAAGCATCATAACCATGTGGTTTTGTAATTAATTACGTTTATTGACAGAACAAAACAGAAAATGGATATAACATCATATAATGACAGAGCATAGTACACTTCTGATTTAGTAAGTCTAAATATTTAGACGGTCACAACAGATAGATTACCTGCGTCTCTCCTGTTTGGATTCTTGTATCATGTCTCATGACTCGTATTATGTCCTCGTCATCTTGGGGTTTATTTGCTCCAGAAATGAGAAGACAATATAAATATTCATGATTTAATACACATTTGTTAATGGTGTATGAGATCCTGCAGGACAAGAGCAACCTTCAACCAACAGGAAGCAAACAGACAGACTCAGACTGACAAGAGGCGTAGGACGTAGAGGAAATCAATCGAGAAATAGGCTGTGCAAAGAAAACAGAAAAACCAAGAAAACACAAGTAAGCAAATAATTAAACACAAGACAGAAGCAATCCTAAAAAAAACAGAAGATCGACAAAGCTTGAGTGCAAATACCCTGAGAGAGACTCGTATGACAGGTACCTGTTTTCTGGCAAAGCCCGTAAACCAGGAGAGACGAGAGGACGGCGGAGACGACAGAAACAGCTGGACACACACAGAAGAGCAGCTTCCAGCAGGAATCACAGGCCTGCTGAGAGCTGTTGATGCTGGAGTGGAGACCTGTGGAGTTTGGTTGGAGGGTTTGTGTGAATGGATGAATGAGAAACACAACAGAAAGCTCTTTGTAGAACCTGGACACGGTTAACAAAGTACTATATAAGTTATAAAATTGATGGATATGAAGCGCAAACACAAAGATGAGGGTTGGCTCATTCAATTTCATGACGTGACTCTGAAATCATGTTCAATTATTTCCTGATGAGAATTTCTTCCTGTGTATATTGACAGTTGCATCAGCAGACCTTCAAACACTAACTTCGGATTCTTGTTAGAAATATTGTTGTGTACATTACAGGAGAGCTCGGAGAGGTTTTTCTTGGATAGCTAAAAATTCTTTCTCTTATCTACTCTGCAAAGTATTTTGTTTGACCCTGAATTATTGATGGTTTTCAGAAAGCAGGTGCAGAACAGACGTGGTCATACAAGCAAAGGAAAAATCTTTCAAGGGGCTTCGACCAGAATATGGGTGCCCTCTATTCACCTGATCAGATTTTGAAATCCCAAAGGAAAATGTATTTACTCACAGAGGTGGAACAGGACGCTACAAAAAGAATTAGAATAAATCATGAATGATATCAACCTCTTAATCAAGTAAGCTCTATGAAATCCTGTGAAAATGTCCTTGGATAGGTAGATAGATGAATTAATAATAGAAGGGGTGTAGAAATGATCCAGACCACTTTTCTCAAAGATCTGTATATTGTTCCATTTCTCATAGATTACGTTCTGCATCCCCATTTTTTTTTTTTTTTTTTTTTTTAATGAAAACTGACATTTGCAAATAATTAATGACAAAAAACAACACAAAAATAGAATAACCCAAGATATTTTTGAAGTATTGCCATTTGATTGGTGATATTTGTGATGCACCGGAAGGATTGCTCCGACAAAAGTCATTGGTTTATCCCAAATACGATCGATGGCTGGCTCGACCACAGGAAACCTTCTGTTCGGATCCTCAGCATACTTTCACTATGCAAATGCGACATGTCAATGTTCAGACATCTTCATGTTATCTGATAGATTTTCTGATTAAACTAAGGCCTGTTTCAGCTTTGTAAAGGGGAGGAGACAGAGTAACTCAGGGTATCTGGAAGTAAACCAGGTTTAGTTCACAGAGTTAAACCAGTTTAACTGAACCTCCTTGTTCGGGGTTAAGTTACCTTGATTTGCTTGACAGAGTTTGCACATAACCTGCTTTCTGAAGTGGGCCCCTGGTCTTACCATTGTCAATTAAATATAAACAATTAAACACAATCTAACTGGAATATCTGTGAACTTGCTTTGTGTTCACACCACCAGCCCAAATCCCATTTAAAACATATCTGATCACAGTATCATCTGTCCGACTGACCCATTATTTGTGGCTTATTTCTTGCTGTTGTGTCCGTCATGTTCCAGGTGGATTAGCTTTCAGTTGACAGGCAGCTACTTTTAGCTAATGGAGAAATGCTCTGTAACTTCCATCACTCTGGCAGTCATAGTTGTTGTTGATTGTATTACGTTGATAAAAAAGACCTTTAGAAATCGGATTTCAGTGAACAGACTGCTCTGATTGGGATGCATTAGTGAAAATCTGATTAGAAGTGCTTTTTAAACCACCTCTCTAGTTGGTTTAAAGGTGAGGTGGTAAGGTGTAGGTTTTTTAAAGCAAATTTGTTAAAAAAAAAAAAAAAAAAAAAAAAAAAAAAAAAAAAAAAATATATATATATATATATATATATATATATATATATATATATATATATATATATATATATATATATATATAGTAGATTTTGGTTGTTCAAACTGTCAACACATCAATCTAAATATAGTTACAATTTGAAGAAAAAAAAAAAAAACAATATTTGGATTAGCAGCCTGAACATGGGGTTAAATGTCCAGCTTTCTGTTTCTCAAATCTTAAAATTTAAACTCTCCCAAAGCTAATTTAAAAAGATTGTTAATAAGTGTTGGGCACGCATTGCATTGTCCCACTTTAAATCACACGCCTTGTGTTTTTCACCTACTTTGATCATTAACACAGCTGCTCATGAATATCATTTCACTGCTGTGGTGATCATTAAGCATAATTACATTTGCTGTACATTTCAGTCACGCATGGATGATTAGGACAAAAGTACTTACCAACAGTAATTTTAGTCGTGATGTTGCCGTATTTATAAATGTGTCTCTTTGCAATTGTATTTTTGCCGTCCAGCTTCAGCTCTTGAGTTCCACAGTAGTAGAAGCCCTCATCGGAGCCAGAGACATTCTTGATTACCAGGTCATAAGAATAAGAAGAAGAGTTCCTCACATATTCAAAACGAGAAAGTTTCTGCACGTTTTCAAAAGCATATGTAGAGTAAAAGTTGTAAAAAGTGATAACAAGCGGAGGCTGGTTCTCATGGGAGCAGTTCCTGAACCACACTATTGATACCCCAGTTGATACTCTGCAGTCACAGTGGAGGGTGATGTTGTCTCCAGGTCTGACTGTCGCCTCCAACACTGATCCAGAACTCACGTAATGACTGCGACAAACACCTCCTGGAGGAGAAAAACAGTTATAGAAATGTGTCCAGTATCCAAGATTTCAAGATACAGGTAAGAAGACTAACAATTTTGTTACCCAAGAGAACGAGGAGAATGACTAGCTGTCTGTCCATGATGATGTTCTGGACATGAAAGCAGTTTCAGAAGTCTTACAGGCGGATGTTATAACCTAGAAAGATTTTTCCTTTGAAGGAAATGTAGCTGCTGATTGGCTGATTGAATGGAACATTTTACTCTGTGGTTGTTTTTTTGGGGGTGTAATGTGCAAAGGGCAACCTGATGGCTTTTGAGTTGGCTCAACCCACATACTCAGCTCTGCTGCTCTTCCCACAAATACATGTTTATTCTAAATGTTACACCTTTTAGAACAGAAATAATTAGGCTTTCCAACGGTATCAGATTTATTGCCAAGAAGTGCTGCTACAACAAAGAAATAATCAACCAAGAACAAATTCCCTTACTTTTTTGGCAGGTGTGACCATGAATGACCCCTTTAGTTCGCTTCAGTTCAGCTCGGTCTTTCTGTGTGGAGGTCGTATGTTCTCCTTGTGACTGCGTGGGCTTTTCCCCAGGTACTCCTGGTTTCCCTCCCACCTCAAAAACATATTGCTTAGGCTAATTAGTAATGCTAAAGACCACCTTAGCTTTATGTACAGTAGCTATAATGTCATTTGATTTATAGGAGTAATTACAGGGATAATTTTGTCCAATAAATAAATTGATGTAATGTATGTGCAGCAGTGAGAGAAAGCTGCTTGTGTTGTAAAAGTCCCTTGAGTGGTAACTGGGCTAGAAATGAGCTACATAGGCATGTTGTTGTTATTGTTAGCTGTTTCAGGCCTAGACTGCCAGAAGGTTACCCATAATGCACTGAGATTTTCCCCTTACCATACCGTTCTTGTATGTATTCTGTCTGGCTACATTCTGAATCATGTTCTTGCACATGAACACTCACGATTTTTAGAGAATTAGTGAACTACAGTTCTGTTTTCATAAAGTACATTGCAACGAAATGGATGATGCAGAGAAATACTTACCGTACTCAGTGGTCACGGTCTTGTTTTCTCAAGATTTTGTGGCCTTTTATTGAAAGAATACTTCGACAGGAGAGTTTGGCAGAATATAAGGGGGAAGACATGCCAGGAGTCGAACCTGCAACTGTAGTCCATGTACATGGGTCCTCTGCTCAACCAAGTCAAATATCTGGTCAACAAGGGGATGGTGGTCCATCTTCAGGACCAATGATGACGGAGCTTCAACATATCAAGGAACATTGGCTTCACTTTGTTTAGCATTTATTGATGGTAGAATCAGTTAAATCTTGTCATTAACATGGCATTAACTTAAATGAAGTGGCCGAAGAAGAAAGTCTGGAATCATTGTACGCTGTACACTGTTACACTGATAATATACAAGTGGACAATGGCACTTATATTGGGACGGCACTCATTCAGACATCGTACATGCGAGAACCCAGTCTACTTGGTACACCAAGTTCGTGTTCTCATGAAAGTATGCTATTTGAAACATAGTGTATGTCTTTATTGTTGCAATCAACATCGTGTTTCTCTTTTGCGTCTCATATCAATGGGCAGATGTATCATCTCTTTCCTGTCTTCTCAGACCTCCAACTGGTTGAGACAGATGGTCCAGTTTTACTGGAGGTTCCTTCATGTTAATTTGGAGTCATTTAATTGGACACCTGTAGTGGAAAATATATAATTGAGTATCTTATTTTACCGGTAATTGGGTGAGTCTCTAGTGAGGCAGTTATACAACAATTAAACGAGACACTTGACCACAGACGAGAGTGCAAAGTGGGTTTAATCCCTGTTGTATACAGCAGAAATGGTCAGTTACTCATGTTGCAGTCTTTTCTTCAAAGATTCTGGCTAGGCATGTTTAACTGTAATAAATGTGATACCACGGCTCCTTGGCAGAGGCAGTCTCTAGCACGAGGAGAGGCCGAACAAATCAAAACAACAATTTATACAGAAATGTGCGTCACTAGATGAGGAGAAGCCACAGTTTAGACTTGGCTCTCCCATTGGCCGGTCCGGTCCTCAGTTCGTACATCAAAATCCGTTGTCGCCATGTCGTCGTCTTCTGGTCCAATCCACTACCAGTATTTCCTGAATAAGAAGAAGGACTACATATCCTACAATGCGATTTTTGTTTACCTGGCCAGGCCTTTGTCTCCAAACACGTGTTTCTAACTGGTTACAGCTGAGCTAGTTTGCTACATTTCTGATATAAAGTGAAGACAAAACATCCACTAAGATCAATCTAAGACACTGATATGGACATATGATTCATTAAACAAAATAAAATGATAAAAACAATGAACAACAATAAACAGTATGATATAAACTAAGCGATAATGTCATTTATGCTTCCAACATCACAATATTAATAATGCTATTGATTACAATATTAATGCCAATATGTAACTAATGTGTATCTGTACAAAAATGAGAACTACTAACTGCACTAATTCTGGACCTGAAAAGTTAAGAAAATTCCGAACTAACACTCACATACACAGGACAAGCCGTTATTCAGCAAATGACAATAAGCAAACCATATGCAAGTACTTTTAACAATCATCTAAAAAATACCAGAACCTTGAGATAATTTCTTCAGATGACTACATGTCCCAAAATCCTATGATTAACGTCTTAGTGACGATATTTCACATTTCAGAGGAGAAGTCACGGAGCATAGACTTAACATTATTCAAACAAACAGGTCACAGTGACCTAAGGCCACTTTTCTATAAAACTGCACTAAACTTGTTTCTGTGTTGTGAACTGGTGCTACATAAATAAGTTGAACTGAATTCCTATTATCTAAAGCTATTATTTTTTTCTTACTGTGGGTACTCCTGGACTCAGCGAGGGGCCAGATCTCATCTGTTGGATTTTGAGTGTCCAACTGCTCAGAAATTACATCGCCATGATGTACTTTCTACTGAAGTATGAGTGGAAATACATGTCTGTTTTCATAAAATCACAAGCAAAAAGTCCAAAAGACATTAACTATCAAATATAATAGCAGACCTGAGTTAATTTTTATACTGTTCATACTTTATAAAGGGCTTCATTTCAGTGAGGTATTGAAACAGGCATCAAAAATGAAATGGCTTAGTTTTGTGTTCTTTGTTTTTCTTTTTTTTTTAACATCAGTCAACACTTACGTTTCATCTTGTGATCTGTTTTGTCTTTTGTGTAGCTGGCATCTTTGTGTGATCTTATTTCTCAAAATATGTGGAGAACTATGGACAATGAAACCGTGCGCTGATCTTCAGGTTCAGTCGATCTGCATGCAAACATCTGTAGGTGTGCGAGGGGCTGCTTATTGTTGTGGGTTGCTGAAGAGTTTCACTTCTCTACATGTGGTTGAGCCTTTCAAGGTTTTATCTCATAACTTCTTGTAACTGTTTTGGAAACCGTTTGATTACTTCTTATAAGCAGTATGGCGGTCAGTTTTATTCTTTGAGGAAAAAAACACCTCCAGGATGACAAAATCTGTGACCTGCCTGTAGCGGGGTTTCTGTGGTTGGCCAACTTGGAGAAAGAAAAACAAACAAACAAAAACAAAAGCAGCCATTGTACTCATCCTATTATGAAAATCAGACAGAACTGAACGATTTCTAAATAAAAATGTTGTCAACGTCAATTTACAGCTGTTTGTTATCTATTTTCATCACTCAACGAATGACTTGATTTTCTGATTTCATTACAGTTTGAAACAGCGACAAACAGCCAACAGGAAATAGAACAAACAGCAATGCACGAAAAATAACCAAATGCAAACACACAACTTTATTTTCAATTTTCAGGACAAATGCAACAGGAAATTCATACAAAATAACAAATGATAGAAGTGAGTCATCAAAAATATTCAATATACAAGTTCAAATGAAAACACTTAGTCCAGTAGATATTGGAGTGCTTTCATCATTAGAGGATCAAAGCATGGCCATAAAGTCCCGACATCTGCGGACTCACCTTTTACTCACTGACATTAAAAATCTCTGTAGCTGTGGGGCTCTGGGGGTGGATGAGATCTGCTCTGAGCTCCTCAAGGCTCTGGGTGTTGAGAGTTTGTCCTGGTTGACACATCTCTCTGAGAACACTGGGGGCGGTACTTGTTGATTGGCAGAATGGGGAAGTGGTTTCCCCTTTTTAAGAAAGACGTCCTGGGGGTAAGTTGCACTTAGACGGGAATCACATTCCTCGGTTTTCCTGAAGAGTTGCTGGAGGAAAGAGTGGAGTTGAGAATCAGACCGATGCAGATTCTCTCCTGACCGTGCGCAACTCTGGACCAGTTTAATGGCTTTGCTAATGACCAAAGGGGTATGAGAGAGTGTCCATATTTGCTACGGGACATTCAGTCCCTAATATACTATAACACATTGACATCAGTAAGTCGGTTTCTTTCCAGCTGGGAGATGGACTCATTCGGGGCAGTCCATTGGCATTAATTCTGTTCCTAACATTTATAGACAGAATTTCTTGCAACAGTTAATGGGCCGAAGGGGTCCAGTTTAATGGTTTACACGTTTCGTTTCTGCTTTTTGCTCATCATGTGGTCCTGCTGGCGTCACTGAGGTGTGATCTCCAGTTCTCACTGGAATGGTTTGCAGCCAAGTGTGGCGTGTTGGGGATGACAATCAGCACCTCTATATCCGAGCCCATGCTTCTCAGTTAGAAATGGATAAAATGCCATCTCTGGGTTGGGGATATATTTCCACAAGTGGAACGGTTCAAATATCTCTGGGGGCTGGTTCATAAGCGAGGGTGGAATGGAGTTGAGAGACAGGTAGAATAGTCAAGAAAAGAGCAGTAATGTGGACTCTGTACTCGTCTGTTGTGGTGAAGAGAGACCTGAGCTGAAAGGCAAGGCTCTCTGGGTAAAAAAGTGACTTCAAAAGGGTCAACTATATAGACAGTACTCCATCAGTTAGGAAGCAGCTTGGACCCAGACCTCCACTGGTGGCATTTTTGTTTTATTCCCTGTCATCTCCACTAGATGCCAAAAGTGCTTCAAAGAGAGCCAAAGTGTCATTTCACTCAGAAAAACCTACGACTGCTGTGTTTGATGAATAATTTCAGCTGGTAACACATGAGAAAATACGTGCTCACACGGAGATATTCAGAAGAACAATGGATTCTGAAGATGCCCTCAGTGGCACTGATGTGGCCACATCTTTCCATTAAGCAATTTCTTTTTAGCCTGTGACACAAGCCTGCGCACAGTCTGAAAAGAGTAAATGACAATTATTATATCAAACAGGAAATAACTATCCTGAGCTGCAGTGTCTTCAGAGCTGCTGTGTAGATGCTGCTGATGTAGACCACAAGACACGCTTCGCCAGTCATACAACAACACCTCCAGCGAGCTTGAACGTACTTACATGTTGACCTCTGCTGTCGTTTGAGGGGCTTTTTGTGACTGTGGGTTTCCTGTAAATCTTCTCAGATCACATAGACTGAATTATGTAACAGCATGTGAACCCGAGTGCTGTTGGTGTCTGGTGCTCATATAATGTTGATTTCCATTGTTCGATAGACCCTGGCCCAAATACCAAAGCCTTTCTGTGTACAGTTTGTAATTTATGCCCACGCTCTTTTTGGGTTTTCTCTTAATACAGCTAGTTATTTTGTTAAACCACAAGAAAGCTTAATGACAACAATAATTTTCATTGGGCTGTTAAGAGGTCCTTGTGGAACCAAAATGACCACAAACTGCATTGACTCAACATTTCAACATGACTTTGAGCTCAGAGGGTCCCTCTATAGGCATGGAGATTAATTTGCATTTGAGACATTGTCCATGTTTTTCTTTTGTTCAGTGTCTTGCTGTTATTCTCTCCTTTTCTTGTCCATCCTTACTCTTTGTCACCTCTGCCATGACATCGTCTGTAGCTCTGTGAGCTCGCTTCATCGTTGTTGCCCTATGACTCAGCCGTAGACATTTGTCACAACAGACAACCAGGATAAAGAGTTCAGTGTTGGATTTATGCCAATCGTAGAGACAGAAGATAGCATGAGCTAGACAAAGGTTCTTAAAAGCAATCAATATCCCTTCAAATAAAACTGATGTATTAATATGAAAGGAAACCTACTGTGAAACTTTGAACAACACAAATGGGTCATGCAACGTAGGAAGGAATGGATATTTAAAGGAATATTTGTGGGTCTCTTAACCAGGGCACAAACACATCTTTGCAAAAAGACACAAACTGAGAGAGGATGCCATAATTGACATCAATGTAATACAACAGGGAAAATGTCTGCGTGGAATAAACACAATTCCTTTTAAAAAAAATAAATAAATGTTTACAGTTTATGGCCACCGTCATTCAATTAAAAAAAAATGACCTGCCATTGCTGGTTCTTTTCTGCAGTTCATTTTAGCCACTTTCACGCATGATCTCTAGAAATGTATTTATTTTTACAAGTTGTAGACAATTTGAACCAGACTTTCTCTGAAGTTGTCCTTCAAACATGAGCATCATGGTGAGCCTTTCTCCCCAGGAGATGCGATTCCATCATTTAATCCAATGCTGTTTTTGTGCTGATATTAATAAAATGTGTATTCAAAAGTATCTGTTACATTGACGGGAGAGCTTAAAGCAACATGCAGACCTTTAGATAAAGAGTTTACAGCAGCCTTTCTTATCAACACTCAGATGGTGTAAATGCTCCAGATGATTATCTGCTGGTGTTACCTGCTCTCTCTCTATATATATATTTATTTTTTTATTTTTTTTTTGCTACATAAATACATAAATACACAGTGAACAGGAAACCTGGTTTATTCCAAAGACACTAAAAACCTAAATAAATATAATCAGATTCATTTTTGTCTTAAGAACTGCATTTCTGTGAATGATAGAGGCACATTTTTTATTTGCTTTTATTCTTAGATGGAAAAGAGACTAAATAGATTAAATGAACTCCTGTCATTAACGTCTCAACATCTCTCTTATATCTCCATTCACAAAACCAGTTCATTCCACCTCTGGAGCAGCTTTTTACCGACACGGCACTGTGTGAATGACTCGGGGGGGTAAATGATTGCTGTCTACCGAATATTTCTCTCGGGACCTGAAGTGGACTTCCCACATAGACACTGTCCAGAAGAAGGCCCAGCAGAGGTTATACTTCCTGCGACAGCTCAGGAAGTTTAACCTGCCACAGGAGCTGCTGACCATCTTTTACACTGCCATCATACAGTCTGTCCTCTGTTCCTCCATCACTGTCTGGTTTGGATCAGCCACTAAGAGGGACAGGGCCAGACTGCAACGGACAATCAGGTCTGCAGAGAGGACCATCGGTGCTGACCTTCCCTCCATCCAGGACTTGTACCAGTCCAGGGTCAGGAAACGGGTAGCTAACACTCTGCAGACCCCTCACATACCGGACTGTTCAAGCTCCTCCCCTCTGGTAGGCGTTACAGAGCACTGTTCGCCAAAACCAGCCGACACAGAGACAGTTTCTTTCCTCAGGCTGTCGCTCTGATGAACTCTCAACAGTCACAGAGTGTCAGGAGAACCACAAAAAATTGCACAAAAAATTGCACAATAACATGTTGGCCTCTTAGCTTGTATATATTGCTGTATATTGTTGTATATATTGTGCTAGTAATTTGTTATATTTTTATTTTTATTTTCATTCTCATTGTACAAAGAGAGCTTAGTAACCGGAGTCAAATTCCTTGTTTGTGTGCACAAACTTGGCCAATAAAACTGATTCTGATATAGTTCCAAGGAGAACAACAACATGAAATATATTCAGCTCTTCCATGTGTAATATAGACTTCTAGTATAAAAGCAAGAAATGGCTTTGAAATCACAGGCATCGTTCATACCATGATCTGGCATTTCCATAGAAGGTCACGCAACCTGTGATTGACTCACCAAACAAAAGAGTTGCCTGTTAACGTGACCTGGAAAACAAAAACGTGTGTCAGAGATGGAAAGATAAGACAGCAAAGATTTGTTGAGGAGTTATTTTCGTGCACTCGTCTGACTCAGGTGTTGTGTAACTTGAGTTCAGTTTCACAGCACCTATAGACGGCTATTTTTATTACAAGCCTGTACAGACCTACATGAAGAGATGTGCTCTTCCCAGCTGATTCAAATTTCAAAATCAGGATCGGACTCACTTCATTGATCCCTGAGGGGAAATTGCTTTTTGTTCATTTTGAAAAATGAAACAGCAAAAACATAGTAAAAGAAAAATAATCTCACAAGGTCATTGATGACCCAAGTAGATTGTTCCATTAGAGGAAATGTAAGGGGTTTATTGTTAGTAGGATGATATAGCTTTATAGCTATTTGACGGTCTGAGCTTGAAGGATATTACTGCCTCACCAACCCTGCTCAGAGCAGAGTTATCGAGCCTCCATCAATGATCTCCACTCATCTTCAAATCCTGCTACATTTGCTGCACCTTGAAAGTGGGAAATCAAAACTCTTATAGCACATGTGTCCAACACAAGGCCTGCAGGCCAAATGTGGCCCGCTACATCAATTTATGTGGACCTCAAGAGCTTGTGCATTATTGGCTTAAATTTTAAACCAATATTTTAAGACCTAATATAAGCTTACACTGCTAACACATATAATGCATTTTGCCGTTACCCACCATGAGCAAGACATCAAGACGATTTTCAGAACTGATGGACTTAAGAAAAACCTCTACAAACGAAACCCAATATGTCCAAGAAAAGAAAAATTGATGCACAAGGAAAGCAGTTTTATGAACGATGGGAAAACTAATACAAGTTTGTATCTCAAGGTGAAAAAACAGTATGGGCCCAATCTTCCGCCTCCTCCTCCTCCTCTGCACTGATAAAGATATATTTACACAGACAGTTACTATTGGCTACCTCAAAGTCCCAGATAGTTGGGGTGCTCCCAGTACACACACTCTGGTCATCTATGGTTTAACTGGCTAGCAAGCTGTTTTAAGATAATCTCTGCTATTTTCTCAGGCAAAATCACGCTGTATATACAAGAGTTAATTCCAGTGGTAGAGCCGTTTGTGCACATCCACATGTGACCAGGTGGATGCGCATTGATGCCATTTGGACGCGCTTTGTACGCGCCAACATGCTGGTTGCGGGTAGGATCTCCGCTTTCCGCTAATGCAATCTTCTGCTCGCTAAAGCCACTACCCATTATGGCAACTCCCTTACTCACTTTGTAGGTATGGGTAGCCGGTGGTCTGACCACCCGCTACCCTATACCCGCAATCACAAGATACAGAGTTTGCGGAAAGGGCAAAAGACACGCCCATTGCCACACCTACAAAATGAGTAAGGGAGTCGGCATAATAGCGGCTTTAGCGGTTAGCGGAGGTTCCTATACCCGCAATTTGCGGGTAGCAGCTAGTGGGTAGCGGCTAGTAAGAAGTGTACTATTGGGGCCTATGTCTTTCATGTTATGAGGCGATGTCAGCCGTGAAAGACTATAATCTACATTGGCTTTTTGACAGCAAACACAGAGCTAAGTATCCTAAATTTAGCCTACACGAAAAAAAAAAAATCATAGCAGACTGGAGTTGCAGCAGAATGTGTTGACAAAAGCTACTGCCAAAAATGATGCAGCAGTGAAAGCTAGCTTTAACGTGGCTGTATGTGCCTTTCAGCTCTGATGCTTCCTTTGCAGATGTGCCAGCTGTTCCATAAAAACTGAGTTTCCTGTTTTACAAAACGAGGTGACTTAACTCCAAGCAAGAAGGGTTTAATAAGGCCGGTTCCTGAAACAAGGTAAAGGATATTCTGAGTCTGTTACCATGGCAACAGACTCTGTAAACATCACCTGTGAAAGCAGGTTTACAACCACATAACCGGAGTTTAATATAATAATGAGTTAAACATTTGAAACTTGACTACATAATAAATACAGAAACAGTTATTTAACAATATAATATGGTGTAGTTTAATTTATTTTGATTTACATTGCATTTTGTTACATTCATGCTGTCAATCTGGCCCTTCGAGGAAAACCATGATGCTGATGTGGCCCTCAGTGAAAATGAGTCTGACACCCCTGCCTGATAGTATTTCTTTGTGTTTTGCCTTTACAGAAAATTCCTATCAACAGTCATACAGTTAAGTTAACGTTAGAGTTCAAAACAAGTTAAAAATGCTTTCACTTCTTGCAGCATTTTATATTCCAACTAGGATATCCAACCTTCGGGTCCTCATCTTTATTCATTTATTTTTCAAGTTGCAAGTGGTAAATCTAATTTTTCCATGTGCCATTTACACCAACGGTAGCATCTGCTTTTCTGCTTGACAACACTGGTGAGAAGAGTTTAATATGAGCAACGGTTCTTAACATCACCTTCTAGAAATTAAGGTGAGCCGTTGGGAGCTGGTTCAGGCAGACATCTGGAGCAGCGTTTTATGCTCGCTCTCACCCCTCTGCATTTATTGCAAATTACACCATCTTATTCATAGGTCAATATAAGGAGTCAGACGTACTTGTCTGAGCCTCACAGCTGCTCTTAGAAGTCCCACTTCCTCTCAGCTTCCACCTGTAGGCTCCATTTTTATGGACGGGGACGTTAAGTTACATTTACCACCTCCAGTATCTGTTCTTATGCCTAATAAGTGGTGATTGATTAAATCAGAGCCTTATCTGATTTAAGATCTTTATCATGACATAACCAATGACCTGTAGTTGAAATGCAGAAGGGAATTAATGTAAGTGTTGGAGAGTAAAGCTGTCAGGCATGTGTGATCACTTTGGTGTGTGCTGACATGATCCCTCGGGTTCAATATCCCCCGGTCTCTCATTCTGTATTAATATTCTGCAAGGATCACTGGGTGTAATTCGTGTCCAAGTGTTCATTTCCATGACAGCTCAGAGCTGTATGACAGATATTAAGAGAGGCACGCCTCCTTTAAGGCTTTAAATTATACAAAAAAAGGGCATAATATGTATGAAGATGGAAAAATGGGATGAAATAACACTTGAAAGATTTAAATGTTACCAACAATCAATGCGCTCCACAATTGATTGGTTGCCTGTCCAGGGGCTGCCTCATCTGTCACTTGCCTCTGGGATGGGCTCCAGCACCCTTTCAAGTCAGAACAGGATGTAGCAGGTGCAGAAAATAAATGAATGAATGGATTCTCAGCCCCACATTATCCTTCAGGTGTTGTGAGAAGCAAAAGCTACATGAGACTTTAACCGTCCCAAACAGCTTTGGAATGTGCAGAAGGATGGAGGGTTAGACGGAGGCAGATGATCAACCTCTGCGACCCCTGAATGGACCAGCCGAAAAGAAAAGAAGATTCACCATCAGAACTTTTTTTCTAAACTCTGGTTTACCGTTCAGGTAGAATTAACCCCCCAGCTGTGTGTCTTTCCGAGTTAACCTGATATTTGAGTTTAGGGATGTGACATGTTGAAAAGTCTCAATGTGGCTTGGAACCCACCCTGGTGGACCTCTGAGCTCTTTCTTATAAAGTTATTATAGTTTCTCTATACATCGATGCAGCGATGTTCAGTGTGTCCTAGAAAATCGGTGATGACTTTACAAGACCTGATAAATGATTAAATGTTCTTTTTTGAACACATTCTCTCTAAATAATCTTCTCTGGAATGGCTCGGCTGTGTAGCAAAGAGTAAAAATGAAAGCAAAAGCACAGCCTTCCTTCAGTTGCAGTCTTTAACATTTCAGCTCATTACAACATGTTATCTGGTCCTCATCTTGTCTTAACATCTCTGATAAACAATACGTGACATATAGAACTGTGTCATCATTTATTATGCCAAAATGAAGCCAAAATACAGAAGTGTTAACAGAAGTACAAAAAAACTTTTAAAAGTTTATTTAAAAAATAAAAAAAAAAAATAGCAGGAGAAAAGAGCTCGCTGAGCAAAAGAAAACTGAAAAAATTGCTTTGTGCCACTTTTACAATTTTTCATTTTTGGAATAATAAAAAAAAAAAAAATTACTGGATAATTTTGTTCGAACAATCACCTAATAAAAGTGACTTGGCCTCCACACCTGCAGGGGGGGTCCCTGAGCTAAAAGAGAAGAAACTTTGTGGAGCTTGAAGTCTCTGAGGAAAAAAAAAAAAATTTTTTTAATTAAAAAAAAAAAGGTTTTAAATCAGCAATTGTGAAAACAATCTAGTCAATTCTGTACTGGGAATGTCTGCAGGATCCATCATCAAGCCCCCCTTACCCCTTATCATTTATATCTGTATTTATGAAAGATATATTTTATTTTTTTTAGGACTAGAAATATGCCCCTGACATTCTCTGCAGCTGCTTTTCGTGCATGTGAGATCTCTTCTCTTCATCTAATCCAATGGAGGAAAGGAAATGGAGCATGACTTCTTATCGTACACCCGGCTGCAGTAAAAGCTCCGGAGGATTTTCTGCTCTCGTTACCTGCTGCATGAACGTTGTGCATAATTACGCAGTCACACTTGGCCCTTCTAAGAACATGTTCGGATCAGGGGACGGCGCCTGTGAGGTGACAGTCTCCGTTTAATCCAAAGAGACTCGAAACATGAAATAACTGTGTGGAAAAATATCTGCACATTTCTGAAGAAGTAGGTTGCAGAGTTTTTCAGTTTGATTTTATTTTTAGAGGGAAAAGATAAATGACAGGAGGAGGAAAAAAAGAAGCAGTTTCTGTTAATATCAAACATGGCAAACCTCTACATCTGAGAGGTTTTGATGGCAGAATACGTGCTGAAGTCTGAACTCTGGGCCGTCCTCCTCGTCTTTGGTCTCTGTGATGCCTGACGGATTGCCAGGGCAGCGTAACACACGTCTTCACCCTAAGATTCAACATTTCATATTCAGCATTGTGTGATTTTTGTCATAATTATGCATAATTGAGAGAAAAAACAAGCTACCAAAGAGATTTAAGAATTATGAAGGGAAACTATAACCACAATAGCAAGGAAGTAGTCAGTTAATAACTACAGACAGGATATTCAGTCTAAATATTCACGAGGAGACAGGTCCAGGCGTATAAATATTAGTCAACGTGTCGCTGTTACATACCTCTTTTGCTCTCGATTGACTTCTAGTTTCAGGTCTCTTTTCATCAGCTTGGAGATTTGTGGCTCAAGAAAAGAAAAGACAAAACATTTTCAACATAAAATTCATCAAAGATTTCAGAATAACACAGCAAACTTAAAACTTAAAAGAAAACAACAACTATGGTTAACAATGGTTTAGAGATGGTGAGAACAAATGTTAGAGACTCGGAGCAGGCGACACAAACTGAGGACTTCATGAACAGCAGATCATCACAGAGACTAATGTACCTGTTTTCTGGCAAAGACTGTAAACCAGAAGAGATGAGAGGAGGGAAGAGAGGAGAGAAACAGCTGGACACAGAGAGAAGAGCAGCTTCCAGCACGAACCACAGTCCTGCAGAGTCTGGTTCACATCTGGATGAAGATCAGTGGAGTCTGGATCAAACACAGAGTTGGAAACATGCGTGAAGGTTTAATTGGTGCGACACTGTTATATAATGCACTGTATTAAAAAATGTTTTTCATTTATCTGTTTTTTTTTACTTTATGTAACCAAAAAAAAAGAAAAAAAATGCATTTTGTGATTCTCCTCAGTTATTTATAATTTTTTTTGTATTCTGTGCTCGCCACTATTGACCCAAGTGATGGTTATGAAGCCAAAGATTAAAACCAAAAATGAGGATTATCTGCTTCAGGTCCGTTTTGTAACTCTGACATCCTGTTGACCAACGAGAATATTTCCTGTGTCCATTCACAGTTTCATTAGTTGATCCTCAATCATTCATTCAAGTACTTGAAGAAAGTGTAGCTGTTTGCATCACCAAAGAGGTTTTGGAAAATTGTGGCTTTTATGGAGTAGCTAAAAATAACATTTATGGTTTTATTTAGTGTGCCAATAGTCTGTATGGGTGTTTAGATTAAGCCGACATGATTGACATAAAACAATGGCGTGGTCTAACCACGGCTGATGGAAGGAAAGAAAGATATTCAGCAGTTCCCTGCTTGCACATTGTTCATCCAGTTCCCGTTTTCTAGAATGTAAAACCATAAAGCGCCTAGAGGTAATTGACATTATCACAGACGCTATATAAATAAAATTGAATTGAATTGAATTGAATCTCAAAACTCCTGAAAGCAACATGCACAGATGGTTCGTACGCATTAAAGGACTGTTGTCACACAGCTGTTTAAATCCATGAGATTTTTTATTAAAGATTTTTTCTGTTCAAACAACACAACACTTGACGGGAAGATGTTTCCCCGACTTGATCTTTAATACATAAATATCAGAGAACATTTCACCAAGGTGACCTTTTGTCCTCTAAATATGTTTGTTGTAAACCCAAACAGTCACAGATAATTCAGACAAAAGTACTTACCAAGTTTGACTTTTGTTGTGATGTTGCTGTATTTGTAAATAGTTTTTTGACGAATGTAATCATTCTCTACCACTATTAATTCTTCAGTTCCGCAGTAGTAGAAGCCCTCATCAGAACCAGAGACGTTCATGATTAACATGTCATAAGAATTAGAAGAAAAGTTCTTCACAATTTCAATACAGGGAAGTTTCTTTGTCCCATTGCTTACATGAACCGATATATCATAGTACTGTTTCGTATTCAGTATAAGAGTCGGCTGGTTCTCATGGGAGCAGTTCCTGAACCAGACTATATAGACTCCAGTTGATGGTTTTACAGTCACAGTAGAGAGTGATGTTGTCTCCAGGTCTGACCTTGACCTCCAACACTGATCCAGAGATCCAGTGACTGCAGGAAAAACCTCCTAGAACAAAAATAAAACCATCAAATTATGTTGCCACTATTCTGGGATTTCAGATTGCAACTCAGAGGAAAGAAAATAAATTTGCAACTCAGAAATAATTTTCAAAGTAGTCTCTGGAAATTAGTAAGAAAGTAAAAATTACCCAAGAGAACAAGCACAATGATCAGCAGTCCGTCCATGAGTGGTGATGACCTCCACCTGAAAGACGGTTTCACAGGCTTTACTGCTGGGTGTTAAAATCTACGCAGAGTTTTCCGTTGAAGGAGGTCTGCTTGCTGATTGGGTGGTTGAATGGAACATATTGTTCTGTGGCTGCTGTTGGTCTCTGCCTGCTGTTTTTGAAAAGACCACATCTATATTTCTATTTGAGATGAAGCAACTTCCTTAAAAAAAAAAGATTCTAAAATAAAATTTGCTGCGCTCCAAATCGAAAATAAAATGATCTTCTGAGTGAACGAAGCACATTGTACTTTTTTAACCTGTCATTACAGTTCACTTTACAATGCATTCTAATGCTTTTCAGTGTTTTTGTGATCCACCTTGTTCATTCAGGCTATGCTCAGAGAGAGAGAGCCCGCCACCCCGGGTAGAGGCTTAGCCAAGAGGAGCTTGCTAATGTGCCCCTCTGTCAGGCTCCAGGGTGGGGCGTTTATGCATCTTGTTAAAGGAAGCATGGGCAGTCACTGTCCTTTCAGTCTTGGGTCCTCTTCCAGAGACCTGCGAGATCGAGAGTTGAGGACTTCTGCTGTTCTCAGACCTGTGCTCCTCTGAATCTCTGATGTTGTGCAGAGAACCTTCTGGAGCCATTCTCTCAGTCTGGGGGTCACAACCTCAAGTGCTCCAATTAACACATGGCACCACCACTGCTGCTTCACTATCTAAATCTTCAGTCCTCTATATGTTGTGAGGGGTTGCTACATCTATCACAGCTGTTTCCTTCTAGAGTTTGTCAACCACCATAATGTCTGGTTGGTTAGGTATTCTAGAAAAAGTGCTTTTCATGGTGGCAGCTTGCTGCAGTAGCTCCAGCAATTTTGCTAACTCTTTGCATATTTTGGGTTTTTTGAACAAACTCTTCTTCATTTATAACATTGGTTTTTGGACTATTTTTTAATCATGGTTTGATTGCTGTTCTGCTTGAGGGTTTTTCCTGGTTACGTTCTCGTTTTTTAAACTCCTGTTATGATGAATAGCCACAGTAACGGGGAGAGCTGTTTACCATCAGAGTAGCTGATCGACGTTTCAGGTATCCAAGTAATACCAAGAGTGAGATACCAAAGGCCTGATGAGCTTAAGCAAAGACGTGGAAGATCCAGAGCAGGAGCAAAGCAGGGAGAGAGAAAGAAGAAGTTTAAAGCAGTTCTTCCCTCCTTCATAATGGGAAACATTAGATCTCTTGCTTAAAACATGGAGAAGCTTGGAGCGCTGGCAAGGACAAATCTGGAGTTTTGACAATGTACTTTAATGTGTTTCACCGAGATGTGCCTCCAGGAGCATATCCCTGACTTCAGCATCTCTCGGCGTGAACTTCAGATGATAAGGGCGGACAGAGACTTGAAGAGGAGCATAAAACGTAAGGATAGGGGGATTGCAGTGCTTGCCAACAACAAATGGTGTAATCCAGGAGTTAGGCCACATGCCATTGTTACCATTACAATTCCAGTAAAATCTGATCACATGGTCCCCTGAGACAAAGGAATCTAAATAAAAGTCAATTCCCCAGCATGCCTGGCGATGTTTTATTGTTTTGTAACAGGTATGAAAGTGATTTCCTGCCCTCTCATTGGGCGCTGACCCCCATAACACAGCAGGGGTCCCCAGCAAGAGCGAATCGCATCCCTGCAGCATAAATACAGCAAAGCCCCTTGGATCACTCTCTTTTTCTTCTCTTCGCCCACCAAAACGCTCTTCTTCTCCGGTTCCACAACTAACCCACATCAGTTCCGAGCATCCGGTGGGAGGATCAACTCCAGTCTAACGAAGTGCCCAGACAAAGGGAACCGGCCAGTAACGCTTGCTGAGCCACCAGTAAAAAGGGAAAACTGGTTAGCTCCTCACACCCACCAACCAAGCACGAGAAGTGATCCACGTATGCATCGGAGCGGTGGCGCGATGGAATGATGTAATGGCTCCAGACGTGTTTCAAAGAAGGACACCTGGCTGCACCACAACGCTATAACCCCTTCCCCCTGAGGCTGAGAGAAAACAAGACAAAAGGAACCGCTCATTGCTATAATACCAGCAGAGGGTAATTGACCAGCAGTTCGGCCGTTATCCGTATCGGCCATCCTCCCCGTCACCACAACGCCATCGATCACCTCCTGAGCAATCCACGTAAGAGGCTCTTATCAGGCCAGATACTTAGCTTAGTCAATGTTTTTCTGTTCGTTATTACATTGCTATTACCGTTGAACCTACCGGCAGTCAGCCGCTGTGCATTTATACACGTAACAAACGTGTTTCCTCACCGCTGGGTGGTCGTCACACGCCTACTTCCTACTAACAACCTTGAGGTTACCATCTCGCCCACCATCTTGAAATGCCCTATTGTGTGAGTCAGCGGCCATCTTGGTAAGGGACGAAGTCACCACATGACCTCGTCCGCCATCTTAGAAACTTCTCACTCTACAACGCCAACCTAGTTTATCTTTTACACACACACATCGATAGCATACATGTATATATATTGACACTTTTTCCATTTAATGTTTATTTGCTTATGTCAGTCTAGTTGTCTTTTAGTCAGTAGATATCTGAATCTTGATTCGAGTGTTTGTTCATCTTAACGCTTGTTAACCCTTTAAGCGCCAAAGTCGCAATATTGCGACAAGCAACATTGCTGAATAAAACAGGCTGTATCTATAAATGTGGTGCCGAATCGTGTCACTACTTTTCACCAGGAGTTAGGAGACATGTGTGCCTGTAATCTGAGTAGATTTTTTGGGGGTGGTGCCATTCAAAGTTTCAGAGAAAAAGAGTTTGCAAAGCACCCTCTGTTGTAGAGACAGGGCGGCGCAGTAGCGGTAGTAGAGCTGAACGGAGCGAGAGCAGAACAGAGTGAAAGAGTATTTTTTTCATTTACTTACAATCCCGAGAGGTTGGTTTACCATCGACGAAGTACTTCGTCAGTTACTGGCTGACTCCGATTCCGAGGAGGAAAGCGTAGTTGTTCAATGACGATCAAACTGACATTAGTAGTGACGGCGGGACGGCGGGTCCGCGTGTCAAAGTCCACAACCATCACACAGTACAACAGGTGTGCTTCACCTCGTGTGGCTTCCAAAAACCAAGCGGAGGACGTTGTCGGGATGTCAGAGGGTTTCATTACAACGCAAATATCGGTGAATGTAGCAGGGATGAAAACAGCCGCGGTTGTGGGAGACGTGGGAGAAGCCGCGGTAGAAGTCGCGGGAGAAAACACACCGCCGCAAATGGCGGTGGTGGCGTTCACCACCACCGCTCCACAAATCACGGCGGCAATGATTATAATGATGATGGCTGGGAATTCTTGAGAGGAGAGGAAGAATATCTAAAGTGGATCCCAAATTCTGTGAGCCTGTTGGTTATTGTGGAGACGATCTGACAAATTTTGAGCCACTTGATTTCATCTCTCTTTTTCTGAATGATAAATTCTGGAGCCTCATCACCTGTGAAACATCCGTCAGTGTGGAGTAGGTCTTTGTGCTGTGCCTTGCAATGAAAGATACCACACACTGAAAAACTACAAGCAGTGCCATCTTGATCATTGAAGGTCTTTGAAAATAATACAATTCCATATGGCCCCCAAACAGTGCCTAAAGATTATACCAATTGGATCAGTGAATTTATTTCTATCAAAAATTTTATTTCATACTGAATATATTTCACATTGACTGTTGAAAGTATTACCTTATCTCAAACCACTCAAATGATAGCCTTTTGAAATCTTTATGAGAAAATTGACATTTTCCAATATGGCTTGCCACCTGTTGATGTCACAATATGCAAATTAGTTGACAATTTACCTACAGCCCAAAGTTTGCTTCAACAATATTCCTCAATTATAGTATGCCCTTATCTCAAACCACTTTCAAATTGCAACCTTTTGAAATCTTGAAAACAAAAATGGATGTTTTCTATGCCTGCCACCTGGTGATGTCACAATAATCAAATTAGATGACATATCTACTTCCGTCCCAAATTTTGGTTCATACTGAAGATATTTCTCAATTACAGTATGCCTTTATATCTCAAACCACTTTAAAGTTATAGCCTTTTGAATCCATGATATCAAAATTGAACATTTCCCAATATGGCCGCCACCTTGTGACGTCATAATATGCAAATTATTTGAATAATTTCACTCCTATCACAATGAGTCATACTGAACAATTTTCTCATTGACAGTATACCTCTATCTCAAACTGCTTTCAAGGTATAGCCTTTTGAAATCTTGATATCAAAATGTAATATTTTCTTGAAAAAACTCCGGCGCCTAAAGGGTTAATAAATTCTGATATGTTCTAATGAGAGAAGTTGTTTGTGATTATAAACGAGCACGTTAAATGCACAACACAGGACATGCTAATTTGAAACACCATTTCTGAAGCCTTGATGTTGTGTGTCTGACCAGGTGGTCAGCAGCATAGGAGCACCACAGGGAACTATACTCTCACCATTCCTCTTTACTCCGGACACCTTAGACTCCTAGTATCAGTCAGAGTCCTGTCATCTGCAGAAAAACTCAGATGATGATGGAATAAATAAAAGTGGTGGACCGCTTTGTGGCGGGGTGTGGGAATAGCGATCTTACCTTAAATATGAACAAGACAAAGTAAGTGATTGTGGATTTTAGTCGGACCAGGAACAGGTCAAACAGCATTTCCATCATGGGAGAAGAAGTGAAGGTGGTGGAGGAGTATAAATACCTCAGTTTTCACCTGGACAACAACTGGACTGGAGATACAACAATAATGTTTATAAGAAGAGACAGAACAGACTTTACTTCTGAAGTAAGGTTAGGTCCACTGTTTGCAGCAAGATGTTGAGTATATTCTACAAGTCTGTTGTGGAGAGTTTAATCCTGTCTGCAGTCATCTGTTGGGGGAGCAGCATCAGAGACTTAAAGAAACTGAACAAACTGATAAATGAGTCTGTCTTTGTTCTGGAGCCTCTGGAGCTGATGGTTCAAAGGAGGATACTTCATAAAATGAAGAACATCATGGACAACCCTGAACATCTTCTATACAACAATGATTCAGCAACAGAGTCTTCAGATCCGCTGTAACACAGACCGCTACAGGATATCCTTCCTGCCCACACCTATAACCATCTACAATGAATCTTTGAAGAGACTTAACGCATAACAGTTACTGCAACAGTTTAATTTCTCTTCAAGGACCAATAAAGTATTTCTGAATTAAATCACCAGTTTATCAGTCTGGAGTTGGAAATCCCAGGATCATTGAAATATTCCCTTAGCAGTTCATCAACATCATCAGATCTGTATCTGAATATAACTTACTTAACACTTGTGTTATACTTTGTGTGTTTATTTATTCTGCACTGAATGTGCTGTGTAGATTAAAATAGTAATGAGACTGTACATTCATTTGCACGTTTATTTCTTTTGCATGGTAACCTCTGCAGTCATGCAAGTTCAGCGCGTGCAAATATGCTGTTGTGGGTTTTCTGTGAGTTTTGTCACTTAAAAAGTGTCAAAGGCTGGTTAAGAATTCTATCTTCGCTTCTTGGAAACAATGCAGCAGATGTATCATTCATTTACAAGCTACTGAGAGAGCTGTTCTTTTTATAAGTTGTCCTTCATGCATATTTATTGAGCTCATTTCTCTGTTAAAGAATCACCTCCTACAAAACAATTTCTTAGATTTTCTACAGAGAGGTTTTAGCAAGTAGCCATTTTGAGATAAAACACTGTGGTGTTATCAAAAAATTTTTGTGTTGGATTTACTTTGATGCTGAGGGTCATAGTGCTGCTGCATCTCTTTACTTTAAGTCTGCCTCTTGGTCAGAGGGAGGAACATTATGGGTGAATAATAATAGATATTAAAAAATGTTAATATACATATTCTTGTACTTGTCATATGCACACCGAGACACTATACACACACGCATGTATTTACACACCTGTACATGTACCTTGTGTCATGGTTTGCAGCGGAGGTTAAGGGAGAACCCAAAAGGCAGGAGTTCAAAACAAAAGGTTTATTTAACAAAAACCAAAAATCCAAAAACACAAAGCTAACTTATATTCCAGAACCAGGGTGAAGAGCAGGATGACAAGAAAGGAAACAGGCAGGATTGCAAACACAAACATCAACTAATGGACCCATCCAGACAGGGGAAATGACAAAACATAAGTAAAGAGGGGAACAAACAAGAGGCAGGTGCAGACAATCAGGTTAACTAGAGGAAGGAAGCAAAGCAGAAAACAAAGAAGACAGAGACAGTTTGGGCGCCGGGCGCGAGCAAGGAGGTGACGAGGCAGGCGGTCCACAACGCTGTACGGGAGCCAGGAAGTGAAGCGGCACCAGATGGAAACTAAGGACTGACGAGGTGGCGGCTGTTTCTCCGGCAAGGGCTGAGGCAGCGTCGACTTCCCTGGAGACCGGATCAGGAGAGCGTCTGCACTGACCACCCTGGAAACCGGATTGGGAGTCCATGCGTCAGCCACCTCGAATGCGGAGAGCGGGAGAGCACGTCAACCACCTTGGAGACGGGATCGGGAGAGCGTGATAGTGCGTTCAACTACGTCAGACACAGGAGACGGAATTGGCACCAGAAACCGCCTTGGGAGTTCATGTTAAACCCACCAGCTCCTCCCTGCACCTCATCAGGTCGGATTGTAGAGACCTGATGGCTGGCAGGGTGAGGAGCTTCTTCTACCATGGGCTCCCTGCTTGTTCAATGACTTATGTATGGCAGACTCAGTTCAGTATTATTAAGTATTTACCTATTACTCACAGGGTTCTTCTTTACTTCTTCGTTGTGCACTTGACTGAGTGGCATCAAGGCATAGTAATCCCAGTACTAAACTGTCTCCCTTTATTGTTTAACTGTGGACTGGTGGCTGCTTGGAAACTTTGAGATTACTTTGTTTCCCCATCCAGTCTTTTATGATCTCCTTTTTATAAACCACCTTATAACACACACTCTGCACTTTACTTTTAGTCCCACCAAAGGTTAATGTGGCCTGTGTGTGCAAGTGTGCACACTGGAGCCCTCACTCTGTGATCAACTGGCAACCCAGGAGACATTTTTCTTTTTTAGCCGGGACCAATCTTTAATTATTTCCACCACAGCTAAAATACTTGTCAAATTTTGATGTGCAGCACCCACGTGAAGGAGACGTGCTAAGAAGGAGCTGTAGTGACAGGACTAATGTCCTTTATTCAACGCAAGGCATTGACAAGGCAGGATATCAAAAAAAAAAAGAAAAGAGAAGACAAAGAAGGCACCAGGAGCAAAGACACATGAGGGGAAACACCACCAGGCACAAAAGAGAAACTAGTATGTAGGGCCCTTTCTTCCGCCAGATCTCCTACAGCCGCTATTAAGGGATAGCGGGTAGCGAGAGGGGCGTTCCCCTGCTATCCCACCTGCAGCAACTGCTATATTATGCATAGGAGTGGTTTCGGGCGTTCCACCTGTTAAACCAATCGGTGGGTCAGTAGCCATTGCCTTTAAGAGCAGGTTGTGCTACCCGCAAACCGCTATGGAGCGTCTTTTCATCCAGATCAGAGCAGGCTTTGTGCGCAGTGTATAATCAGGGCCATAGTCTCAAAAGCAGGTGATACAATGAGACACAGGTGACAGCAATCAGTGAAGACATAAGGACACAGAAGCGGACAGGGAGGAGCGTAACTGAACACAGAACAGGTCTGACAAACGGAGCAAGAAAACCAAAAAATCCTTCCAAAAACAAGACCAAAAGAGCATGATCCCCGAAAGTAGAAACACACACAGAACAGAAGTTGTAAAATGAACACAGGAAAGCCAGCAGAGATCACCAGTCCAGGTCCTGGAGGGCCGCTGTCCAGCATGTCTTACATGTTTCCCTGCTCCAACACACCTTTTTAAAATGGATGGATCACCAGCAGCTTCTCGTCAAGCTCTGCAGACATGTCTGTTATTGGAGCAGAGAAACACCTAGAACGATGGATGTCCAGATGTCCCTTCATGACCTGGACTGGGAAACATGATCCTAGAACATGACACTACTAAATACTTTCTACTTTGCATACAGTACAGATCAAAGGTTTGACTCACTAACAACCACATTTGAATTTGTGTATCTAAACCTTTGGCTCATGCTGTGTATATAATGATAAGACTAAATAAATACAAATACAGAGTGATAATAACTGATGCTGACCGTACAAATCTGCTTTCTTTTTGTCATGGTTTTGTCCTGTTTTATTTTCAGTTCTTTGCCCATTTGTGCTATTTGTCTTTGCCAATTCTCGCATTTGTGCTCCAGATTTGTGTGAATTCTCTCACATTTTTCCAAGTATTGATCCTTTTGTTTTACTTTTCCAGCCTCAACGTTTGCATCTAGTTTGAATCAGGCTTGGCTGCTGCTTTTGGTTATGACTCACTTGACTTTTTATTTTCTTTAGCTGATTCAATGCTCCATATCTTTTTGTCCATTCACGGACATCTAATCATAGCGGTTTTGACTGACAAAACTTTAAATCCTGAACCCCACTACTGTGTCATTCATACCGTGTGTTCTTCTGTGGTGATTAACATAAGTGGCTCCGATTCAAATCTGTCAGCTGACCAAACACTGAGGCTTTGCAAATATGGGACACACAGATGACACTATTGGACACCATCCACATGGAAATGCCTTTCATGAGTCTGTGTATTAGCTTAATAGACAACTGGATAAATGCTCTCTAGAAATAAGAACATGAGAGTCTTTGAGAAGTAAAGATGAACAAAGGATCTGAACAAATGCTCGAGAGAATCATTGAACTGTTAGAAAAGAATGTTCTTCAAAAAGGTCTGGAAGGTAAACAGTTCAAGTAATTTGGGGGAAATGTATATTTTACAATATAGAGACACATGAGCAACAAAAAAAAGAGTTGCATTAGTCAGATATTCAAGTAATAGTTACACTTGCAGTAAATGCAATCAAGGAAAAGGTAATGAAATGGTTTATAACACAGTTCTGCTCAGAGAGTGCAGTTACTGAGAAGGAATCTTGTGAAAACTGCTCATGTTTCTCTGTTTCTCTTACATCTTAAGTTCAGCTGCATGCGCCGGATGTCAGTTGTTTTCACCGTGCTGTTTTGATGCGAAACACTACATGTGTTACCCAGAGGATTATCATCTTTAGAGCTTGCAGTTCAAGCCCCTCTGCACCATCATGTACAGACGAAGGTCTGCAGAAACCACAAACTGTTTCCATCCTGCCACCCTGTCAGTCGGCCTCTGTTAGAGGCCATATATATTCTTTGTAGGTGTGTCTGTCTAGGTGTGAAAATATTTTGTGATCGCTTCTGCAGTTACACAGGAAACCACTTGCTCAGGCCACTGGAACATTGTGAACAGTTGAGATGTGTAGTTCATTAGAATAGTGTCATTGTGATGATACTCGCTTCATTCTGTTGCTCTTTATTCTTATTATCTGACCCTCATCGTATTTGGACGGTGTACTGATAACTGCACTTTAGTGAGACTTGCTACTACTATAAATAAAAATACTGCAAATATAATTTTAAAACTTGTTCACTCTGATACATCTCATGAAACGCAAGGTATTGTTTTAAAATAAGAAAGCCTCGGTAACCTGGGCACAAACAGAAGCTAAGAGCCAAGAGTGCACAGAGCTCGAGCTGTAGCGTTGCATCGATGGAGATGCAAATTTAGAACTGTGTTGCAAAGTGATCCCCTGTGGGGAGGAAGCAAAAGTTAATTCACTCGTGCACTGTTAAATAGTGTTGTTGGAAATGTAAAGGAACTTTGTTATAAATCTAAAGTCAGGACATCAAAACACTGAAAATAACCCTGCCTTCAAAGAGATCTATAATCTCATAGTTCAAAGGCAAAGTTGTGTTACATCTCAATCTTATATGTGACAAATGTTTTTCATTTGACAAAAGATATGCATCTCCAGCTCTAAAAATATTGAGATGGTGTATAAAAGGTAATGATTTTCGAATCTCATGAACCCATATTTTGTTCCCCATGGAACATAAAGAATATATCAGATGTTGAAACAGACATTAGCTCATCTTAACTTTGATGGGAGCAACACAAATGCTTTCATTTAGACGGTTCAGCACTTAAACTCTTTTACAATGAAACCACATGTCTGATGCAGTGTGGTATTGTCTTGCTAAAAGATGCAAGGCCTTCCCTGAAAAGACATTTGCATTGGAGCATAGCTTGCTCTTCAACCTGTGTATATCTTTTAGGACTCATTTTCCCCTTCCAGATGTGCAAACTGCCCATTGACATCACTGCACACCCATACCATCAGAGATGAAACTGAGACATTTTGCTATCCATCCATCCATCCATCCATCCATCCATCATCTATGCCTGTTTAATCCTCTGCAGGGTCACGGGGATCTGCTGGAGTCTATCCCAGCTCTCTTCGGGTAAAAGGCAGGGGTCCACCCTGGACAGGTTGTAGATTTTGCTATTTCAAGGAAAATAGTTCATTTTAACTTTGATGGCAGCAACACAGCTCAAAAAGAGTTGGAACAGGGACAACAAAAGGCTGGAAAAGTAATTGGTGCAAATTAAACATAAATGGAAGAGCATTTGACAGCTCGTTAACTTAATTGGCAACAAGTCAGTAACATAACTGGGTATAAAGGGATCATTTCAGAGAGGGAGAGAATCTCATGGACCGTCCAGCTTGTTATCAGCAGAGAGTTAAAAATTCTGCATCTCTGATGATATAGAGCTGCATTAGTACCTAAGGCGTGTCCAGCTCACACATCTGGAAAGGCTCCATCAATGACGAAGACGACAATGAGATGCACCCATCCAGACATTCACTTCTCCTTCAGGGAAGGCCTTGCACATTGGATTTCAGCAAGACAATGCTCAACCACATATTGCCCCCATCACAACTGCATGACTTCACAGGAGAAGAGTCCAGGTGCTGACCTGGACTTCCTGCAGTCCAGACTTTTCATCAACAGAAAACATTAGGGGTATCATAAAATGAAAAATCCAGCAACGAAGGTCCAGGATTGTTGAGCAGCTAGAATCCTGCAATGCCAACAATATGCATGGGCACGAGTTCAGAGTGTTGTTTTTATTTTTATATCGGCATAGTAAATCCGCTTTTCAGCAAAAGTCTCGCCTCCGTCTGGTCCCCTCGTGCTACTGCTAACAGAGAGACAGATAAATGATGTGGAGTGACTGTGACCATGTCCCCCTCCTTGGCAGCTGAGCAGCAACCACATCCCACCACCACAGCCTTTTGTTCTTGTTTAACCTTGTTCTTTTTCTTTTCGAACGCATAAACAACTGTATGCTCATGAGCAACTGCCAGCTTTATGAGCCCACGAACAAGAACCTATTAGTGGGTTGCTTAGTTGGTAGATGACTCCCATGACTCCCCTTGGTTTAAGCATTTCTCTCTGTGTGTGCTGACTTGCTTTTCTATGAAAATGTGTCTCTGTGATTGTCTGTTTGATGTTTGTTTGTGCACGTGTGCGTATATTTGTGCTGAATACCTGGATGGATGTTTACATTATACAATGACACACACAAGGTCAGCACTAACCTGCAATAAAGCACCTGCTAATGCCACTTTTGCTGCCATTTTTTTAACCTTGCATTACCTTTAATAGCCATTGGGTGGAGATGTGGGTATTTGTTGAGGCCGTCAGAGGCGCACTGCCTGTTCAGCACTCCCATCACATTGAGTCACTGTACAGTGCTATCCACAGCTCTGTAGAGGGTGTTTTATATTAATTACGTCTGACTGGCGAAAATGACTTAGGCATAACAAGAAAAAATATTATTGAGCCAAATCAGAGAGGTATAAATTATTCAGTGACATTTAAGGCATTAAGACAAAAAAGTAGACTTGATAACAGCTTTGTCTTATATTTTTAGCTCTGTGATCACACTTGGTCTCTTGTCTTTTTTTGTGAGTTTAATTAGTGGCACTTTCACTCCGATTTAAAAAAAATCTTAACTTGTTCAGTTATACTGCAACAAAAAAAGTTAGGACATAAGGAAAACGCAAATTGTTCAGAAATATATTTTAATATTTATCCAGTTTTACATTTCAGGCCTGAAGGGCATTCCATAAAAAGGAAGGAGACATTTAAAGCTCGGATTAAGGTTAAAATAGTGGGTAGTGTTGAGAACAAGTGATGTCAACAGGCAACAATGATCAAGACTCTTAAATACAAAAGGTCTTTGAGAGGCAAAAGGAGACAAAGAATCTGTAGTTTGTCGACAAAAGTGCAAGAGAATAATGGTAGTGCTTGAAAACAGTGTTTCTCCGGGAAAGGCTGGAAGGGACTTTAATATTTCTCTCTTCACTGCGGACAATATCATGAAAAGATTCAAGGAATTTCAGAGTGAAAGCCTGTAAGCCATGCTCTCGGATGAGTAAGATGGCACAGCAACAAGAACCTTTATTCATCCGTAGCTGTTATATCTACGAAGTCGGGTGATTTCATTGGAGAACCTCTCTGAAGTCCAAGAATATGAATCTGAATTCACCAATACCACTCTTCTCTAGAGGCAGCGTCAACTTCTCTGTGAAGGAATTATCGTCAGCATTACAGATGTGGTTTTGGAAGAACGTGGAAGGCATGCGGTCCATCCCAAAGAGGAACAGATCCATCGGGACTGTTATGAGCAAGGTCCAAAAGCAAGAGTCGGTGTCAGTGTTTTTGGCAAAGGTCATTCACACTTCTGTGATAGCAGTTTTAATGCTGAGAAGTCCTCTGAGATTTTAGAGCAACATTTGCTTCCTTCAGGATGACATTTCTTCCAGGAACATCCATACATTTTTTAACAAGACATTGCAGAATCACATTCTGCACATATTACAAAGGCATGACTGAGGAGGAGAAGGGTACAGGTACTGGCCTGCTGGATAATTAAAGAATGGAACAAAAATAACACCAGAAATGCTTCGTTTGTTACCCTCAATGTCAGAACGCCTTTTTACAGGTTGTGAGAAAGGAATGCCGACAGTGCAAAGTAGTAAAAACTTTACTGCTCCAACTTGTAGGCCTGAAATCTATATTAACAAGTGAAATGAAGTCAAGGAAGCATTTCATAAACTTTAGAGATACCTTAGAGATATACTGTCTTCAATAAATCAAACACAAAATAACTGAATCACTGGCTTTTATATATTAATTTGCATTCTACATTCTATCCCCACATGATCTCTAACCCTCTGGTCTTCAGAAGGTTAAATGACCACAGGGTGGTACATTAGAGAGTAGATGAGAATTTTATTGTTTATCACAGGTTGTTAACTAGTGGAAACTCAAGTCAGTTTAAAGTCATTTCCATACATTAGATCTTATCAGTTAGTAGCTAAACTAACTCTTTTTTTTTTCCAGAATGCGCTGGCTGAAGTTGGCAGCTTGACTCTACAGATCATCTATTTGTTTGCATTTTTTTTTGTGTTTTTGTCAGTTTTTTTACTGTTTTTTACTGTGAAAAGAAGAGTTTATTCAAGAGAAGAGCTTCTTTCATTGAAACGGAGCAAATCTGGAGTATGTCATCCTGTTCCAGCTGAGATTAAAGAGGAGTTTTTGTGGTTGCCGTGTTGGTACTATGGTGAAAGCCAGGAAATACAAATAAAAGCCCTTTCTGCCATCAGTCTACTCCTTGACCAACAAGAGTGATGAACTGGAGATACTGGTGAAGAGTGAGAATTAGGGATGCACAATAACTGTTTTTTAAAACCAATACCGATAACTCTCAGCTCCTAAAGGCCGATACCGATAACCAATAACCGATAACACACACATACACTACAAAAAAAAAAGTTAAGGATATTTTGAAAAATGTGGCTAATGTTTTAAAATTTGGTTTTGTATGGTAATTGTTGTCTGTTTTGTTGTGTTTTAAAAATGAGACAATATTTTCATGACTAAATAACGCTTTATTTTCAGTTGCAACCACAAGAAACAGAGATTATTGAAAACTGTCCAAAAGAACGAAATGTTCACATGGGGAAGAGTTCACTTCAGAGTCATCGCACATTGATCCAGTTAGTTTTAATATCTTGTGTGGCCTCCTCTGGCTTGAATACAATCCTAACACCGCCTTGGCATGCTCTGGATCAATCTGTCAATGGCTGCCTGGTCCAGTCGTTCCCACTCTTCAGTCAGCGCTGTTCTGAGTTGCTGGGCGTTGCGTGGTGGGTGTTGACGGTGTTGCACAGCTCTACCAAGCTGGTCCCAAAGGTGCTCAATTGGATTGAGATCTCGTGAACATGCTGGCCAGTCCATACGACGAATTTCCCTCTGTATCCAGACATTCCTGCACCAACCTTGCTCTGTGGATTGGGGCGTTGTCGTCCATTAGCAGAAAATCCGGACCCACAGCACCGGCATAGGCACGAACAACGGAAAGAATAATGTCATCACGATACATCCGGGCATTAATCCCACCTTGCTGGAACACGTGGAGGTCTGTGCGGCCCCCCATACTGATCCCTGCCCACACCATAACAGATGGGCCACGGAAACGGTCATGCTCAACAATGGCACACTCTGCAAAGCGTTCCGAAACAAAGCGAGAAGAGTACACATGACCAGGCCTCGATATTCCAGTCCACGTGTTCACGAAAAAAGGCCAACCTTGCCTGACGGTGTCTAGGGGTCAATCGTAGGGTCACAGCCGGACGTCTGGCATTCAGGCCATCAGCATTCAGTCGGTTCCTCACAGTCTGATCACTGACACGGACACCAGTGGCATTTTGAGCATGTGTTCTCAAATAACGGTCCTGGCGGTCTGTTAAGGCCCGAGGGCAGCCCGAACGTGGTCTGTCCTGATACAGCCCGGTCTCCTGGAAGCGTTGGTACAGACGTGACACAACACTCTGGCTTACACCGAACCGCCTGGCCACCTCAACTTGCCGTACCCCATCCTCAAGGAGCTGGACTGCTCTAGCCACCTCCGGAGCATCCAGATGACGTCGAGGAGCTCTACAACCTTCACACAACATTAGCAAGACAACAACAAGAAGCAAGAACATTTTCGTTTTCGTTTCAGCCACCTTACAAAATGAACAAATCACCCAAATGAACAGGCTCTTTAAATAGCCAAATGTGAGTACCAGGATAAAGCTCAATCTGGCTGGGATCAATCAAGTGGAACCGAGTCAAACACAAAAATATAGACTGGACAAACAAGACATTTCATGAAAACAAAGAAAATTAGGCCAATTCACAAAAATAGCATAAAATATCAACACATTTCAAAATATCCTTAACTTTTTTTTTTGCAGTGTATACCTAAGATCATTACATCAATACTATGAACAAAACCAAAAACAGTTTTGACTCTTTAAATGAACAGATATTATTAGTAATATTCTTATTAATTAATATTATCACGCTACAATTTTTTTTTTTAATTTATCATTACTTAATTATTACTGTATTAATGAGTAAAAATGTCTTTAGAATGTGTTTGGGAAGCATATTTTATTGTATATAATATCATACATTGGCCTTTTAAAACTGCATCAATAATTTGCAGATTTTTGGGATTCGCGGGGGGGAGGACGGAACGTAACCCCCACGAATAATAAGGGTGTACTGTACTACATGAATTCCCTCCTTGTGGGATGAATAAAGTACATCTAATCTAATTTAAACCAACTGATCCAGGTAAATCAGCTGTTATCATCAATGCACAGGAATTCTTCTAAAATAAGCAAACCGTAGGAATCACCAGCCCTCCTGATGAAACAGCTCAGGTTCAGTTTGTCACTATTGATCTAATATTTTGCAGTTGAACATGAAAAATGACATGTCTTCATGAATGAGGTTCTTCTGTCTCCAACATGCAGTCAGGCCAGTGAGAGGTGGAGTACACCCCCGACCGGCCGCCAGTCAGGAAACCGGCAGGACACATCAACCAGTACTCAGATTCACTTCCTCTGTGAACTCTTGCCAACAACTCAGTAAGAAAGCTGCAAAGTCAAGTCTGCAAACTCACATGGCCCCAGTATGTTATTTTCTCATTAAATCAGTGCTTTCACAGTGTTGTTCACTCTCATTTTGCCCAGAGGCAAGCTTGAAAGCAAACAAAAGCCAACCACATTTGTAATTTTATCTACTTCTGTTAAGAAACAGTTTTATGGACAAATCTGCACGTCTGTGGTAGCTGATGTCTTTATAGGGTTTAATCAAGCAACCCTACTGATTCATTTGAAGTTCAATTACATTTTTGTTTCGTTATCAAGGTCTGCATGCAATATGCCTGTTGTAGCTTAAAAAATAAAGAAAGCCTTTGAGTACTTTTGCTTCAGAAAAGGCTTGTTGTCCTTGCGAGATCTATGCAATCTGAAAGATTAATAATTCAAGGTGGATGTTTTCTGTGGGTGAATTTTCAAGCTCAAAGAGTAAAAGAGAGCACTCTTTAATTTCAAAGTATGCTTGAGTAGATAAGCACAGCACGCTTCTGATTGTGTAGGTTGTGCAATCAGCACATTACTGCACAGGAAACTGCAGCTTTCTCCTTGTATTAAAGGACATTTGTTTGGAGAAATACCTCAAGATTTTTTTTTTCCTAGTGATCTTATTTTGTACTATTGTCTTTTGCTACAATTCACTTTTTGTTTGGTTCTTCTCAGGTGATGGAGATGACGTGTCTTTAGGTAGAAAAGCATCCACCTCTTCATGTTTTGCAAGGAACCCTCTGCCGTTTGAAAGGTTGTATGACACCCATGACAGCAGTTACATGGAGTGAATCCTTATGTGCTGAATCAATTAAAATTTGATTAAACCACCAATTGATATAATTAGGGGCCTGGTTTAATGAGAGAGATGGCTACACTGAAGCCTGTGATGTCAAAGGCTTGCTGCTTACAATTTGATCTGCTTAGGTACTTGACCTCTGAGCTGTGAATAGAGACCCTAACAGAGCATGATTTGTATCACTTTGAAGACAGTATGTAGTTTGTTGTAACATTATTTTATTAACAGACCACCACAAGTGGCTCTTCGTTGGTCGGATTGGTCCAACTCAACCGCTTGCTCTGCATAAACGGGGGAACTCTTATCACCTTTAATTCTTTGTTTTTCTTGTAGGCTAAATTTAGCATACTTAGCTTACGACTGACTCCACAACCACCTCATAACACAAAAGACATACTGTTTTTTCACCTTGAGGTACAAACTTGTATTAATTTTCCCATCGTTCATAAACTGCATTCTTGTGCATCAAGTTTTTCTTTTCTTGGACATGTTGTGGTTAGTTGTAGAGGTTTTTCTTAAGTCCATGAGTTCTGAAAATCATCTAGATGTCTTGCTCATGGTGAGATACCATTATCCCCAGAATACATTATGAGAGATTATCGTCAATATGCATTTTAAAGCTTATTTTAAGCCTTAAAATATTGGTTTAAAATTTTAGCCAATAATGCACAAGCTCTCGAGGGCCACATAAAATGACGTGGCGGGCCACATTTGGCCCACGGGCCTTGTGTTTGACACATGTCATTACACGTGTCACCTGACATTTCTCAGCTTCAGCTTACCTGATTCAAATGAATGGATGGTCATCAGCTTGTCATTCAGGTCTGCACAAGTCTGTTAACAACCCATTCATGTGAATCAGGTGTGTTGAAGCAGGGAAACATCATAGACATACAGGTTTGTGGCTCTTAAGGACCTGGGTTGGGCATCACTGGTCTGGAAGGTTCCAGCCAGCTGGACCGACAGCAGCTCAGACGGAGCTTGCCTGAACCTCACCCTTTGCTCATTTTCGGATCACCTGGAGGTTGGGTGGAGTTGGATCCTGCCAGTGGTGTCATACATTGTGTTAAAAATGTCTCCAGAAACCTCTGAGTGATCCCACAGAAGTGTTTGTCCAGTTCTCTTTATACTGCCTGTGATTCCAGTTGGACGAGGCTCAGTTTACTGGTTCTGAGGAGATGCTCACTGATTAGTTTGGCATTTGACAAGCAAGCCCATTTTTTTGCTAAAACCTCCACCTTGCCGGTAATTAAGGATATGTTTTTAACATTTTCATGAATTATTGTTTCATTTAAGTGCATGGACTGAATTGCTATTTAAAAACTTCTAAAATGCAGTCTATTGAAGCCTTAGACCCTGCATGGACACTGCTATGAACAGGACTGTAGGGAATAAATTACCATGACATATCTCTGCAACGTGGCGCTGCATCAGTACACAAAAATTTCCAGAATTAAACATGTAACAGTGCTCAGTGTTGCAGGAGGAAAAAAAACTCCACTCCTCTCACCACGACATCCCATCAAGGTGGGTATATAGTCTTTTCATTTTGCCTCAAGTGGACTGCCTCCTCTGGTGAATACACATTTTAACAAATGGGAGTCAGTGTGCCAGTGAGACAACGTTCGGACCTCGTGGCCCCCCCCTCAAAGGAGACAGAACGGCTCTGCAGCGACGACGTCACTGTGGAGCTTCAGACACAGTGACAAAACTCCCAAAATCATTCTCTGGGTGACTCCTATTTAGCTCCATTCACGCAGAGCCAATTTTGCACAAACACAGTCACACATACAAACGAGTACAGACCCATTAGCTAAATGCATATGAGCATCCATCTACCCACCTACACACACACATACACACACACATACATTCAACACTCACTCGTGATGCAGTTTACTCTCACTGCATGCCAAAAGAGGGGGTCACAGCCACTTGTGGTGAATGAGCATCAAACAGACTGGAGCAGATGAAGAGATGAGGGGAATCCAAACACATATGTTCTTGCCTCTTTCCCTCATTCTCTCAGCACCAGCATTTGTATGTGTGGCCCCCCCCCCCCCCCCCCCCCCCTTCCCATGGCTGTTTGCTTGAGTGCTTTGGCCTGAACTGACACTGATTTTTTTTTTTTTCTTTTTTTTCCCCCATTGGCCCTTTTTAATCTTTTTAATCTGCAGAGAGAGTTCACACCCGCTGCCTTGATTGGTAAACTACATGCAGATGCGGTGGAGATTAACATTCAGTGGGTTAGTTGTGGTGTCAACTACCGCCTCAGAAGCTGAACGTGCCCAGGCAGCGGCCAGCAGGTTACTTGTTTTCATTTAATGAACGATACAAGATACACTGATATTTCAGAAGGAAGCTGGAGCTGGAGAGCAAGGAAGCACGTATGCAAACACAGTCATGTTGAAGTGACCTAAGAGGGTATTGCATTGATTTGAGGTTTCAAGATTTAGCCTAACCTTAATCTAACCGTACAACTTTATCATTAAACGTAACATTAAGCCCACAAGATGGGGACCTGCTTTTTATTCCCATGAGGAATTACCCACAATGTGGCAGTATAAACACATTTAGGTCCCACTAATTGGTAATACACTCCCAGACACTCTTAGTATACGAAGCAGCTATTGTCATGTCAAGTCTAGTTAAGGACTTCACCTTGACTTCCATTCATTGTGTCCAGCCAACAGCAAAATCTAACCCAAAGTCTTACCATTAAAAGTTTAAACCTAACCTCGACCCTAACTTAATTTCCAATCACACCTTTGATTTAACCTCACTGGGACCCAGAAATTACATTCTGCCTCAGGTGTCCGGGGCAAAACCTAGATGACTGGAACTGTAACAGGGCTGACCTCCTCCTTGGTCCTTTCAGCCATCATCTGTAATTTTACAGTAGTAGCCCTTTCACACAGCCAGTCTTGTTTCTGCACCAAAACAAGCAAGCTAAAGATGCAGCGGTGAAAAATGCCACTGGGTTTTGATTGCAGCTGAGAGGCAGAAACCAGCAGGACTGGCTGTATTACAAACTTCGTCAATTGGACAGCTGGACTTGGGCACTTACGACGAGCCCAACCGTGCTTTGCAACATGGAGGAGCCTGCACCTGCTGAAACTGGTTGGTTTCTCCTTCCTGGAATGCTGTAATGGATTGTGTAATGCTGTAATGCTTTGTGAAAGCACACACTGGAGAGGGAATATTGGCTGTTTGGCGGGATCAGTGTGAATGCACAGCTGGAGAGGGAGGCGGATGATGAAGAGGAGGAGCCCTCCAGTCTTTATAGCAGATTGCTGTGTAAGAGTGACTAGTGACGGACCTGATAGGATCTACTGACTAAGCAAACTGCCACTTCATACCACCTTGTGGTGGTAGTGCACCACTTTTGCTGTTTGCCAGCTGCCAATAAATTAAAAGTAAGAAGAAGGTGACAAAGAATAAGTGGAAAAAAAAGTAACTGAAATGGTGAATCAGCATTGGAGGAGTTTGAGGGGTTTGCTGGTTTCTGTTGCTGTTTGCATTCAATGCAGTGATGATTATATGAGAAAGAGACTCGTACTCCCATAGGACACTGAGAAGGCTGAACAACTCATCTCCTGCGCACAGATATCTAATCAGCAGCAGGTCAACATAACCCCTGACACATTGCATTTTTTTTAGACTTCTCTGAGTCCCTATTTTACCCAACAAGCCAAGAGCTTGAAACAAAAACACTCAGCCACAAACACACAAAAATTCATACGATTTCAACCATCTTTATCAGGAAATTGCATTAAATTCCATCCATTGTGTGCAGCCTCACCCAAACCCTAGCCCAAACACTAAGCATTACTCATTCATGCCTGATCCTCATTTATGCCTGAATGCTCTTTAATGTCCATTGATGCCTTATTCTGAGGACCCCTGCCCCTTGACTGGTCTTTGGTCCCCCACAAGGATGACTGGTCCCGCAAGGGTCAGGGTTTTATAATGTCCCAATGTGTTCACAAAAACAAGGATACACAACCATCCTTAAGTGGAGAAAAAAAAAAAAGTGGAGCAGGTTAAATGAAGCAAGGGAGAACGAGGAGGGATGAGTTAAATGAGCTTCCCCCCCTCCACCTCATTCTATCTGTTGCGATTGTATCCACAGTCAGGTCGTCCATGGCCAGATGGTCTTCAGTACACGCACGCATGCAAGCACAGCACATATTCATGCGGGGATGATATCCAAACACTTCATTTTTTACAAAAAGCTATCTGATTTACAAGATTCAACATAAACAGTAAACTGATAATTGTAGAAAAAAAATACTGTTAAGCTTAGAGGATCCAGTTAGGGGGGTGGAAAATGAAAAGTGCTTGAAGAAGAAAGCAAGAAAGAGAAGAAGAACACAGAGGAGAGGGAAAATAAGATACATAATAAGTCTTCTTTTTTTATCTTCTCTTATGTGCTGCTGCAGCGTGTGACTGCTTCGACCCCCCACGGCAAAAGGCTCTTGTTCAATCAACTTTCCTGACATGGAAATTAGCACATGTGCTTTGGAGCTCCTGAGTGCACACACGCTTGAATGGAAGAGGAAAGGCTTGGATTCCATATATATATGTTTGTGTGCGTGTGCATATACGCACACAAACACACATAAAAATAGAATAAAATAAAACACAACACTCGTTCCTGTCGATGGATCAGTAAGAGTCCACTCACATCACATCTGATTTTCTCTAAATAACCTGAAGCTGTCCGTCTGACTGGCGGGATGCTGAGGGGGGATGGTCTGACGCGAATCCTGTCTGATGCCTGTTTTTGCACTCGGATAATTCAATTAGGAGGGAGGCTGGCCCTTGCACTGCTGCACACACTGATCTGAACTTGTGCCAAAACCCCAGGCCATTGGGTTACAGTGATGGGAGGGATACATTACAAGGTGTTACCTGTAAGCACTGACAAGAAGAGACAAGGCGTGACCTGTGGAGCAGCTCTGGCAGCACTGTGGCGCCATGACCAGATCGGCTCTGTAGGAAGCCTCGTACACAGAACATAGCTTTTTTTTATGTAAAAGAAAAAAAATGGATGAGTAAGGAATAGAAAAGCAATCTGTCAGACTATTGATTTATTTGTTTTTTGAAATTAGATGTGAGTGGGAACCTGAGAGCTCTATGGAAAATCATACATGATTGACTTGTGAGGACTCCCACATCCCCTCAGCCCATTTGATCATCTGTTACACTTCTAATGGTACTAAAATTACTCAATTTACACAATTCTCTATCGAGTGGATGTTAAAGATGCGTTCATGTCAGTCAATTATTTGTTCCATCTTGACCAAGACATTAAAAAAGGTTTCAATTCGTAGTGAAACAAAGTAAATACAAAGAAGAAGGATTAGTAAGTGTTTAAATTAGTGTAAGATGTATACGAATCAATATGTTTTTTTGGACTCAATGAACATCTTCACCACCAACATTAGAGCGATAAAGGAGAAATTTTTATTTGCGTAACTGATGTTCATAACTCCAGATTTAACTATTTATTTATTACCCTCCATTAAGGAGGGTATGTTTGTGCCGGCGTTTATCTGTCTGTCTGTCTGTGTACAAGATAACTCAAAAAGTTATAGATGGATTTTGATTAAATGTTCAGTAGTTGTCAGAAATGTGAAGAGGGTCTGATCTGGATGAAATCCTGGATTCTGGATCACTTTCAATTTTTCGTTAAAATTGCGGTCAATGGGGCCAAAAATTTTGTTCTCAGTATCTCATTATTATTGCTCAAAACTCATATGAAATTTGAAATTTGATAGAGGTTCCATTGTCAATCCCTGAGTCAAAGGCTGATCTGGATCTGATACATAACATGGATTTTATCGCAGTCTGTAAATCGCTATATGGGGGAATTGTTGCGCTTGGCGGAGGTCTGTGCTCTCCGCGTGCTTTTCTAGTTCATCTTGTTATTAGCCAGTGCATTCTTATTCCCATCTCATCACATACTGACGTTAGGTCACGTGACGCCAATGGCATCACAATTTAATCCACTCGTTACTCCTTCACAGTCACTTCACAGCAGTGTGCATCGCTCTCTTACTCAGTGAAGATGTTTGAATGTCAAAGTTGACAATGTTTGAGGTTGGATAGGCAGTGGAGGAATAAATACAAACTTTTACCGATAAGAATTCAAGTCCTGCATTGGATTCTTGTCCTTGCTTTCCATATTCTAAATTTTCCTTTCACCGTTCACTTTAGGTTAGGGCACCAGGGATACTAGTTTAGGTTTGGGAAAACACCTTCATTTGAAATGAAATAGTCATCTGATAGCACTGGTGTTGTGGCAGATTTTATTATCTCTGTTCAACCGCTAGAAATACAGGACTCTGAGTAAGACTGGAATGAACTTAAAATAACAAGACTTGTCTATTGACTGGAATACAGTGAATTTATTCAACATTGCATACAAAGTGGTCAGACCTACACCTCAGCAGGCAATGCAGTGGTCAGACCACCCTACCAGCAACCTGCATATCGGCGCGTACAAGAGCACGTCCAATGCATCATGTGCGACCACCTGGTCACATGTGGACGTGCACAAACGGCTCTACCTCTCAAATTAACTCTTGTATAAAAGCGTGATTTCGCCTCAGTTGAAACCCCTGAGAAAATGGCAGAGATCGTCTAAACGGCTTGCTCACCAGTTAAACCATAGACACCAGTGTATTTACTGGGAGTGCACCGACTATATGAGACTTTCAGGTAGCCAATAGGAATTGTCTGTGTAAAAATATTTTTATGTATATATCAGTGCAGAGGAGGGAAGGAAGAGGAGGAAGCTCTACAGCAGAGTCCCAGACGAGCTGCCCATTAGAGCTGCTCCGATCTGGATGAAAAGATGCCCATAGCAGTTTGTGGGTAGCGCAACCTGCTCTTAAAGGCAATGGCTACTGACGCACTGATTGTTTTAACAGGTGAACGCCCTAAACCACTCCCTGCATGTAGCGTGTTAGCACAGGTGGGATAGCCCCTTGGACCCCGCTATCCCTTAATGCAGCTTTAGGAGATCTGGTGGGATTGGGCCCCTTCTCCGTGACCTTGAGGCTCAAAGCACCAGTTCACCACTACGAATGACTATAAGATTGGCAACTGATCTCACACCATGGGGCTCAAAAAACTGTCATTTACATGTTTTGTCTCTGCTCCATCTGGAAATGTGAGACACAGCTTAGATCACTGTACCGATGCTATGTCACCGTGCTGCGACTCTGCTGTGACTCGCGACTCGCATTTTCGCCTTTCCACACTTTCTCACTACGTGATTGTTCCATGGACATCGTGCTTATGCGTGACCAATGCTTAGTACATGACATCGTTGATGTTTGCCAGTTGTTGAAGCTTTAGGGGAGGAGCTGAGCAGACGGATGAAAGTAACCTCCATCCAAGAGACCACTCAACCAACACCCCTCAAACACTTCCCTTCTTGAATGGTTAGGGTCAAAACTGAAATCATGTGACCGGATTAAAAATTAATGTATGTGATTCGTTTAGAGGTTAAAAAAATGGTTTGGGGTTTAGCTCAATATTGAGGCTTTTCTTTACAAAACATCTCACTTTTCGATTGCACCGATTGGGTACGTTTTGGGACAGTCTGAATGTGTGAATTCCCTCCACCCCTTCCCTGTCCGACCAGCTAAAAAAGAGAAACAAGACCAGTGTCTTACAAAAAACACAGATCTTATCAAATACAGTACCTACTTTAGAGCTGGAGGTGAAGCAGGGGCTGATCGGTCAGTTATTCTCTAAATCCTTTGTCTACAGGTGTGGGGAAATGGGTCTGAGCGCGATGTTAAATTTCATAGAACACGTCAAAACACGAACACACATATAAGCTGCGGCCGCCGGTAAAATAAAACTTCAGGACGCAGTGATGGCTGTTCATGTATTAAAGTAAGTTTAGAAACCGCTTTTCCTGCTGTAACACCCTTGAACAAGTACTTAGTAACCAGAGGAAAACAAGCCCTGCTGTTGCAGCGTGATAGTAGAGGACTGGAGCTTTCTGGCGGAATGAGTCGTAAGTAGCTCATAGGTGAATTCACAGTAATTTGTGATCGTGAAGTTGGCAGGTTGAGACTCCGTGTTCTCAAGGGATTATTGCATACATGTGTAACTGATGTAAGAATAATATTAAGATAAAAAAAATCTGGTGCTGCAGGAGATCCAGCAGAGGATGACCAAGCTTCTGTCGAGCTTATTCTTTATTAATGTGTATAAATCATCTGCTCTTCTTTTAATTAGCTCTTACACTGTTTTTTTCCCCTCTGTCTTTATATTCTCCATCCAGCCCTGGATAATGTGTTTGCATACCTATCTCTCTCTTGTTTGGAGTTATGGGAGGACTGGAGCCGTTAGTGGGCAAAGGTGGGTTACACCCTGGACAGGTCACCAGTCCATCACTGGGCTAAGAGAAATTATATGTAAATATCTGTAAGTGTATCCAGATGAGGAAGATCTCTTAAGAGAGGTTAGCA
>JAGFBZ010002337.1:0-170648 GCA_018398805.1 Hirundichthys speculiger
TACCCTCCACCATAGAGAGCCTGCTGGTGACCTTCTACCGCTCCACCATAGAGAGCCTGCTGGTGACCTTCTACCGCTCCACCATAGAGAGCCTGCTGGTGGACCTGCTCTACCGCTCCACCATAGAGAGCCTGCTGGTGACCTTCTACCGACCACGCTCTGGTGACCTTACCGCTCCATAGAGAGCCTGCTGGTGACCTTCTACCGCTCCACCACCATAGAGAGAGTCTGCTGGTGACCTTCTACCCTCCACCATAGAGAGAGCCTGCTGGTGACCTTCTACCCTCCACCATAGAGAGCCTGCTGGTGACCTTCTACCGCTCCACCATAGAGAGCTGCCTTCTACCATAGAGAGCCTGGTTGACCTTCTACCGCTCCACCATAGAGAGCTGCTGGTGACCTTCTACCTAGCTCCTCCACCATAGAGAGCCTGCTGGTGACCTTCTACCTACCATACCTGCTTGACCACCCCGAGAGCCTGGCTGGTGACCTTCTACGAGAGCCTGCTGTGACCTTCTACCACCTGCTCCACCAGAGAGCTGCTGGTGACACCACCATAGAGAGCCTGCTGGTGACCTTCTACCCTCCACCATAGAGAGCCTGCTGGTGACCTTCTACCTACCGAGAGCCTGCTGGTGGACCTTCTACCCTCCACCATAGAGAGCCTGCTGGTGACCTTCTACCCTCCACCATAGAGAGAGCCTGCTGGTGACCTTCTACCGAGAGCTCCACCACCTAGAGAGCCTGCTGACCTACGCGGTGTCAGTGTGGCACTCAAGCTGCACGGTGGCGGACAGGAAGAGACTGCAGAGGGTGACCAACACCGCACCAAAAAAAATCATCGGTAGCCCCCTGTCTTCATTGATGGACATCCACAGCTCCAGATGCCTGAACAGAGCAAAAAACATCTTAAAAGACAACACTACCCCCGGCTTCCATCTGTTCAACCTGCTGCCCTCTGGCAGGCGGTACCGGTCCATACCAGCCAGAACAAATAGACTTAGAGACAGCTTCTTCCCTAAAGCTGTCACAATACTCAACTCCAGCCTGCACTGACAAACTGATAAACTTCACACTGGATGTCACCTGCACCTTTTTATCATAGGCCACTTGCACTGCAATCTGTATTGTAAATAACCACTATTTATTATTGAAAGTCACATGTCACTTTACCACCATTGCCTTAAATTCACACTGTAACTGAAATCTGTATTTTTACCTGTTAATAACAAATATTTATTACTGAATGCTGCTATTTTCACATGTCACTTTATCCATACCACCAGAGCATCATTACTACAAATCTGTATTATGTATAATATTCACAATCTCACTTATCACAAGGTCTCTGCCTACTGGTTTATTTTCTTTATTGTGTACATACTTGTATATATAATTTCTTTGTACATATTTCATTCTGTGTGCACTCTATGGGGCAGCTCTGAATCTCATTACACTCTGTGTAATGACAATAAAGGTGTTCTATTCTATTCTATTCTATTCTATCCTTCCCTCAGTCTGCAGCTATGAGAACCATGCATGACACTACCACCACCGTGTCTCAACATGATGAGACTTGAACATAACATCCATTGTTTTTATTTTTTGTTTATTATTATTAAACTCTCAAGTCTTCCTTGTTGTTCTTTCAGGATGCTACAATAAATACAAGGCCAATATCGCCGATATCGATACCAATACCGATACTGATACTTTTTCATATTAAGCTTAATCTATCATGAACTTTTGTGATTTTTGTCTTTGGATTATTTTGTAGAATTTCTTCAAACTTTATGTCTTCAACATTTTTGTGTAAATATTCATTGGAGTTGAATTTCTGTTCATGTTTTTTTCTAGTCCACCTTTAATATTATATCTTTTAATACTTGTGTATTTTTTTTTTTTTTGCACTGTGTGCACTTTCCTGTAGCTTTAACTCTATAAATGTCCCTGTTGTGTGATAAATAAAGGATTATCTAATGTTATTTTATCTTAAATAACACCTTTCAATGGGATACATGACATGTACTGGGTTATTTCAACGTCTTAATTATGTTTTTTTGAGTTGGCTCCAGTAACGTATGACTTAAGTAACATGTACTTTGAAAGTTGATAGAAACTAATGCTGAAGACGACCAGTCTCATCTACCTGAATGCTCTCTGTTGGAAATTAAAAAGAAAGAAGAAAAAAAAAGCTTGAGTATTGATCTTTTTACATGAGTATTGTTCGATATCAATACCGGCGTTGGTATCGATATTATCGATATTTGGATCGATCCGCCCACCTCTAGTGTCTGTCTCAGTGTGTACGCAACGTAAAAGAGAGGTTAAATCACAACTATTGAAAATCTTTCAATTCTGGGAATCCTCTTATTCAAAATATAGACTTTTAGATTGTTCCAATGCTTGTTCTTAATTTGAAGAGGCCCATCTGAAATAAAAACACAACAAATCTCTTTCAACTTTTAAGAATACACCTATAACACATCAACTTTCACAGTCAAATCCACTTAATATACTTCATTTTACACACAAGACAGTGATATTGATATGATTAATCAATATGATTGAGTAATCTGATTAATTATCCACAGTGATTCACATGATTTTCACTTCACTAGATTTAAGGCTTCATTGTTGGAGTCTCATAATGTTGAATGTTGAATGAATTCAACAAACTGCTGTCAAAACTGTTTACTATTAATGAAACAATCTGAATGAAGACATGTTTGTCAGTCTGAAGGTGCTGTGTTTAAAATAGTTCTAAAAGAGAATGTTTAAAGGGTAGAACACATTAGGGTTCCTCCTGTGACATCATAAGGTCCTTATGATGACATCAGGGTTCCTCCTGTGACATCATAAGGTCCTTATGATGTCACAGGAGGCTGAAGGTTCCAGAAGCAAATGTATGTTGGATTCTCGTCATTTCACGCTCAAAACCAGGAAAGACAAACACACTTTTGAGACCCGTGTGACCAGAAGAGACAAACTAACGTTCTGAATTCAAGCGAATTCAAGCCTGAAGGTTCCTTCTGAAGCTCGGAAACACTGACCTGAGATCAGACTGAAAGATGTACTCAGCGCTGAGCAAAGATGACTCTGATGAGTCAGGTAAGATGGACTCACCTTTGCTGTATATATCTGCTGTGAAAACACACTACAGATGTGAAACTGTTCAGTGTCACATTCAGGTGTTTTCTGTAAAAGATCAGGACTAAAAAACACTGAAGGATCAACTTCAGCAGTGTTTCCTTCTTGACACCAGTGATTTTAATGACTACTTTTAATGTTTAATGGTACCAGATTCAGTGAAAAGATCATGAGCTAGCGTTGTGACACACATCTGTTGACATGGTTCATGTTTCAGCTGCGTGTCTGTGTCTGGTTACTGACTGACAGTCGTCACTGACGTGTCTGTCCACCTTCACCGTGTCTCTGCAGTCACTCCGACCACACCTGAGATTCAGGAAGTTCAACTTCTGCTCGGTGACTCCTCTCGTTACTCTCTTCTGGAGATTATTGCTGAGGGCTGTTTTTGGAAAAGTGGCCAAGTGTCAGAATCTGGAGACCAAAGAAATGGTGGCTGTAAAGATCCTGAAGGAGGATCTGGACCAGGACACCCTGGAAACTGAGAATGAGGTCGATCTTTGGACTCCTGCTTTTACATGCTTCCATTTTTCTCTCCTCTGAGCAGATTAACCTGCCGATACTTGTTCTATCATCCAGCTCTCGTCCTCCTCTCGTCCTCAGGTTTCCATATTGAACGCCATCAGTGTCCTGAATCCAGACCGCTGTAACCTGGTTCAGTTCTATGAGCGGTTTGAGTACCTGGGGTGCACCTGTCTGTCGTTTGAAATGCTGGACAGGAACCTGTATGACCTGGTTGAACAGCAACGATATCAGCCCCTGATTCCAGACGCGATCCGCCCAGTTGCAGAGCAGGTTTGTGTCTTTGTAGGAAGAGCAGGGCGTCAGCTGATGTGACTGTAAATGTTCTGTCTGCAGATGAGGTGCATGGTTGAGATTCTGGGTCGACCAGAGGACCACATGCTCCGTGATGGACGATTCACTCAGTATTTCTTCATGGAGGAGGAGGCCGCTGACGGCACAAGATGGCGGCTGATGGTAGAATGACTTGTTCTTATTAATCAGAGGAGGTCAAATCATTTTATTTCACCACCTTCCTTCACTTCTCATGGATTTTGTTCTTATAGACGCCACATGAATTTTCAACTGCCAACAACATGAAAGCAGGAGAGCGGGTCGCCTTCTTTGAGTTACCTGGTTCTCTGGACGACCCGACTGATGTAGGTACCAGTCAGCAACTGGCGCTGGTTTGGTTTCTGCTCCTCTAAAGGCCGATCAGCTGACCTGACTGTTTCCAAACTCAGATTTATCCAAAAGATGACACAGCTGAGTATGAGGACAGGAGGGCTTTTGTGGATCTCCTGAAGCAGCTCCTGCATGTCGATGGAGATCTGAGAATCTCTCCCCGTGAAGCTCTGCAGCGCCCGTTCACCACAACGTCCCACCGGACCGAGCAGCTGGACTGCAGACACCAGTAAGTGACCGTGTCTGGTGTTAGTGGAGGCTGGATGGACACATCCGTTATTAACTGACTGATGCATTAACTGAGTGTTGTACTGTTAACCTCCCACATGCTGATGAGCGTCTCTCCAGTGGAGGACACCTCTGAACCTGAACCTGATCCAGAACCAGTCACATCTGAAGGTCCAGATGATGGTGACGACCCTCCAGACAGCCGGTCTTTCAGTGGAAGCACAGCGGCGCTCAACCCCTGTGATAAAAGACCCTGACGGGTCCGCTGGTGAGGTTAAAAAGCAGCTGATCTCACGGACTCGGTCTCCTCTGGACGCTCTGAAAAACTGCTGAAGAGGATTCAGAGATTCTTCAGGAGATTCAAGGCTGCTGTCTGTTGCTGCGTTCATCCTGCTGCGGACGACTGAATTTAACTTGAACTGACTTTCCCCTGATCTGTGGCAACAACTCACGGCCACGTTGTCACTTTGACAAGTTGTACATATTTATTTGAGTAAATGTAAATATACAGCATAACAATGTCTCAGTATGCTTAAAAAAAAAAAAAAAAAAAGCTACAACCCCTATGGTTGAAGGATCTGTGGGGGGGGGGGGGGGGGGCGGGGGGGGGGGCGGCTGTGGGTTTGGTGTTCCTTGGGACGCCAAGTGAAGTCACTTTCACAACACTATTACAACTGCCAGAGAGGACTGGTGAAGGGCAAGTTCACTTTTCACATTAGCACAAAAAAAAAAAAAAAATTCTGCTACAACATTGAATTGCATGCATATTAGTGCTGGGCAATATGACGATATATATCGTGGGGACAATATAAAAATGTATATCGTGCCATTTCTCTTCTATCGTTTTCTATCGTTTCTAACCTAATTTTATCAATTATTACAGCAAATATGTAATTAAATAACCTGCAATGATAAATTTGATAGAAACATATCTACTTCTACAAAGTAGCCTTTTATGTTTGCACTTTTATTCATGGTTAATGCCTTAAACAGAGTTCTCTTCAACCCTGATGTTTACTTTAGACATTTTATATTGGTTTGCAAACTTTGCACTACAAGGTTACAGATTTCAGAAAGTTGAAAAATAATTTGTGTTTATTTTTTATAGCTGAACTTCAGTGCAAAAATGGTGTTTTTCCTCTCAGAAACTGTTGTGCACTTTAATAAAAAAATGTGAAAGCTACTGTACCTCTGTACCTACCTGTTTTTGCTGCACTAAAATGTATGTTTGTGACAGACAGTTCAGCTAAATGTCCTTTCAAAATAAAGTTGAAAAGTAGGCAATGAAATTTTTGTCAAACTTTTCAGAGAATAACTGAAAACATACTTTATTATGGTATATCGTGATATATATCGTTATCGTGACATATAATAGTCCATATCGTGATATATGATTTTTTCCATATCGCCCAGCACTAATGCATACATTATTTGATTATGTCAGATGATGGCACTGACCATGAATGTAAGTATGCCGGCTTGTTCACAAACGAGACGAGAGTTCTTTCACTGATGATTAGTGGTTGTATTCTTGAAACTTCGCATATTCCACAATTACATCGTAGAACTGATAAAACACAAAAACAATGTACAAACATTACTTACCTGCTTCATATCATACAAACATACAATTATGAAACATAGAACAACATACCACTTTGGCCTGCATGCGGACAAACCGGTTTATTATTTACGATTATTATCTTAATTGGCTTAATTAACTTCACGGCCGCTGTATTAAAGGTTTTCCGAAGTGACGTTAGGGACCGGAAGTGACGTTCGGGACCGGAAGTGACGCTCGGGACCGGAAGTGACGTCACCGTCATCTTCAACCAAGCCCATCAAGCTTACTCTTTCAACCTTGCTACAATATTAATTATTATTTCCTCATTCCTCTAATAGATTCTATTAAGATTAAAAAAAAAAATATATATAAATTAAAACACTTCGAACAAACGTGTAACTCTAAGGTTCTCTATGTGGCATGAACAGCGCCACAGCTACACCTAGTGGCGAAATGTGACAAAAAAATACTGCAAGTGCAGTTACAGTAAGTGCAGACAAAAAAAAAAAAAAAAGCTACTACTGATTATCAGGATTGTACCTTCACTTGGAAGTCAATACATTCTTAGTAAAACATCATACCATTATCTTTTAAGAGAGAAATTAAAAGTGACTTCTTTTTTAAATCTCAAATTCATATCTATTATTACTCCTTAAATTCAATTGGCCAATAAGAAAAACCTTGAGGTGATGTGTCAGAGCACCGTTGTGTTGGTCACACCTTTTCCAGGAGTGAAATATATTTATAAATTCTTATGCAGTGCACAATATTTAGCTTCCTGCTTGTCTTTTTTCCCTTTCTTCTTTTTTGGAAGATGAAGATCGTGCACTGCACAGAACTGATCTGAACATTAGTGGAATAAAACTGAAATGTATTCAAACACACACACACACATAAACCAAGTCTAGGATGTGTGTTTTAATCACATCTGAACAGTTTGATTTAAATGTTAAACACTGCAGTCAACGGTTGTGTGAAGGAACAATGTGACTTTGTCAAAAACATGACGGATGACTCTCGATATTGATCTGGAAGTGATGTGGTTTTTAGTGTGAATATGTTTCAGCCCGCCTGCTGTCTGTCTCTCTCCTGTGTGTGAGTGTGATTGAGGTTGTACCTGGCTACCTGGCTCACCTGCTACCTCTTCTACAGTCACCTGCTGCAGCTCCTACTGTCATTCAATGCCAGATTGTTCTGTCTTCATCTAAACTAGTAAGATGTGGTCAACCAGCTAGTTCATCACTAACTAGCCTTTTGTTTGATCAAGATTCTTCCTTCATCCTCGACGGTCCAGTCTATCTGGACCTCTATCAGGACCAGTAAACTCTCAACTGTGCAGGAAATAAACTCCAGCTGGAGCTTCATCTGTTGTGGCTCAAACTATCAGATCAAACAAACAAACAAAAAAAAGCACTGTTTTATGTAGTCTTTACTATCTAAAGTACATGTGTCAAACACAAGGCCCGTGGGCCAAATGTGGACCGCCACGTCATTTTATGTGGCCCTTGAGAGCTTGTGCATATTGGCTTAAATTTTAAACCAATATTTTAGGACTTAAAATAAGCTTACACTGCTATAAAGCGCATATCGACAATAAACTGCATCTCCCATAATGCATTTTGTTGTTTCCCACAACGATAATAACAATATATTACCATGAGCAAGACATTAAGACGATTTTCAGAGCTGATGGACTTGAGAAAAACCTTTACAAACTAACCCCAACATGTCCAAGAAAAGAGAAATTGATGCACAAGGAGGACAATTTCATGAACGACGGGAAAACGAATATAAGTTTGTATTTCAAGGTGAAAAAACAGTATGTCTTTTATGTTATGAGGCGGTGTCAGTCATGAAAGAGTATAATCTACGTTGGAATTTTGACATCAAACACGGAGCTAAGTATGCTAAATTTAGCCTACAAGAAAAACAAAGAATCGTTCTCACTTCTGAAACCAAGGTGATGGATACTCTCACCTGTGGGAGAGCGGGGTTACAACCACAAACCCTGAGTTTAATATAACAATGATTTAATTATTTGAAACTTGTATACATTATAAATATAGAAACTGTTATTTAACAATATAATAAGGTGTAGTTTAATTTTTTTTTATTTACATTGCTTTTTGTTACATTCATGCTGTCAATCTGGCCCTTGAGGGCCACCATGATGCTGATGTGGCCCTCAGTGAAAATGAGTCTGGCCCCCCTGATCTAAAGGATTTCTTAGTCTAGGTTTGACTAATCTGTTTCAACCTGCTCTAAGGTGGTCAAGCTGTCAGAAAAGCAGGGATGTTTACCCCCTTTTCTTTGCATTTTCACAAATAGAATTAAGGTTTTACTGCTAATAAACTGTTTCATATTCATATAGGATCTAAGAGATAATATAATTCAGGTTTGAATGGTTAAAATTTGTGGTTTCTGATTGGGACTTGATCTCAGGTGTTCTCAGCAGTGTAGAAGAAGGAACTAAACTCTGCTAAAGATAAACGACCGGCGTGTGAAACTGTGTAATGTAATGTAATGTCCAACTATGAGCCTCCGTTGTCTGCTGCACTGCAATCACAAGCTCGGCTGTGTCTAAAGCCTGGAGTGAAGCCTGCAGAGCTCAACGCAGCGTGACTGCGTAATAAATGGCCTGCAGGTGACCGAGGAGGTGGGTTGTAACCTGCCCACCTTCTAACAGAAATGTAACACATTTGTCTTAAATGATGGGGATTTCCTGCACTTCAGCTTCAGATTTTTTTTTCTCTCAAAATGTCAGACGGTTGATTAAATATCCGACATGCTGTCAGGGTTCAGGAGCACCTGCTCACTGAAACAGGATTTGCTTGCAATTCTTAAAAAAAAGGAAAAAAAAAAAAAAAAAAAAAAAAAAGAAAAAAAAAAAGGTTTTTAAAGTTGCCTTGGTCTGCATATTGTTTTATTGTAGCTACAGAAAAAACTACAAAATTGTGAACTGACAAAATGTAAACCACCTAAGGTTAAGGGAATGAATAGACTGAGTTTTAATCCTATTTGCTTTCTAAAATGTGCGTTAAAGCAAATCCTCCCCCGGCTGCTACAATGCATAGCGATAAAAACACAGTATGACGAGTCTAAACTTATCTATGGAGACACCTGTGCAGGTATGTTGCTGACTCAGTCAGGTATGGTTCCTGATAAAGAGGTCTGTCCAGTTATAGAGACAATGCAGTCGTCTGCAGCAAAGTTTCATAGATTCTTCTCAGTTCAGTTCAATTCAACTTTAGTTGCATTTGTTAGAAATGTGATTTTAATAATTTGATTGCTTCAGAAGATGCAGCGTTACCTGCATTAGTCACCTCATCCTCAGCTGTGCCTTGCTGGTCCCTGCAGGTCCACTACAAGCAAATTAGTTTTATCGTTGGTCCCCTCTTGCCACAACTGAAAATATCTCTTTCTATCTTTTGCTCTTTTTTGTTATTTTTTCTAATGTGTACAGATAGACCTGCAGGCTGCTGATGCATCTTTGAATGCTGGTGTGTGGTGGTCCTCACATGGTGGTCCCTGTTAATGAGCAGCAGGTGTGCACTGCCACCTAGTGGTTCAAAAGCATCCATCACACAAGTTCCACAATGTGTCTGTGAATCTGGAGCAGGTTTTTACTGAGGAGGTGATGTTTGTGCAAATCTACACTATGAATTTACGGAGATTTCATGAATGAGTTTCAGTGTGTGAGCTCATCAGCGCCGCCTCTGGACCGGGTCAACATTAGGCTTCATCGTTCACAGTGGACTGACATTTGTGAATGTAGCTCTGTCTTATAGCACCTGTAAACGGTTTTCCAACGTAACCCCTTGTCCGTGTGGTTATGGACTTTGTGATGAAGGCTCCTCCAGGACAAAAGAACAAACGTCTTCCAACCTTTAAATCAGGAACATTATTTTTAAACAACACATCTGCTGAGATCATCTGCCCATCTTTGCTCCTTAAATAAATCTTCTTCTTCTAATTATTTTTTATTATTATTTATTATTATTATTATTATTATTATTATTATTATTATTATATTATTATTATTATTATTATTATGTTTTATTGTTATTATTTAATATTTATTATTTATTATTATTTATCATTTATTATTATTTTTTAGTAGTAGTAGTAGTAGTAGTCTCATTACTATCCCTAAATGCCCATTTTCCAAATTTTTGGCATGTGTTGGAGGGCTGAAATGCAGAAAAAGATGTATTTTAATAAATTAAACGAGACACAGATCAGCAGTCAGGTTATCTCGACTTTACTAACCGTGACCTGGTGGCATCAACTAGCTGGACCTCAGTTGAATTAGCTCAGTCACTTTAAAGGGTTGAATACTAAGCAATTATTTGTTTTTACCTTTTTAATGATAGTGAATAATTTATAGTAGTTTCTAAAAATCTGTTATAACTTTGATGTGAAATAAGTTTTTTTTTTTGCAAATTCTTGTCAAAAAAGCCTAATTATATCGACCAAGGTTTCATTTATAAAAGCAATAAAAGGTTGAAACAAGTGGGCGAATACTTTTTATCTGCGCTGTACTTGTAAATGTATCCAGTGTGTATTAGTTGAATAAAAGGCGCTGCATCAGTGTTTGTGTGAAGAACGTATTGATGAGGTCTAGAGCTGATCTTTAATGTGCAGACCTTTATACAGATGTGTGTGAATTGTATTTTCAGGTTTGAAACTCCAGGTGGCGCTGAACTTATCTGGTGTTGGGAGGCAGTTACCGCCACAACGTTTCTGTCAGTCAGTTGAAGGACATCCAGCCTGGTAAATGTTTCTTGTTTGTCCATGTAATAAACTTATTTTTAAATTGTTGTTGTTTTGTTTATTTTTTTCCCCAGTAAAACATAAAATTCAAATATGCATAAAACTGCATTTTTGGTTGGGGACCCTTGCTGTATTTTCCGAAACAGTTAATAAATTCACATCCCATCAGACCAAATTCCTTCTACGACTCACTTTTGTTTTCAGCTGCTGTCTGGTAAGAATGAGACATTTAAAGGTGTTTGTTTGGGGCTACAGAAGCCTTAAGACTGGACTTAAAGGTAGGGTAAGGGATTTCTGGATGCGGTCACATCTGTTGATCAACAAAACACAGAGAGATTAGTATGTAATAGAAGCTGTTTAAACTGTGCGGCTACATGAGGTCCTGTTATCATTTCTGTGTTTACTTGCTGAGCGGTAGGGGTGTGACGATACACTCAGCGCACGAGACGAGACGAGACAAGATTTTAACAAAATTACAATGACAAACTATATATGACTGAAACAAGCCTTTTTTAATGGTTGCACGTGCATTTTGAAAGGTTTTATAAATCTTTACATGAAAAATCTTAGCATGAGCTTTTAATAAACTGAAACTAACAAAAATTGAAACAAAAACTAAACTTTATTAAAGTTAAATGAAAAAAATAATTAATTTTATTTAAGTGCAAACAACATGTGTAAACTTAAATCAAAGTTCTACTCTGTCAACACAGAGTTCAAATAAAGTCTAAGTATGTCACTGACTACTTGCTGCAACTACACAGCCATGTTCTTTTTTAAGAATATTAGCACGTCCACATTCTCTGGTAGCAGTTGGGATCTTTGTGCATTAACTATGTCTCCTGCTGTTGAAAAGATGCGTTCATTTGGAACAGAGGTAGCAGGGACACAAAGGCACGCTTTGGCAAGCTGAGACAGCAAAGGATATTGGGAGCAGTGTTCTAGCCACCATTTCAGAGGGATAGAAGCCTCTTTTCTGTAGTTTTTAACTTCCCTCTCAGCCTGTTTTAAACTGTTGGACTCTTCTGGATCTTCTCTTCTTTTCCTAGTCCTTCTTTATGTTCTGGCAGGCTAGACTTAGCCAATGACTGTACGTAGCAAAGGCGCATTACTGCCGCCACAGGTCACAAATAAAAGTTAGGATAGCCTCACAAATCTCGCGAGACAGATTTTGAACACAACGAGAAATATCGTCAACTTAAATCTCGCGAGATCTCGTGGCACGAGATCTTGTCACACCCCTACTGAGCGGTAAGTGTCACTAATCTGGCAGTTTATGGCCACCAGGCTATAACTCAACTATGTCAAAGAGGAGTCAGTTCAGGAAACTTAGTATTACTATTCACAATAACATTATAATGCAGTTTACAGGATTGGTTGGAGTGACAATGAATATCATTCACTCTAAGTGTTGTTGTGACTTTTAAATACTGTCACGACTACTGTTGTGACAAACCTTTTATGTAATGCACCTGTGATGGACCATCACACAGTGAAAACATTAAAAACCTGAACACATTAGAAAAGGTATTGGTGAGGAAGAAGAGGGTCCGAGCCTGGACTGACTACAGGGCTGACATTCAAAAATGATGCACACTAACAAATGAAGCCAAGTTAAACCTGGTAAAACTCGGATCGATAGTGTCTGAAAAATGACCAACTTCCTAGTAAAATGTTAGTTTAGTTAGTATTAGTTTCTATTCTTGCTCTTTTCCTGGTGATGTTGCTGCTCCTGGTGCATAAGAAGACACGTGCATGTTTTTTGTTCATTTCACTTCAGAAGTAAGGAGGACAACACTGGACCATACACTCATTTTTCTTTTTTTTTTTTTTTTTTTGCCATGTGAGATGTGCTTGCACGCACACACACACACACACACACACACACACACACACACACACACGTACACACACAACACTGTTTACAACACTAAATTTAATGAGACAAATGTAAGGACTGAGAACTGGCAACATTTCTTGGTTTCTGTAAAGGATTTCTAACTACACACTTGCAAAACTACATCCTAAACAGTAAATCTACATGTTTATTGCGTATTATCAGTAATGGTTGTGCAGCCACAGTCCTGTACTGCAGCGGTCATGTGTCTGGACTCATTATATTATTATATCTAAACCAATAAAAACAGGACGCTGATGAAGGTTTGACTGAACATTTTACTCTGACCGTCACTGGGTTCAGTCATGTACTGTCATCTTATACTTTGTGTCAAAGTAAAAGGACGTAGAGAGAAAGGAAAAATAAACCCAACTAAAAATACTTTTCAGGTGTTGTCTGAAACTATTTTGGAGGTTCCTTTTCTGGTCAGCCAGCGGTGAGGGAGCAAAGAGCCGGCAGTTCTTACAGAGGGGTACAACTTTCTGGCTGAAGAGAGAAAATAACATTGTGTCATGATGTCATCTACAATTAAAAACAACTAGTCTGAAAATAACATCAGTCTTTGAAAAATGAATCCAAGGACGGTTCTTTACTTACATAGTTGTTGTGACAACCTGCAGATAATAAGAAAAGAAGAACAGCGTTGAGTATTTCAGTTCATGCAGTCAAATAAATGAACATTGTTCCTGCAGATTCTCTACATTTCAGATCTGCTTAAAGGAACAAAAACACTTTTCTTTTTCATCCTCTTCCTGTCAACACGTCACATAACGTTTGCTGAGATTCCTGTTATTGCTGTTTTAAAGTGTTCCATCAAATCATATTTTGTCAGATAATAGGGGGGCAATTACAACCAAAAACAAAGAAAAAAGAAAAGGAAGATAAATAAATAAATGGCACTACTGTCTCACTGTATGACATTTCTTTCTGGTGACTACCAGATGACTTTAGTTCAGAATTGGTGATGTACAAACAAAATGAAGGAACTGAAGTGAAGTGCAGTAATTTTTGTCTCAGAGGTGCTTTCAGAAATAGATTTATTCCACCAAGATGGACCTCAGAACCACAGGACATAGTTCCCTCCTGTGTCAGACACTTCTGTGTCAATCTTTTGGCTCTGGACTCACTTTGTTTCCGGCGGTTATAGCAAAATGAAGTTGTATTAATCTCTTGATTCAGTGACAACAACTCTGCGCAACTCAGTAAAGAGCAATAGTTAACGCTTTATGTTTAATATTGCAACATTTCTGCATTATTAAATCAGATCCCGGATGTTTAGTCTTTATATGAGCCAGCGGACAATCAAAGGGTTGACATCAAAAGCATTTGGTTTATTACGTTCAAATGTAAAGCTTTCTCTTTCAGACTTACACTTCATAGTCATTCTTCCATTAGTGCAGCGAACGTAGAAAGTGTATCCTCCCCAATAGCAAGGAAAAGTCTTTTCGGATCCCTCGTTTATGTAGACATCTGTCGTCAGGAATGCGTAGCCTTTGTGATCACGAGGACGCATCACACAGGAAAGATCTATACAAGATGAGCAGAAACAAATAGGAAAATCATTTGACAAATACTTTAAATCAGAAGCAGCTCTAACGTTTGTGTGCTTTTGAAAACTGATGATGTCGTGATGTGTTCATAACAGAGTTACTCTGTGTAAAAGACATTAAAAAAGGCATTTAAAAATAAAACCTCATTGAACCAACTCCGTGACATCACTGTTTCTAGTCATATATATATATATATATATACAGTCATGGAAAAAATTATTAGACCACCCTTGTTTTCTTCAGTTTCTTGTTCATTTTAATGCCTGGTACAACTAAAGGTACATTTGTTTGGACAAACATAACGATAACCACAAAGATTGCTCATAAGAGTTTTATTTAAGAGCTGATATCTTACCATTTTCCATGGTTTTCTTGATTATAACCTAAATCACTTAAGTTTTTACATCAATAGCTATGGCGTTGTACTGCCAAAAACACTGCTTTTATGCATTCAGTGTTTTCTTTTCTGTCTGTTTTAGTCACATGATGACGTTTAGTGGTACCAGGTATTAAAATGAACAAGAAACTGAAGAAAAAAATGGTGGTCTAATCATTTTTTCCATCACTGTATATATATATATATATATATATATATATATATATTTCAAAGGAAAGCACAGTGTTGTTTGTTTCTAAGGTTTGACGTATCAGGTCTTAATGTAAATTGACTGCTTGATACCTGAAATCAGATAAATATAATCTCAGACGGACATCAACTTGACTCTTTCAGAGATCCTACTGAAATATCTGTGACGGCTTGTTGTGAAAATGCCACAGAGTTGTGGCAGAAACACTCCTTCAATGAGTCTGCAACACGTCAAATCATCAGCCCTCCACCACCGTGCTTGAAAACTGGTACGGGGCGTTTGTACAAATATGCTGCCGTTGTTTTAGAACCAATATTATGATCAAACAGGTCACGCTGGACTCGTCTCTCTTAATTACAGGTGTTTACTGTGTGCCTACCACCACAAGCTTTGAGCTTCGTGGGACTGTCATTTCATCTTTAACAAAAAAAAAAAAAAAAAGTCAAAACACACCTCCATGTCCCTGTAGGGACCGGCCCAGAAGGCGTCTGACGTTATATCATTTCACAATCACGCTGTAGAAAATCCTAAAAACCTTTCTAAACCTCTGTCTGCTGCTGTACATGCTCTCGTAGTCAGATTGATTTAATGGATGCAGGAATCAGAACCGTTACTCCACCTGCAGGCTGGAACCCACACAGATGTGTTCTCCATTTTGGTCCTCTCATTTCTGTTCCACCGTGTTCGTCTCTGAATATGCAGCAGCAAAGGTATCGTAGAGCAAATACTTACTACATGAATGGGCTTCAGTCCAGGTTCCAGCCTGACAAGCAATGACCTTCCTGACGTCTGCTCTGTCTGTCTGATATCCCTCTTTGCATTCATACTCCAGTTCTGAACCCGAGGCAAACGCCTCCTTGGCTTCCTGATTAATGATGGCAGCGTTGGGGATTTTGGGAGGAATATCACAGGCATCAATGCGCCCTGTGAAAGAAAGAGAGCGGCACCGTACTCATCAGGATCAAAAGACAAATCTGTAAAAAACCTTTACAAGTCGAGCCCGAACACTCCTCCTGCTTACTCTCACAGACGGGCAGAGAAGACCAGCCGCCATGTTGGCACTGGGTGGTTGAGGTGCGCCGTTTCAGTTCATACCCATCAAGACATCTGACCGAGACGATGTGGTTTTCTTCATACCAGCCATTTTGGGATTTTTCATATTCCCCATTAGGGATTACTGGTGGAATGCAGGCCCTTGTATCTGAGTTAAAAAAAAAAAAACAAAAAGAAAAGAGAAAAATCATTATATTAGGAGAAAAGTCTCATGTCAGCACGACATCATATCTCCTGATTAAAAGCTGTGACACTACTTTGCGTTACAAGTACAGGCAGATCAGGAGAACAACCTGGCATTTCAATTATTTTAATCCCAACGTTGTTATGTAGACGGACTTTAAATAAAGATAGTCAACAAATGAGACGGTAACCGGGCTGACGAGCAGCATAGGACTTATGTGCAATAAGATTCATTCATTCATTTCAAGTGAAATTCATGTAAAATATGCTGCAATTCTACATTTTGTCTACTGTATAGTTTTTGAATGTACATATATTATATAGCACCTGCCACTTTTTATATCTTATATTTTATATTTTATATTTTATTCCTATTTTATTTTATTCTATACAAATGCACCGGGGAGTTGCACTCAAATTTCGTTGTATGCAATACAATGACAATAAAGGCGATTCTGATTCTGATCATTTCTTCATCCTGCTGCTCTGATGTGTTTGGTCATATCAGAAACACGCTTGATTTACAGGTATTTATCATCTTCTGTTGTATGTTTCCTTATTTACATTCAGCTTTAATTAGGTTATAGTTATAAAGATGAAGGGATGGTATTTTGTTGATCTCAGCTGTTGAGATTAGAAACAGCTGAGTTTACGAACATCAGGTTAAAGTCAGTGATGAGGGTGATGCTCTACATCATGTAAATCAAAAATAAATTAAACTACACCTTATTATATTGTTAAATAAGTGTTTCTGTGTTTATTATGTATTCAAGTTTCAAGTATTTAACTTATTATTATATTAAACTCAGAGTTTGTGGTTGTAAGAGTATCCATTACCTTGGTTTCAGATGCGGAAGCGGTTCTTTGTTTTTCTTGGAAGCTAAATTTAGCATACTTAGCTCCGTGTTTGCTGTCAAACGATGTAGATTAAACTCATTAATTCACCTTGAGATACAAACTTGTAATTGTTTTCCCATCTTTCATGAAACTGCATTCCTTGTGCATCAATTTTTCTTTTCTTGAACATGTTGGGGTTTGTTTGTAGAGGTTTTTCTTAAGTCCATCAGTTCTGAAAAATGTTCTTGCTTATAGCTATCGTTATTGTTGTGGGTAACGACGAAATGCATGATGGGAAATGCAGTTTAATGTCAATATGCGCTTTAAAGCAATATAAGCTTATTTTAAGTCTTAAAATATTGGCTTAAAATTTAAGCCAATAATGCCCAAGCTCTGGAGGGCCACATAAAATGACGTGACGGGCCACATTTGGCCCACGGGCCTTGTGTTTGACACATGTGGTCTACTGCATAGAAAAGTTCCACCCATGTCATAAGTGTTTTTTTTTTTTTTTTACCAGGGCATCTCTCTTTCTCTTTAGAAGGACTTTCTGTCAGCAGAGTGTTTCGGGGATGTTTTCAGGCCCCTCCGGCGTTTCTCCAGCGATGCTATTCATTAATTGAGGAGACCAGGCCTATTTTAACCATAGTTAATTAGGAGAACCTCGTTACTGTAACTGTGCTCCATTTTCTTTCCTGTCGTTTGTTGTGCTGTTTTCTACCCCTCTTTTCTCTTTTCTTTGATTTACCTCCACCTGTGTGTGTAGATGTGTTCGTGGTGACCGGTGATCTAGTCCTCTGACCATCTCACCTGAGTGCTGCTACCTGCATCTGTTTATGTTTATGTTGTTATTTCATTCAGTCATTTGTGTGCTCTCCTCTCTCTGTCCTCCATCTTCTCTCTGTCCTGTCTCCGCTCTCTTTTTCATTTTTTTATCCCAGCTGGCCTTCATCAGGAAGGTCCCCCCATATGATCCAGGTCCTGCTCAAGGTTTCTTCCTCTAAAAGTGGACTTTTTCCTTGCCATTGTTTGGTTTAAAGGTTTTTTTCTCTCACTATTTTCCACCTTTCAAGCATTATTATTATTACCTTTATTTAAACTCGGAGATACATTGAGGTAGAGACCTCATTTACAATGCAGCCGAGTGAAACAACAATAACAAAAATAAAGGCACTTAGACACAAAAAAAAATGCCAAAGAGAAACTTACATAAAAGTGATGACAAGAATTTAAAACACAATAAAATTACAATTAAAATGTAAAAAAATAAATAAAAACATGAATAGTGTTAGTGTTAGGCAGTAACATTAAGTGTTACTGCCGCCTGCATTATTATAAATATTAAGGACCAATGCTCCTGCCTATTTCCTCATTCAGAGTTTTATACTGGGATACCTCTGTACCAGTTACCTGACAGAATTAAAATCCAGTGTAGTCAGAACGACTCATCCAGGTGTTTAACCACATGTGTTTCCATTATAAGCCGCTGTTTAATTTGTGAAACATAAACAATGTGCGTTCTCTCCATTTCTGGATCAGTAAATCTGCGCTCGACCTCGCGGTCTGCTTAAGAAAGCCGTGAACGCATCACGTGGCGGGATTAGTTAAACCCGGTTTGACTTCTCCTTAGTCTGGTTTGGTTTCTGTGCAACAGACTAAGAAAGGGTGAATTTTTCTCAGACATCCCGGACCTCTCCCCCCCCCCCCCCCCCCCCCCCCACTGATGTACTGAACCAGACTCCTGCTAGCAACATGGTGGAGAGCAGCGCGCCGCCATGACAGGCCTAACCTTGATACTTTACAGGGAACTAGAGGTCTTTGACACAGCCTGACAACCTGAAAACCCGAGGTTCCGGCCCGACCCGAATCGGGTCTCGGGTCCATTCAAAAGACGAGACTCCGGGTTCGGGTCGGAATCGGTACAATTAGTCTCGGGTCCGGTCGGTGCTCTCGAGAGATAAAGATAATGGCGGTGGCAGCCAATGTCAGGACTCGGGGCAGTTTAATTAATTATTCATTAACGTGGCGTGTTTGTCATGAAACAGTCGTGTTGCCGTAGCGTGTTATTAGCGTGTTATTAGCGGTTTGCCCGGCAGCTGTAAAGCACAACGGATCGCCAACATGACAACGCTGGATGAGAGAACATATTCACGACACGTCCTGACCGGTGTAGGCTATTAGCGTTAGCAGTTGCTACCAATTAGCATCTGTATCCACAAAGAAAATAACGACGTGGATTTATTGTTGTTTACATCACGTAGCCTATGTAGCAACTGAACCGGGTAGAAGAAGACAACTTTAGGTAAGAAAATCAAGTTTTATTCAACGCTAGACAACTTTAACATGAGCAACTATGGGCTGGATTGTCTCGGTTCTATTCGGGTAACTCGGTTCAGTTCGTGGTCGGAAACTAATGACTCGGGTCGGGTCGGTTTCGGGTCGAATTTTCACGGGTCCATTCAGGTGAAGACCTCTGCAGGGAACAGATTAAAGATTTTAAGGAAAGAAAAGATGAATGTTTTGATTTTTATAAACAGCTCACTCACCAACAGTGACTCAGTTAACTCAGTTAACTCAGTTAACTAGAACCGTGTACCCTTTAAAGTAGAACTAATAGAAATGATCTGCTGGTATCATTAAATGCAGGAAATGTCATTTAGTTCAGGTTTTTCTCCGCTGATAGAAATCTAAATTTCCATCAAAGTTCATGGTGATCCCTCTGTGACAGATGAGAAGATCATTTCATATTTAAAAACGCAGCTGGATCAAAGCGGTTCTTCTTCTTACCAATGCACTGAGGTTCCTGGGACCATTTCCCGTTTTTACATGTGACTGTTGCCCACCAGCTGTCGCCCAGTGGTTTCCTTCCAGCGTCGCATACGAAAGTGTTCCTTCATGAGAATACGTTTCTCTTTTTGGATAGAAATATCCGCCGTTGAGGACGGGAGGAGCGCAGGACCGTCCTGCAGAAACAAGTGAGAGCTGCAAATAAACAAACAAACAAACAAACAAACAAACAACAGAGAAGAGGCAGAGATGAAATTCCTCACCGTGCAGCGCTCCTGGAAGCACGGCCAGAAGCACAAACCAGAGGAACGTCGCGCACATTTTCCCAGGAATTCAAATAACGGAGCAGAAGAAAGATCCCAGCTCACGTCGGGATTAGTTAATAAATGTTGAGGACAAATCTACCAAAGTTAGCAAATGTGGAGAAAACCCGCTCTGACACAACTGCAGTGTTCTGCCAACAAATATTCTCCAAATAAGTATTACACAAGTGTGTAAAACTGGAGCACAAACTGTGGGACGAACGTAGAAACTGTCTCAGAGGACAGACGTCCCAGCGCTGGGACACTTCTCGTCCTAAACGATAGCGTTTTCACCTCTTTGGCTCATTTAGCTTCCAGTTTGGTTTATTTTTTTTTTTTCAGCTGTTTATATTCCTCAGAGGTGTAAAGTTCAGTGTTTGGGACGGTCTCAGAGCAGTGATTCATTTGTTTAGCGTACAGATTTCAAAATGACTGACGGTCAGAGGTCAGTGTTACAGAATAACAAACAAAGACTTACACTCAAACAGAAGCACATTCCTCTTCTCTTCTCTCTAATAAAACTATTAGATTGTTACTGATGATTAGTTAGATCAACAAGTATCTGGACAATTAGTTGTTGTTGTTTTTTTTTTATTATTATTAATGATTTTGCCTTCATATACAATAAAATCCGCCTTCTGGATCAGATCCGGATCAGCCTTTGAAATTTAATAGATGTTTCCATTGTCAATCCCTGAGTGAAATTTCATGAGTTTTTGATGAGGCAATAATTAACGGAGATATTGAGAAACAAAATTTTCGGCCCCATTGACCGCAATGTTATCGAAAATCTGAAAGTGATCCAGAATCAAGGATTTCTTCCGGATCACACCCAAAATTAAACCAGTTCTTCCTTTTCACATTTCTGACAACTCCTGAAAATTCCATCAAAATCCATCCATAACTTTTTCAAGATTCAAGATTTAAGATTCAAGATCTTTATTTGTTACATACACAATTATACTTTGTACATTGCGCAGTAAAATTTGTTATTGTACCCACAGGGCAAACGCTTTCTTTTAAGAAGAAACAGGAGAAAAAAAAGAATTAAATTTAAATAAGTAATAAATAATAAATAAACACACAGTGCAGGAGATGAGAAAAACTATGAAGTCCAAATAAAGCAGAGCTTTTTAATTTATCTTGAACACAGACAGACAGACAGACAAACGCCGGCAAATACATAACGTCCTTGACGGAGGTAATAAATGTTTAAACTGGGAAATTTGACCCTTTTATCCACTAGATGAGCTCATTTCAAATGTGATGTCTGCCTCAGGTCTCTAGTAGCTGGATAGAGGAGTGTTCACCACGGTGGAGCATCTCTTCTTCTTTTCTTTTCGCCGTTTCTGGACCACGTTTAGCTTCTTTTTTGATGACAGAGCTTTAGTTGGTGGATTGTGTTTACTGACGGTAGTTTCTAGAAGTATTCCTGGGCTCATTTAGTGATGTCACTGAGATAATCATGCTGATGAGTGATGCAGAGTCGTCTGAAGACCACAGACGTCCATTAAAGGTCCAGTTTCTCTGAACCTGTAGATGATGAGATCAGCAAAGCCTTTGTAATTTGATTTTAAGCAACATTGTTTTTAAAGTATTCCACAATCTTTTTTTCACACTCTTTCACAGATTGGAGAACCTCTGCCTCTCTAAAACATCTCTTTATGGATGATCATGTTCCTCATATCAGTTAGCTTCATTAGCTGAGAGATGTTCTACCAACTGAATCTTTTTAACATTTTTTTTACTTTTTCAGTCATTTGTTGCCCCTGACCAACTATTTAGAGACCTGGAGCAGAAATCACATTTGAAATGAGCTTATTTAGTTGATAAAAGTTTAAACAGTTAGTATTTTAATCTATGCTCTGTTTGGAATCAAATCTTGTCTTGTGTGATTTGAAAGTTGAAAGCTGTGATTTAATTATTTTTTCATTTTGTTCAAACTTTTTTAGGAATTCGGGCCGTGTCACCACAACCAGTTACATCTCTAATCTTTAACCACCATCTTTAACCACATCAGCAGTAGAAGCGACTTGTTCATTTATTCTCATCATTTTTTCGTAGTCATGGCTCTGACTGATGCGTTTTGTAAATGCAAGTAGTCAGCAGATGTCTAGCTTGTTCAGAAATGTGTTATTTTCCAACTGTCATTGATCTGTTTTAAGTGTTTCATCTACACACACAAGCTGATGTCTTTATAAGTTGAATTACTCACCATGGTCCCCCTGAGGCTGCTACAGTCAACGTTAGCTCGCTGACTAACTTCGTAGTTAACAAAGTAATGCTAATGCTCTTCATACGTTTTCATTCTCATTTGAACTTGAATAAATTGTGCCTTTCTGAAATTAATTTACCACTTAGTCTGTGTGGTTTGTTATCGAGGAAATGTTGATGTCACAGCCTGAGTGGGCGTGGCTAAACCAGCTGCTCTGTGGCAATCATGGCCACAGTACTTAAGGCCCAGTCGCTCTACAAACCTGCCAGATGTTCCAAGCATTCAAGCCTTGTTTCTGTTTTTACTGAACCTTAATCTGATTTTGTCTAGCCCTTGTCGGTACGTTTGCCCTCACGGACTCCTTCAGGATTTTGACCTTCGCTTCCCACTATCTACGAGCCTTGCCCGCCCCTTGTCTGATTTTTCTGAACCTTGAAAATTAAAACCCCCTTTTAAGTGGCTTTTGGTTCTGCATTTGTGGCTGACAGTTAATCCATTAATGGATCTAACGTTAAATCCTGGAAACGTGACAATCAGTGAAACATCTGGGAGCAATGTTGAAATGTAGCAAACAGGAGAAGAAGAGGACAACGATGAGACAGGAGGACAACGATGAGGCAGGAGGACAACGATGAGGCAGGAGGACAAAGATGAGGCAGGAGGACAACGACGAGGCAGGAGGACAACGACGAGGCAGGAGGACAACGATGAGGCAGGAAGACAACGATGAGGCAGGAGGACAACGACGAGGCAGGAGGACAACGACGAGGCAGGAGGACAACGATGAGGCAGAGGGACAACGATGAGGCAGGAGGACAACGACGAGGCAGGAGGACAACGACCAGGCAGGAGGACAACGACCAGGCAGGTGGACAACGATGAGGCAGGAGGACAACGATGAGGCAGGAGGACAACGACCAGGCAGAGTGACAACGAGAGGCAGGAGGACAGGAGGACAACGACGAGGCAGGAGGACAACGACGAGGCAGGAGGACAACGACGAGGCAGGAGGACAACGACGAGGCAGGAGGACAACGACAGAGGCAGGAGGACAACGATGAGGCAGGAGGACAACGATGAGGCAGGAGGACAACGACCAGGCAGGAGGACAACGATGAGGCAGGACAACGATGAGGCAGGAGGACAACGATGAGGCAGGAGGACAACGACCAGGCAGGAGGACAACGATGAGGCAGGAGGACAACGACGAGGCAGGAGGACAACGACAACAGGCAGGAGGACAACGATGAGGCAGGAGGACAACGATGAGGCGAGGACAACGATGAGGCAGGAGGACAACGATGAGGCAGGAGGACAACGACAGCAGAGGACAACGATGAGGCAGAGGGACACGACCAGGCAGGAGGACAAACGAGGCAGGAGGACAACGATGAGGCAGGAGGACAACGACCAGGCAGGAGGACAACGATGAGGCAGGAGGACACGACCAGGCAGGAGGACAACGATGAGGCAGGGACAACGGGCAGGAGGACACGGACAGGAGAGGAGAGGCAGGAGGACAACGATGAGGCAGGAGGACAACGACCAGGCAGGAGGACAACGATGAGGCAGGAGGACAACGACCAGGCAGGAGGACAACGATGAGGCAGGATGACAACGACCAGGGAGGACAACGGACGAGGCAGGAGGACAACGACCAGGCAGGAGGACAACGATGAGGCAGGAGGACAACGACCAGGCAGGAGGACAACGACGAGGCAGGAGGACAACGACGAGGCAGGAGGACAACGATGAGGCAGGAGGACAACGACCATGCAGGAGGACAATGACCATGCAGGAGGACAACGATGAGGCAGGAGGACAACGACCATGCAGGAGGACAACGATGAGGCAGGAGGACAACGATGAGGCAGGAGGACAACGATGAGGGGGACACGATGAGGCAGGAGGACAACGATGAGGCAGGAGGACAACGATGAGGCAGGAGGACAACGGAGGCAGGAGGACAACGATGAGGCAGGGGGACAACGATGAGGCAGGAGGACAACGATGAGGCAGGGGGACAACGATGAGGCAGGAGGACAACGATGAGGCAGGAGGACAACGATGAGGCAGGAGGACAACGATGAGGCAGGAGGACAACGATGAGGCAGGAGGACAACGATGAGGCAGGAGGACAACGACAGAGGAGGACAACGGAGGCAGGAGGACAACGACATGCAGGAGGACAACGAGAGGCAGGAGGACAACGATGAGGCAGGAGGACAAACGATGAGGCAGGAGGACAACGACGAGGCAGGAGGACAACGAAGGCAGGAGGACAACGACCAGGCAGGAGGACAACGATGAGGCAGGAGGACAACGATGAGGCAGGAGGACAACGATGAGGCAGGAGGACAACAACAAGGACACGATGAGGCAGGAGGACAACGGAGGACAACGATGAGGACAGGAGGACAACGATGAGAGGCAGGAGGACAACGACGAGGCAGGAGGACAACGATGAGGCAGGAGGACAACGATGAGGCAGGAGGACAACGACGAGGCAGGAGGACAACGACGAGGCAGGAGGACAACGACGAGGCAGGAGGACAACGATGAGGCAGGAGGACGACGATGAGGCAGGAGGACAACGATGAGGCAGGAGGACAACGACGAGGCAGGAGGACAACGACGAGGCAGGAGGACACAGGAGGACAACGATGAGGCAGGAGGACAACGACCAGGCAGGAGGACAACGATGAGGCAGGAGGACAACGACGAGGCAGGAGGACAACGACGAGGCAGGAGGACAACGACCATGCAGGAGGACAACGATGAGGCAGGAGGACAACGACCAGGCAGGAGGACAACGATGAGGCAGGACGGAGGAGACAACGACGAGGCAGGAGGACACGACGAGGCAGGAGGACAACGACCAGGCAGGAGGAAAACGATGAGGAGGCAGGAGGACAACGATGAGGCAGGAGGACAACATTGAGGCAGGACAACAACCATGCAGGAGGACAACGATGAGACAGGAGGACAATGATGAGGCAGGAGGACAACGACGAGGCAGGAGGACAACGATGAGGCAGGAGGACAACGACGAGGCAGGAGGACAACGACGAGGCAGGAGGACAACGACGAGGCAGGAGGACAACGACGAGGCAGGGGGACAACGATGAGGCAGGAGGACGACGATGAGGCAGGAGGACAACGATGAGGCAGGAGGACGACGATGAGGCAGGAGGTCAACGATGAGGCAGGAGGACAACGATGAGGCAGGAGGACAACGACCAGGCAGGAGGACAACGACGAGGCAGGAGGACAACGACGAGGCAGGAGGACACGATGAGGCAGGAGGACAACGACCATGCAGGGGGACAACGATGAGCCAGGAGGACGACGATGAGGCAGTGTGGAGGATCCTCTGGTATTTATCTTATTGTATGCTAGTGTTTCCGTGGTTACCTGTCCAGCTACAACTGCTGTAGTTAATCATCTTTTTGAGTTCTTGTTCAGTAAAAGGAGGAAAATTCAGGCATCACAAGTCTCAGAGGGATTTAGTTTGAATTACTAACACGGGTTACAATGAAAAATAGTTTTCTATCGGAATTATTGATCTCTAAGCCTTTCCACCCACTGGTGATAGAGCATTTCTCATCAAGATGGCTGTTTGTAAATATAAATTAGTTTTACTAGTAGTGATTTTCAGTGCACTCAACTCCTAACTGGGGAGTTATTGGAACCACTTTCTTTGGGTTAGGGGTGTATTTAATGAGATCTTTATTGATTCCCATTCAGTGCCATGTCCAGACCATGAGTGTGTGTTGCATATATGTTTATCACCCAGAATGCATCTTGCATTCTGGCATTAAACCCAGGGACGGACTGTATGGAAATTATTTCTGTGCCATCTGAGTTTAAATACGAATTTTTAAGATTGAAAATTTTCAGCATCAAAATCAGACTTTGAATTTTAAAAAACATCAGATTTCTAGCACTGAATTTTTTTTTGCCTCTGAATTTTATTTTGTTAAAATAAATTCAGTGTTAAAAAAAAATTGTTGTCCTAAAATATTCAGTTTTTTCAAAATTCAATACGCAAAGAAATTCAACACCCCAAAAAATTCAGTGTAAAAAAATTCAATTTCTAAAAAAAAAAAATCAGTGTAAAAAAATTCAACCTCAAAAAATTCAGTGTAAAAAAATTCAACCTCAAAAAATTCAGTGTAAAAAGAACCAGACTCAACATCCGGGTCACCGGGTCAACGTCCAGCCAATCACGTTACGCTCCATTGGTCATGTGACACCCACCCAGATAGTAAGACCCTAAGTAGGCCCACCAATAAGGGGGGGGGGGGGGGGGGGGGGGGGGGTTTATAGTGATATATTGTCATTGTCATAACATACAAACTATTTATGATTGTTTATTCCAGAACTCTAATATTAACGACTTAACATCACTTCTCCAAAGCAAAAATGAACATAAACATTGTCTTTTTTACTGCTATTTTACAGTTACTTAAATGCTTGCATTTTAAACAGAAAAAAAAATGTATATCTATGTCACATATGCTTGATTAACATTTGTTTATTAGTATTACTTGGAATGAAAACCATTAAATCTGTACTTATGCCTCAAAATTCTAACACATTGGATAAACATGTTATTTAAAACCTAGACTACAAACAAGAATAAAACAGATTTGGTTTTCCTAAATCTCATTACATTTTTAGCCTTTTAGGTCTATTCCGTGTCAGAATTAACCTGTTTGACACATTTTATAGTTTTAATATTATGCTAAGGTGACCCAAAAACCCAAAGAGAGAACACCCTGCTGGCCTTTTGATGATACTGCAAAAATACTCAAAGATGAAAATGTAGCTTTATAAACCAGACATTTATTTAAAATATTCTTTTTCTATTTGAAATGAAACATTTCTGATATATAAATGTAAATAATGCCTTATAACCAGTGACGTGTGGTGAGATTCATGACTGGTGAGGCTCTGACTCCATCAGAATCAGATTTACACATTTATGAACCCAACAGAGGAGATTATTATTATTATTATTATTATTATTATCAGCAGTAGTTAGCAGGTTAGGTTTTATATGTCATATCAGCATCTTTTAAAAAGATTTTCTAGTGGCTTTTATTGGATCGAGAGAAAGCAATGACTAAAAAGGGACACAACAACATATTACAACACTGGAAATTGAACCAACAAACTCTAGACTGCCTGGTAAATACTATTATAAGACCCTGACATTATACTGAAAAAAATTAAATGACATTACATGCAGTGCTGCTGTGATTAGTTGAGTACCATTCAACCAATCATCCTTTAAACAACATTAGTAGCCTATTCCACAGACATTACTCCACCACGCACCACAAAAGAGAAGACAACGATAAATAGTGACTAAACGGGAAAAACTTCTCCCCCTCGAACGTACTTGGCTTTCTTTAGTTTTAATTTTTCACATCCACCTTTCTCCTTGCTTTTTCTGCTTGCCATCTTTCTGTTCACAGACACTAACGTTACTCTGCTTTGTTGGTTTTTAGGCCTGTAAATGATAAATGATCATCTTAGTGCCCCCTGCTGTTAGTTGATAGACTGAAAATTTTGGTTATAGAGCAGGTGTGTGATGAAAAAATGGACTCGGCTCCAAAGCTGTCTTTAAATGCATATAAAGTTTATTTGCAAAAAAGAGGCTTTAAAACAGTCTGATCAGGTGTGGGTCTTCACAGATTCGTATTGATGGAAGAACAAAGAACGTATGCCAAGAGACACTACTTTATACCCATGTCCAGATCTAATTACAAACATGTATGGTGTAAATCACACTTTTCTTTGGCAATAACTTGACAGGTTTGTCCTGTTGACAACGAACATCTGGTGTCTCTGATAAGACCCCAATCAAAGGATGTACTCCCTTCTTTCTTAATTTGGGAAGCTGTACGTGCTGGGAAACATCCTTGAAAAACATCCTTACATTGGACTGGACAGAACCCAGTGAACTGAACCCAGTGAACTTTTAGAAATAAGGCCTACTGTCAGGCCTTTTTAGCTGTTAAAGCGCTGTTACAGAGTTGTGCTTAAACTTCATATAAAAAGGTAAATATTAAATACATATTAGATACATATTAGATACATATCATGTAAATATCATATTGTAAATATCGTATTGCAATTGATCAAATTTTTTCTACAAGGAGGGAATCTGCAGGTGAGCCTTCGTGCCCAGATGGAACAGAGCCAACGGGGTACGTTCAAGATCCATGGAGGAAGTGGCGCTTGAGCTGCCAGGCTCCTCTGTTCATCGAGGACGCTGAAGATGTCTACATATTTGGATTTATGATCATCGGATTCCTGCTGTTTGGCGTTGGCGGATACCTGATGTATCGGAAAATGAAGCGCACGGATGCTGCTATTCCGGTCCTGATGTCCGTGTGCGTGGAGGTTAGCCGTGCTGTGAGTGCCGAGACTGTAAAAAGAGACGAGATGAATCGGAAACTGGACGTGATTCACGGCGTGAGCCACCGACAGCTTCAGATGCATGAACTCATGGGGAAAATGGATAACAACCTGGGGAAACTACATGCACAGCTTAGGGAGAATGGACACGAATAATTCGGACTTTTTGGATGATTCCCACGAGAGAGAACCAGCAAAGGACTCAAGGCAGGCAAAAATTCACTGTCAGTCTGACCGAAAACAATCTCTCTTATCTGAATCTGGCGCCCCGAGCGGCCTTGGCCAAGGCCGAACTGAAAAAAGAATCTCACCGAGGTCTCATATCCGAAGTAGGCCCCCCCCCCCCCACACACCAACACCATCCCCGCTCCATTGCCTTTCCCTGACTCTCAACGTCCTCGCTGGATCCTGGTGTTCTCCCCCACGTGGAGCGGACTGATTGCACTGCGCGCCACCGGCTGTGCGCCACCGGGCGAGCGTGCACGGGCCGCTTGGCTGGGACCTTTTTCCTGATATGATGTCTTGTCTTGTACTAAGCTTGTTATGCCTGTGCTGAGGTTTTTTTTGTGAATCCCACAACATGTGCCTCTGATCAAGGACATGTGGTGTGAGACACCTGTTTTTTATCCTCTCCCCCCCCATCCCCTATGTGGTCATATTTTCTTCTGCTAAAATTGAAGCGCTCTTATAGCGCTGATCCAAGCACCGTTGACTCCTGTCCATATGTTGTGTTGTTTTGTATGTTATCTTGGACGGTGAACTGGGAAGTCAAATTCTGCTGTGTTGGGACGCTGGCTCAGTGGCGACAATAAATTTGATTCTGATTGATTCTGTTCAGACACTACACAGGGCCGGAGACCGGACGACCGTTCTGGACTTTTCCAGGATCCACAGATTACCAGTTGGCCCTGAAGCCAGCCAACATCTGCTGGCAGATACTTCAAGAGACAAAGATGATAAAAAAAAAAAACGCAAACACAAGTCAAGTTCCTGATAAAAGTTAACCAGTCCAGCCGGTAATGAATACCTGGCTACGGGTCGCTGAGCAGTGAACTGTGCTAGTTTAAAGTCTGTTCAGCTAACAGACCCATCTCTCTGGCAGCAGACGGAGGGAAAACCAGTGGGGTGGGCAGCCAGTCAATGCCCCCCCCCCCCCCCCCCCCCCCCAGGCTGGGAGCCTGAGAAGCAGAGGACCATGGGAACGAAGCGCACTGCTGCCTGCAGAGCGTGATTAATGAGCAGAGCTGAACAACAAAAGATCCCAGCCACGACTTCACAAATACCTCCTGATAAACTCACAACGAACCTCGAAACGAACACAAGAGTGTGTTCGTCTATCTGTGCTGTCAAAGTCATGAAAGAGAAGCACTTTTAGCTTTTTTTTTGACACGTTTGAACAATCAAACATGAGATCCTCTTTAAGTTCATTGTGTTCTGGGTCACATCGGGCCGGATCGTCTCCCAGCAGGTTCTGCCTGATTCACAACTGACCCCAACATCTTAATAAGATTTAAATCTGGGCCACGTTGAAGCCACGCCAACACTACTGTCGTCTTCATCTGAACATAAATGACCTCAGGTTGTCTTCCAGCGCTTTCTGAAGATTCAATTCAATTCAATTCAATTCAATTTTATTTATATAGCGTCTGTTACAATGACAATTGTCTCTAGGCGCTTTACAGAGACCCAGAGCATGACCCCCGAGCAAATATCATCAACTAAGATTGCTTTCAAAAAGAGAGTATACCTGCTTTTATTTCTAAAGTTTAACATATTAGGACATGGTTAAAAATAAAAGATAATTTAAAAACAAAAATCAACAGGTCTGCACCAGGTCTTAAATTCAGCTACATACTGACATGTCATGCTGTATCATCACTGATGACACAAAACCAAGAACTCCCATGATGCAATAGCTCGTCTCCACCCCGGCTCTTGACAGTTGGTGTACTGATCCGAAGAGGTTCAAGTGTTACAGCTGCAAGGTAAAGGCACAGAAAACTGAAAAGATAAGAAATATATAAAGACATAAAAATCTGATTTAAAATGAGATGAGTAGGTTGAGTCCAGACTATCACTGTCACACAGAGAAGATGTGTTAAAATCAAACAAATACCAGAAACAATGATGCAGAATGATTGGTCATGCTTATTCAAATCATGAACATATGTTTAGTTATCTAAAAATTAACAAAAGAAATATCGACAAAACTCCCATGTGCATAATAATTTACAACAGTGAGTGTTTGTTTAGAAGATGTTTACTTTGATATTATGGGTGAGGGGCCCGTTCCTGAACCAGAACCAGTCTGCTGGGGACAAATGGTGGAGTCTCAGTTTGGACCTGTTCCCAGTGGGAGTGTTTTATCTTACCAGTGTTTCCTAGAGACTAGTAGTAAACTTATGAAACAACACAATGACCCAAACTTTCTTCAGCTGCCTGTTGAAGGTTTCAGGCTTCATAGAGACTTTTTAATTTTAACCCTCCTGTTTATGTTTGTTTCCCAGAAACAGCAATAATGTTCCCGGGTCAGTTTGATCAGGTTTGATCATCCAAAAGTGTCTAAAAACTAAAAACTCCCAATAAACACTGTTTATATCTCATTATTAACTCCATCACTAACTGTTTTAATCAATAATTAGTGGATTGTTGTTCTTTACCTCTCACAGATCATGGTTCATGGTTTTTTTTTTTAATAAATGAATGTTAAAACATTTTTAAATGCACATTGGAAAGACCTATGTATAAAATACAATAGTTCAATCTGACATTGACTTTTTTTGTAATTATTCTATATTTTGAACTTTTCTTTTTGGGGTGATGTTGACAAATTAACACAAGAAAACCTTCATCTTCAGGGTCAAAGAGACCAGTTGAATTAAAATCAAAATCTACTGGATTTACAATGAAAGAAGACTTAAGAATTGTTTTTGAACCAGAAATTAATAAAAAATAGGAAAACTCAAAATAACAGATTAACAATATAAACATGGTGTGTGTTTATATGTGTGTCTGTGAGTCTCTACAGACATACAAGGTGACACGTCATCACATTGTGACAATAAACAATACGCAATGTGTAAAACCAGAAATCCATCCATTATCCTAACCCGTTTATTCCTGTCCTGGGTCATGGAGGTCTGATGGACACTATCATCTTAGACAGAAGATTTGTTCTACTCTGGAAAGATCTCCGTCCAAATGACAGACATGCGTTGTAGGCTGATCTATCAGTCATGTTATAAAAGATGAGCAGCAGTCAGCTTTCAGTCATTCGTTTGGTGCTTTTAGACTCATGACTTTGTCTAAATGATCCACCTCCCTCTTTGGTATCATTGTAGGGATCAGACTTGGTTTCTGATCTTCTCTTGAGCTGATTTCAGGATTTTTTGCAAAGTGCTCATGACATTTTGACATTTCCCTCCTTTTTGGGGCAGTCAGGCTGACTGTGGTGTCTGAAGGCAGACATGGAGGACTCAGAGGTCCTGTTCCTGGTTACCAGCAGCTCAGCAGAAAGTTCACACTGGTTCTTCTGGACCGTTCCAACCATCGTGAGCTTTCTCTGTAGAAGTCCCTGATCAAAGTTGTAGCTTGTGGAAAAATTGTCAGAGGTTATATTCTGCCCTCTGAGACCACGTGTCATGTCAAGCACGACCCAAAGGAGAGGGTGGGTGTGGGGGTGAAACTGGGGAGAAAAAAAAAAAAAACCTATAGTTTTAGACACTTATAAACCCCTTTTAGTCTCCATTTTGGCTGCCGGGTCAAATTGACCCGAACATAATCTTGATGTAACATAAACATGGAGAGGGAGGTTGCACATATGTTTCATTTTATATGTTGATTACACTAATTAAGCCAAGCAGAAGAAGTTTTGTCCTGAAAAAATACTTTTAACTTTTTTTTTTAGATTTTTAATTTTCAAAAAGGGTCAATTTGACCCGGCAACATAACAGGAGGATTAAAGAAGTAATGCTGCTCATAGTTGACTGTAGAGTCTAAAGGTGTCACTTGAACTGAACTGCCGAAGAAACTGGAACCAGTGAAACAGTCCGGCTCTTCTCTGTGGTTGCAGGAATAAGAACCAAGACTAACAGATTCAGGGAAGTGTGTCATGCACGTGCTGAGTCGTCAGGAAAAGCCCTGGTATATAAAACACCCCGAACCCTTGCAATGAAACGAGGTCCAAAGCATCAGCAGTCAGAATGAAACATTTTTCTTTATCTCATATGTAGAACACAACTGTCTCTGACAGGTGGGGGGTGTGTCAGACCCAACAAGTTAATTACCACTTATTCATCAACAAATTCCCAAAACACCTAGTTTATACAAATCTACTAATTTATCTTTTTGTGTCCATTGACTTTCTGCATTTGTTGTCATGATCACACATGAGGTTCAGTAGGTTGCAAAGTCCAGCATCCTGAGGCTGGACGCTATGAGAAGGCAGGGAGGCATCAGAGCTACCATCCAGGAGGAACCAGCAGACCTCCAGGGATACATCAACAAGATGGCCCCACTGAAACCCCCCATGGAGGAGGAACCAGAGGGGTGATCATGGACAGATAACACAGTCTGGTCTCAGAGTCCTGAAACCACAGATTCAGGAGGAACAGTGTGGGTCCCATCCTGGTCACGGATCACTGGACCGGCTCTATACTCTCAGTAGGATTCTGAGACGGGGCTTCAGTTTGCTTTGTGGACTTGTAGAATAAACTGAGTTGGTTGGGAAGCAGCAAGCATCTGTGGATGAGCTCCAGCTGTTGTCTGTGCCATCCTGCACCTGTGTGGTTAAATGCACCTGTGTGGTTAAATGCACCTGTGTGGTCTGACAGATCAGCAGCTGAATTAAATCTGTCACACGTTGATCAATTTCCTTCAGTGGCAACATTTATTTGGAATAAACTTGAGACATTATAAATCTCTTACATTTTTTTCTTAGTAGCTGAGTGTTATTTAGGTCCTGGCCGGATGTTAAATGTTAATAGTTAGCCATCCAAGCTTCCACATCAGACGATACACTTGATTTTTTCAGAGGCTTTATTGTCCATTTTCATGTGATGACTTAAAGCAATATTTCCCATCTTTTCTCGCATCTATCAACACCAACAAAGAAGCAAAAAAAGAGATTCAAACAAAGTCATTGCATGACCAACAGATGCTCTGATCTGTTAAAACTGTAACTAGGATTTAACTGCCTGATTGAAACTATTTACTGAGCCAGAACAGCCATCACTTCCCAGCGTCCTCTCTGCTCTTACAGGTTTTATTATATATATATACACAGACTACAAACAAGCAAAACAAAGTGTAATTAAGTCTCTTTCCTTAAACCCAGAGGCGGCTTTGTCTGCGGCTCCATTTCACATTTCTCTGAATCTCAACAGTTTAAGTAGAAAAGACGAACTTTCTCACTGACAAAAAAACAAACTCTCCTCGTCCTCCTGTTTCATGCTGCTTGAATGATTTGTTTTAACTGTTTCCTCAATCTGCTGCTTGTTTTTTTTTTATATCAAACATTTGGTATTTCAGTTTAACAATCTGAAAACATTAGAAAACAATTAGAACGAAAAGAAAAAACAAAACACATAAATTCTAAATCTGAATGTCCATAGCAACAAATCCCTCCCCCTCCTCCTGGTCCAGGTCCAGGTCCAGGTCCAGGTCCTGGTCCAGGTCCAGGTCCTGGTCCAGGTCCAGGTCCAGGTCCAGGTCCAGGTCCAGGTCCAGGTGAAATAAGGGTCGTGCTGGAAGGTGGCCTGAAAACGTGGATGACAGATTTGGACCGAGCAGAGCTGGAAGGCTGTAGAATCAGTTGGTGGGATTTTCAGAGGTGAACTCTGATCTGTGCTCAGAACCTGAGGTGAGATTTGTGCTTCACCATGTATCTGAAAAACCACAACAAACGAGAGAGGAAAGATCAGGGGCTGCTGGGAGGTTTCAAAAAAATTACAGGATGAAACATGTACAATCAGCGACGAGGCAGGTAAATAAATACCTGTCGAGGGTTTCCCAGAAGCGCAAGGAACACGGGCCGGTCCAGGTGGCGTCTGTGGCGGCTCAGCTCCAGGACGGCCACGTCCCATTTCTGTAACGTTGGGGTCCGTCTTCGCCTCGTCGTACTTCAAATGAAAAGCTCGAACTGGAAAAAAAAAAAAAATGCTGCACTTGAAGCAGTTGCACTTCTACTGCTGAATTCCTTCTATCCATGTATGTTTCTGACATTTAGTTTACAAGCTTTGACCTCACAGTTTAAATCCCACTTGGACAAATGTTTGTTTTCAGACTTTTATTAAATGAACTAAAATTTGTTTTCAGTTCCACATTTTTGTTTACATGAATTTATGTACTCGTCTTATCTGCAGCAGCCCAGCTGCCGTTATTTATAAATCTGTCAGTGTGTCTTCAGTGAGTCACTGGTTTACATTTCAGTTCCTTTTCAGTCTTCTTCTACTCATGGAAAATAATTAAACTACAAAAGGATACTGCATCAATAATCTAGCATATCAGAAGCATTTTAGAAATTACTCCTATTCAGCTATATTCCAAACGCCAAGTCAAAGGTGCTCACAGTTTCTCAACAAACCTGAAAGTCTGTCACTCACTTTTGGCGAAGATGTCGACAGGAGATCCGTCAGGCAGCAGCCAGGGCCACCCTTTGAACTGCCAGGCAGGACCCTGCACAAACACGGCCACCACCCGATCCCTGCAGGGACAAATGATTTCTGCTAATATCCTGGTTGTTTTACTGGAAATGCAAATTTAAACACGAACGTGATCAAACGAGACATTACTGTAGTGTAGTGCTGGGCGATATGACGATACATATCGTGGGGACGATATAAAAGTGTGTATCGTGCCATTTCTCTTCTATCGTTTCTATTGTTTCTATCGTTTCTAACCAAATTTTATCAATTATTACAGCAAATATGTAATTAAATAACCTGCAACGATAAATTTCATAGAAACATATCTACTTCTACAAAGTAGCCTTTTATGTTTGCACTTTTATTCATGGTTAATGCCTTAAACAGAGTTCTCTTCAACCCTGATGTTTACTTTAGACACTTTATATTGGTTTGCAAACTTTGCACTACAAGGTTACAGATTTCAGAAAGTTGAAAAATAATTTGTGTTTATTTTTTTATAGCTGAACTTCATTGCAAAAATGTGTTTTTCCTCTCAGAAACTGTTGTGCACTTTAAAAAAATGTGAAAGCTACTGTACCTCTGTACCTACCTGTTTTTGCTGCACTAAAATGTATGTTTGTGACAGTTCAGCTAAATGTCCTTTCAAAATAAAGTTGAAAAGTAAGCAATGAAATGTATGAAAACATACTTTATTATGGTATATCATGATATATATCGTTATCGTGATATAAAATAGTCCATATGATTTTTTCCATATCGCCCAGCACTATGGTGAACCCTTCCATCCTGGTGGCATCTTTAAAACACTGCTGCACATTAGACTAATCTGATTATCAGGTGGGAGCTACTTGGTAGCAGCACAGTGTTGTGAGTCGTGTCAATCAGAGTACCAGGCTAACGGTGCTGCTGTGGGTGGTGAAGCTAACTGTGGAAGAAGAACTTCCTCCTTCCAGAAACCTTAATACAAACATGGAATGGAGCAAATAACCTTCAGTTCGTTTAAACATGCACCACTTCAGTTGTAGTTCAGGTAGAATCAGTAGTATCAGTACCAGCAACGGGCTCCAGGCCCGTTTCAGACTGCAGTGCTGATGGGACATTTTCAACTGTCTGTACCAGAGTTAGTACATAAACAGGAAGACGATCCTGCGCTGCAGGGCACCTTTTTCTATGAAATGGTGAACATGTGGGTTGGTCTTGTTTCCAGTCTGGTGGTTAGTGTGCAGGGCGTGTGAATAACACCTACCTTACACAACAGCGGTTCATACTGGCACCTCGGTTCAACTAAAACTGGGCCTGTTCTCTCTTTCACAGGAGATTCACTAACCCATGTGGGAAAATAAGGAGACCAGTGTAGGAAACCTGCTCACCAGTCCTGTGGAGCCAGTTTGAGCGGCTGATCGATGACTCTGTACGGAACCGTGACGCTCAGCGTCGTGCCACCGGGCTGGATCTGGTCTTTGCGCCTCTGGAGCAGAACCTCATTGTCGCGCTGTATGCCCTGCTTCTTCTTGTCTTCTGATGTAACAAACCTGGTCAAAGATATATATATATATTTTTAATTATTATTTTTTTAAATTTCCATTCATTCAGTGCGTTTACATGGGAAGTTTAATTCCTCTTTAATTCAGAATTAAAGTCAAAGCCGAATAAAAGTTACCATGTAAACACCTAATTCCGAATGAAAATGTCAATTCCGAATTAAACTTGATTCTGAAGTAAGTGGCTGGTTTATTCTGATTTTAATTCCGAATTAAATAATTCCGTGGTCATGTTTACACTCATTCCTGTTTAAATTAATTCCCGTCTTTCTGCGCATGCTAGTTCTCTTGCCCGTCTGTCGCGATGACGCTTATATTCCGCGCTGGGCTTGTTTTCAAAAAAAAGTTTCAAGATGGCAGCACGCAGTAAACGGTGGTCAAGAGCAGAGACGATTTATTTAATAAATAGCTTGGAGGAACTGGAAATAATTAAAAGAACAGATGGCAGGAAACATAAAAATTGTGATCTTTTCAAAGCGGCCAGGTTAATGAAGGAGGTTTCGCAGATAGAGACGCCACCCAGGTCAAAAATAAGTGGAATGTTGTTGCTAACCAGTTAGCTAAGTTTGTTTTCTTCCGGTAGATGTAAAGACGTCCACCCCCCCCCATCCAATCAGAACCCTTCCCAACCCCCAGACCTAAAGCGGAGTTGGATAAAGCCGAACAAACGTGTTTTCCATGTAAACCTTAATTCGGAATTACTATTTCCATGTAAACTCGAAGGAAAATAGTTTAATTCAGAATTATTTAATTCCTAATTATTAATTCCGAATGAAAAAACATCATGTAACCGCGGCCATTCCCTCTTCACTTTCAACTTTTACTTGATTCTCTCTCTGGCTTTAATCGACACTCAGGTGCAACTTGCAGGTTGTGTTATTCAAAATTAGAAATAAATGTGTGTTAGAAAAGTTACTGATAATCTTGGGAGCATTTTATGAGACAGAGAGACATTTAAAAGAAAAAGCAGGAAATCTGAGCAGTGTTTCTGAATTCACCCTAGCTTTGCTGCTCCCTCTCTTGTTACACACCTGCATTTACATTTTCATTTTTAAATGGAGAACAAAACTTGCTCATACACCATCACTGGGTCTTTAACCTGCAAGTTAACTCTCTTTTTGGGTTGTAACAGACTTATGTATGAAAAGTGCTATATAAATTAAGTTTGATTTGATTTGATTTGGGGAAAGAAATAGAGGAGAGGGGAAAAACAACCCTAGCATATCCATTTTAAAGTATTCCAGTTCTCTGTGGAGGCTGGATGAATGTGTCCCAGTACCAGCCAACATCAGCTGATCCATCCTTTTCTAATCATTCTCACTCATGCACTTTAGTTCTGAACGTCCTTTCTGGCTGCTTTCTGTTCAGAGTTGCCATAGCGATCCGCATGATTGATTTGGCACAACTTTTACGCCGGATGCTCTTCCAGACACAACAGGGATTTGAACCCGGACCTCCAGCACGGTGGGCAACAGCTCCACCACTAAGACCCCAAACACTTCCGTTCTGAACATATCTTAGTCAGAAAGTTATATTTTGAGCTCCAATTTAAAGATAGACTACACAACTTTTTTTTTTCTTTTTATAATTAAAGCAACAAAATGATGCTCACTTTAGATCCTGCAGGAGATCCTTGGCATTAAGCATTGTGATGAGTGAGGTGGTGGCGGCCGGGATGATGATGATTGGGGTTCGAGATCCTGAAGTCATTCAAGAAAAAAAATAATAATAGAAGAATAGAAAAGATTAGAAAGAGAAAAAAAAGGCTTAAAAGCCATAAACTGCTGCAAATACACATCAAATAGCACAGCTGATCAATACAATGAAATAATCAGACAATGTTTGATAACATACAGGAAGCATACTGCATGTTACAAAGTGGAGAAATACTGTACCTTTCTTCTGATTGGGTGGAGGTCTGGCTTGCGAAACTAGAGAGATGAAAGACAAGATATCATATCAACATAGATTCATGAATAAGAAGTTTTTCACAAGATTCAAAGGAACCAAAGTGCAGGAAGAAAAAGGAAATACTAACTGAACGATTACACGTCCCAAAAACACAACCAATAAATAAATGCACAGATACACCAGCAGCGACAGCTCTTTAATAAACTATATTAACTCCTGTATTACTTTCTTTATAGCATGTTTTCAGCTTTATCACTACAGTAGGTTAAATGTGTCGCCTGCTGGTGATTCTTTCTTGTTCTGTCACATGAAAGATGGAAAAAGCTGTAGGAACATCTCGGCTCAGTGTTTGCTGAGGAGCCAAACAAACATGTGATTCTTCTTTCCCCACAAACAAACAGTCTTTTAACTGACGCAGTTTCATCCACAGCATATTTTTTCTTGATGTGCTTGTAACGCCGTTTGTCATGGGTGGAAGTGAGTGGGTCAATTTTCCGGGTTCTGTGAACGGATCCTTTGTTTTTTTTTTTTTTTAAATACTTTTCTTTGAGTGGCAAAAATCAGTAAATTTAGCCGACCAACATGAAAGAAAGAAAAGCTTTGTTTTTTTTTCCCTCCCCTTGAACAACTATATTCACCCTCTAAACAATTTGTAACAGCTCTACCAAGAACTACAGACTATTATGTGGTTTTTAAAGTTGAATTAATGCATGCGTACCGTAGCTCATTTTTTTTTTATAGTAATCCTCTGTGTAAAGTGGGAACTTGCACATTGCTGCACAGCGATGGTGATTCAGACATTTTCTCATACAGTCAGAGTCATACTGTCATACAGAGTCATACTGTAACGGAAACCAGCTACACCCTGAATGGCAGCAGCTAAACCCGCCATATTTGCATGAAGGTGCCAGTTTTTGACAGGCACCTTCACGCTAGACTAGACTTAAGTAGACTAAAGTGGAAAAACAAAAGATTGTGATGTTTATTCAGCTAAATAGAAAGAGACCATCAAAAACATGGTGGGCACATTTACGACTGGTTAAACATGAACCCTGGAGCGCGACACCAACCTGGACGGGGGACCGGCTGCAGGGCTGGGGTCTGGGCCTTCCGGGCAGATGCTCCTTCCTGGAAAAAACACACCACATTTATACACAAACATTAGGTAGTGTTTGTTTTTTTTTTTTTTTTTTTTTTTTTTTAAATATGCATCAGTATCAGTCCAACAAAGTGGACAGACAGGCTGTTACCACAAAATACACACCAGTGTTCTTCAGGAAAACTAATCCAGATGTGGGGAAAAAACATCCAATCACCAGTTTAAGGAAACATAAAACATGCAGAATGTGCACATGGCATTAATGTCAAAGTAATTGTGGACCGATTGTTGTTGTATGTACAGTCTTTCTAAACAACTGGAGAGAAGATCAAGTGTCTTTAATTAACAAATTAACACCTCCACTGACCAGGATGGCAGATGCCTTTCAGCTGTGCACTTTCACTAAATAAAATAAACTACTTGACATTTATATAATATATAATGGCATTTGAAAGGTTACATCTTTATACAAATGTTTTAATAGGGTTTAGATGATAAGAGCAGCAACACCCATATCTGAGACCATCCAGAAATTTGACAAAAGAAAATGTTTTTACTAGGCTTGGGCGGTATTACAGTAATACTGTTTACTTCCGGTATTTAAAAACAGCAGCGGTATCAGTTTCAATACCGTCATGAAAAAGTGCAATGAATGATTTCTGTGGTTTAAAGTTTAGTTTCTCTCCTGTATCGCTGTGTGTTCCGCTTTATTTTACCGTTTATTCGTGTTCGCTCGCAGCTGATCTCGGTTTGACTCGTCCTGTTAAGGTACTGACGACGAAAACAACACTTCCTGAGTTTGCTGCTTCAAAATAAAAGCTTCTAATGAAACTAATAATGTTGGACTTTTATGTTGAAGAATTTATAGGAAGTGAAATGTCCACCATCAGACACTTTAGTATTAAAAAGTATAAAGCGCGTTTCAGTTAAAACTACAGTGAAATGCAAGAAATATACAAATAAATAACAACTGTAGTTGAGCCAACTTTATATTGAAGCACTGAACTGCTGTTTCGAGGTAAACTCGCTTTTTTTTTTTTTTCCAGGCGCGTCAACGCTGGGAATAGGACAGCGGCGTAAAGTCCCGCGGCGGCACAAAGTCCCGCGGCGGCACAAAGCCCCGCGGCGGCGCGCCTGGGGTACATAATGGGGGCGGCTGTTTTGACGCGCGGCGTTCGCCTTAATAGTCGTGGGAATACCGTATACCCCGGTAAAATGTGAGAGAAGTTTGACGGTATCAAAATTTGGATACCGCCCAAGCCTAGTTTTACCATCATCTTCTTGCTGAAACCAGATGTTTACATACAGTGTATAAAAAAAAGACAACCTTTTTTATTTGGTTCCCGCTCACTGTCAGACATTAAATCAGACTAAACTATTCCTGTTTTAGGTCAGTTAGCATTCCCAAAATTATTTCTATTTGCTAAATGTCAGAATAATGAATTGAAGGAGTCGTGTTGTCTGATGCTGAAGAAGAAATGTTCTTGAAATGGTTGTTTCAACAAGACAACGATCCCAAACACACCAGTAAGCAGCAGCATCAAGGTTCAGCCTGATTTATACTCGTAAATCAGGTCGTCTGCGTATGTGACTGACGTTTTTTTAAAACAGTCTCATATTCCCCTTTCTTCCCTTTCTGTAAAATAATCAGTAGCTTCACGGTTTGATTGGGAAAAGTGTCCAACTCAATCTCCTGTTGACTTCAGGCCTCCAGCTGAGTTTATCAGCAGCACTGCAGAATAACTGTTAGTAACAGATACCAGCCGAACAACTCGCTCTGACAGCTTACAGATCAATGACAAATATCATTACCAACAAATGTATCAGCAGCAAGCGTAACACTACAGGAAAGGTCATTGTCCGAACAACTGTCATCGACCAACACCTGAGAATATCTGGCCGATAAACGGACAGGTGCATTAAAGGGCAGTCCTGTCCCTCGGGTCCTACCAGAGCACCGTCTGCTCATAAAGGCTCTTCAAAGAAGGAGAAGATTGTCTTAACATCAAGGCTTCAACTCTTATTTATTTGTCACAATGCATTATGGATATGGCTTGATTTATATTGATAGTGAGCCTTAAACAAGCTGTAGCTGACATGTAGCGGTGATTTATTCCACAGCGACCGCCCCCGGGATAAATGAATAAAGATAGTTGTGTTGGTAGTGGGTGCAACAACTCGATAGCATGTGTGGGCTGAAACACCAGCAGTGCGCCGTTCACTTGCTCAAATACAATTCCTTTAAATTATTTTACTGCAAATGCAACGCTGCAGCCTCTCCCGCTCGTTTCACAGTTACAAAACCCGCCGAAAACCAGCAGTAAAGATTTAATAGAGCTGACATCAATTTTTACCCGAAGTGCAGTAAAATCTGCAGGCTTCATTCTGCTAAACCTGAGGAGGACTAGTAAAGTCTGCAACGCACTGAAGCATCATCCTCTCACCGTCTACAGACCAAGAGCTGCAGTGTTCAACATTATTTATTTCAGCCATTTTACATTTGTCTCCAGCCATGACACTGATTTTACATAGAGGCTCTGCTGCTGTAAACACACTGTTGCAACTCTATAAACTAAATGTAGTTGCTTTGAAATAAATTGTCGACTGACAAAAGGAACTGAAAAGGAGCCAGTACGAGTATCTATAAAATACTAAACTGTAAAATAACGCCTGTACATCTGTGTTGACATGCACTACTCGCTACTGTGATTAAAAAATAAAACTCTGTAAAGGTATATTCTGGGCCTTTCAGGTTCATGTTTATGTATTCTGTAGCGATGGGATGGCTTGCTGGTGCCTCACCCGCTTTCTTACAGAGTAACATCTGTTTTCTGAAATTACAAGTTTTTCAGCTTTAGCGCAGCAGTGTGACTACATCAATGCATGCATTAAGAAATAATCTAGGGCCCTATGGAATCCGCGATCACGGAATCGCGCAATTGGAGATTAAAAATGGAATTCACTTTAAATGCGCAATGTAACAGAACTGAACGCAATTTGCGTAAAAGTTTGGTTTTTTTCTCCTAAAAGGAACTTTTCTTTCGAGAAAATGTTCCAACAGGGGTCATGAAAAGCTGGGACACTGTGCGCTTCTCCGCCCCCTTTTCCCTCATTAATTAAAAAAAAAAAAAAAAAAAACAACATGTCGAAGCGGCCATCTGAGAAATCGGCGAAGAAGCAAAGGAACTAGCGGCTGACTCCCAGGTACAGGTGCAGAGCAATTTCTCCTAGATTATTATGTGTCTGGCGATTCAACGTTTTGCAAGTTTTGCTAGCACACAGTTGAATAGACACGAAGATACGTGCGAGGATCACTTGACGAGTGAAAAGCACAAACATAAAAAGGCGAGAATCCCTCACTGATCTAAACACAAAGAGGCTGTAACAGCTGGAACACCTAAAGAAAAAAAAAAAAAACTGACACACACAACCAGTGTTCAGTGCTTTCGATTTTATAGCATCTACATCAGCTAAAGTAAATATAGTTTTTTCTGTTACCAGATACGCAGTTTGTCATGACGTACCTGAAAAATGTCAGGTACGTCATGACAAACTATGTGTCACAGAAGAAAATAAAACAAGCTAAAATGATTAGTTTACTGCTGTTGGAATTTTTTTTTTTTGCACTTTAAATGGATTTTACCTATTTGAGTTATTTTTTCTTGAATTTTTTTCTTTGTCCAAAAAACTAATGTTTTATTGGACACAATATGTTTAAATGTATGAAAACATTAAAGTTTACAGTTAGAATTGCATAAATTGTCTATATTTCATTACTTTATATACTGCCTTTGGGTTAAATTTGCATAAAATACTTAAAGGTGGGGTGGGTGTTGTTTTTTGCAACACTTTTTACAATATTGCCTGAAAACCTTTTCACATTTCCATTGCACCCACTGAAATAAAATGTTTGCAAAAAAAACTAAACATTTTGGTCCAGTCTAGAAGGTATAATCAGAGAAAAACTCTGACCAATCAAAAAAGTGATCATCACTATTTTGATTGGCTGCCTAATACGTCCATCAAATATCACCCCTCCCTCCCTCCCTCCCTATGGTTCATGCAGTCGTGAATCGTGTGAAGGCGTGGTTTCGAGGGGTGAGCTGAAGAGGAGGAGGCGGAGCCTTTGGGAGGAGGGAGGGAGTGTATATTTTCAAAATCTCACTTGAGTTGGATTGTTGGAACCGTTTTTCAAACAACACCTACTCCACCTTTAAAACGGAATTCTCAAAAATTAAAAACCGAAAAACACCGAAAATGAAAAAAATTAAAACGGAATTTGAGAAAATATAAAACGGATTTCATAGGGCCCTAATAATCTGACGGAACAGAAAGACAACGAAGGTGAAGCTGCTACTGGTGATGGCTCACTTTTCTGACCAGTACGCAACGAGTTTAAACCGGTTCTCTGTTGCGATACCACCCCAAACCAAATGGAGACGGCGTAAGACAAGAAAGCTCATCTAACAGCCCCTAGAGTTTACCACAACCAAGTGCAGTCTCAGGTGTGCAGCCTACCTGCCTGCAGTCACAGTTGCAGTGACGGAGGTTTATGAGTCCAGCGGTTTTCAACACATACGTCTGAAATATTTGTTTCTTTCAGTGCCACCCAGTAGTGCTGGGCAATATGACGATATATATCATGGGGACAATAGAAAAGTGTATATCGTGCCATTTCTCTTCTATCGTTTCTATCGTTTCTAAACTAATTTTATCAATTATTACAGCAAATATGTAATTAAATAACCTGCAACGATAAATTTGATAGAATCATATCTACTTCTACAAAGTAGCCTTTTATGTTTGCACTTTTATTCATGGTTAATGCCTTAAACAGAGTTCTCTTCAACCCTGATGTTTACTTTAGACACTTTATATTGGTTTGCAAACTTTGCACTACAAGGTTACAGATTTCAGAAAGTTGAAAAATAATTTGTGTTTATTTTTTATAGCTGAACTTCAGTGCAAAAATGTGTTTTTCCTCTCAGAAACTGTTGTGCACTTTAAAAAAAATGTGAAAGCTACTGTACCTCTGTACCTACCTGTTTTTGCTGCACTAAAATGTATGTTTGTGACAGTTCAGCTAAATGTCCTTTCAAAATAAAGTTGAAAAGTAAGCAATGAAATTTTTGTCAAACTTTTCAGAGAATAACTGAAAACATACTTTATTATGGTATATCGTGATATATATCGTTATCGTGAAATAAAATAGTCCATATCGTGATATATGATTTTTTCCATATCGCCCAGCACTACCACCCAGTCAACAACTCTGCTCCACTGATTTCACACTGATCATGATTAGAAAATAATAAAAATTTCATCCAACCAATGCAGGGAAGATATATTCTCATTTACATTATAAAGCTATTTCCTGAAACTATTAAATATAGCCTATTGAATGAACGTTCAACCAGCGCTGCACGTGTCTTGCAGCAACTTCTCATTGACCTTCCTTCCAAACATCTCTGTGGACTGGGAGCTAAAGATGTTGTGGTCCGTCCAGACAACTGTATCAACAGGACGCCCTTCTTTTCTCCTAACTGCCCTGATGACGTTTACTTGGACAGATATTACAGGGAGGAGGTAACTGTGCCAGAAAGCCTGGACGGAGTAGCACTTTGCTGTCTTTAGGCATTTAATTTATTACTTCAGGCTCAGGAAACCAGCTTGTCTTTCCGAAATTGATTAGAGACAACGACCTGGCTTTGGTCCCGACGCACAGCTGTTCAAAGTCCTCATGACAAGTACACATGGCACAACAAGAAGGCATTTGATTTATAGATACTTTATTACCTTCTCATATTTATTAGTAAATTATTCTAGTATTTGGCACAACTTGTTGTAAATAATTTGCTCAAATATTCTGCATGTGGCAACATTGTGTGATTCATTTAACCACCCAACAGCTTAGTGCTGGGCGATATGGAAAAAATCATATATCACGATATGGACTATTTTATATCACGATAACGATATATATTACGATATACCATAATAAAGTATGTTTTCAGTTATTCTCTGAAAAGTTTGACAAAAATTTCATTGCTTACTTTTCAACTTTATTTTGAAAGGACATTTAGCTGAACTGTCACAAACATACATTTTAGTGCAGCAAAAACAGGTAGGTACAGAGGTACAGTAGCTTTCACATTTTTTTAAAGTGCACAACAGTTTCTGAGAGGAAAAACACATTTTTGCACTGAAGTTCAGCTATAAAAAATAAACAAATTATTTTTCAACTTTCTGAAATCTGTAACCTTGAAGTGCAAAGTTTGCAAACCAATATAAAGTGTCTAAAGTAAACATCAGGGTTGAAGAGAACTCTGTTTAAGGCATTAACCATGAATAAAAGTGCAAACATAAAAGGCTACTTTGTAGAAGTAGATATGATTCTATCAAATTTATCATCGCAGGTTATTTAATTACATATTTGCTGTAATAATTGATAAAATTAGGTTAGAAACGATAGAAACGATAGAAGAGAAATGGCATGATACACACTTTTCTATCGTCCCACGATGTATCATCCTATTGCCCAGCACTACAACAGCTTATTGCTCATAAGCATTCGCAGTTTTCAATAAAAGTCGTGCACACCGGAGCTAAACTGTGCCATTGTTGTAGCATCCAACAAATCATCTGCCCAAGCAGCTCCAAATGTTGCAGCTTTGAGAGTCTCAGGGTTTCTCTCCCCTGCAGGCCGTCAATGACCAATCAGGCCTGTTGAAGCTACTGTAAGCTGCTTCTGGTGCCAGTGAGACATGGCGTTCTGTGAGAGGGACAAATCTGTGGATCTGGTTTATCAGATTACATAACGATGAATATCGTGGTGATAATCATTATTATCTTTGAGACAACAATTGTGTCTTTACCCAGGAAACATTCATCTCCTCTGGTCGCACTGTGACCGAATGAAAAAGAAAAGCCTCTCAGGCGATGCAGACGAGCACAGCTGAGCTGAACACGGCGGAGTGGCTGTTTTAAACTGGCGTGAGGCGTTAAAACCACATGTCCTCAGTCATTAAGTTACTCAAGAGAGAAACGCCCACCGTTGCTCAAGTCTGAATACGATGCCGCATGTTTGACATCCCTCAGAGAGATGAGGAACTCAGACAAAGCAATCTTCACAGCGTGACAAATTCAGATAATTTTCTGGAGAGTGGGCGTGAATACAAATAGGTCAGTAACCCAACCCCCCCCCCCCCCCCCCCCCCCCCCCCCCCCCCCCCCCCCCCCCCCCCCCACACTGTAACGCAGCAGGCAGGCAACAGCAGAGACTGCGTGACGCGGTGGGGGAGCGCAATATCGCCAAGCCTGAAGCTGCCTCTCAGAACCAGCGCACAACTGACGGGGCTGCCGCCCGTTCAGCTCGCTCCTCCCCCGCCGTTTCACCCTCGCCATTCTCTCTCAGACGACGCACCGCCGAGCGTGAGAGGCTGCTGAATGAGGACGCTGAAGAGGAGAACCCAGAGGAAAAAAAAAAGAGGGGGATAGCGCCACACTGGAGGGAGAGAACATGCGAGCACGCGAGAGGAATCGAGGGTTATCTTGGAAATAGGAAGGAAAAAACAAAGGAGCCGAGGGATGTAAGGCTGAAGCATCACTCAGATGTGGAGCGGATTTGACTGCTGCCGCCTTGATTTACATGATCTGAGAAGGATGGCGGTGACGGGAGCTGAACACGCAGCTAACCGTCAGTTTCTCCTTTCTGCTGCAAGAAGCGGCAACACGGCACGATTAGAATCAGGTCTCTTGAGATAATGCGCCAAGACAGATTGCAACACATGTTCAACCCAAGCTCAGAGACCGCAGTGTGCGCGCACTCGAATTTTGGAAAAAGCCGTGATTGCCTGGAATACTGAATTTCCTGAGATGACTACGATGCAAAAAAATAACAACAGAGTGGAAGAGGAGGAAAAGAGGAAAATATGTTTTATGTTGCAGAGGAAACGGAGGATATGAAAGAACAAACCCCAGCTCTATGTGACATGGCCAAGAGCACAGAAGATTTAGTGTGTGCAAATCTAAATCTGTCACACACAGGAATGATGGATACAAGAAAGCAAACATGTTCTTAAAAAGAAAAATGGGTAAGTTGATAATCTGATCATTTAGAATAGAGATACACAATCAGAAACAAAGAAACTGTTCATCAGAGTTTAATATACTGACAGGATGTGAAGGGTGCACCTTTTCAAAAGGAAACACACGTTTCCACTTTTCACGGATGCATGTAAGACAGAAGAGCGTAAACAGACCATTCCTTCCCTCGCAACATACGTTTTATGATTCTGTTGGCTGATAAAACTGGAACTTGTTCCAAATTATTTTATGATAAATTGGTAACAGGTATGATTTCAGTGTTTAAAATGAGTTGTCTAAAGTTTTCCTGCAAATCTTAATCAATGCAAGATATCTGGCTCATTACAAGATGTAATCGGCAGCAGCATCTCTGATCAGTCTGTCCATCATTCAATGATCACACCAGCAGGCTCTTCTGCTCCACGCAGATCTACCTGCAAAGGCCACGCACATGTTCACTGTTTGTGAACAAGCTCCTCTTTTCTGCAGCACAGCTTGCAAGGCAACAACAAATACAGACGCTCTGCTGCCTGAGGCCGACGCTGTTCAAAACGCACCATCAAGTATGGAAATCAACTGAATTTTAAATAATCAAATAAGTACAACAATAATCAACACGATCTCTGTTGAGACATAGAATCAGCACAGGCAAGAATAACGACACACAGAACAAAATCATAGCATCTTCTTCGTGATATGTTTGGGCTCAAAAGCATATATGCTGGTGTTTCAAATAAAGACATACTCAAAAGCTCTGAAATAAACATCCCCAGTCACTTGGTTTGAAGCAGCCAAATCTGATTATGAGTCAGCCTTGCAGTGAGCCACACAGATTTACTGGGTTCTTTACTGGGTTCATCACAGATCCAGAGCAGTGTGTTTACCCAGTCTTCATCTTCATCCAGTTTCAAAATGTGCTGTATTTCATGTACCCCTCATATCTGTACAGCAAAACCGTCATATTGATTTCAAGACACACTTATCAGAAAACAAGGGTGGAGAGGGTTTAAGTGGCTGACTCCACCCACTAAAACCAGTGACTATGAACGGAGCTGTAAAGACATGGTTCAAATGTGTTTGTAATGTGGTATTTTGACTAGGGATGCACATGGTTAACCGTTTAACTGTTAACCGATAACAGTAGCTCTAACTGATTAATACTAACGGTCAATTTTGTTTTTAAGCTACGTAATTCAATCAACTCATGGGGGCGTGTCGACAGGTGCAACAGGCCTCTGATTGGTCAATTCTACATCCGCGTAGAAAGAGCGCGTCATTGAAGAAATGAGGAAGTACCCACATCTGTACGATTCTGGTTCTCCACGCTACAAAGACAGCACATATTCTAGTAATTCATGGAGGGAGATAGCGATGAATGTGGGTCTGGATACGGCCGAGATGGTGAGGAAGTGGAAAAACGCAAGAGATACGTTTAGTAAGTTTAGCTAGTTTGTGATTGTCGCTTGCCTTGTGGCGTAGAATAACATAGCGGAGACCGCGCTAGTATAAATCAAAAGTGACGGCGGCATCTCTGCGACAAGCTGACGGCGACACGTTGCCGCGAGAGTATACACGGGGAAGTGTCCGCATGCGTCCACGACAACGGACACAACATCGCGGCAGCCAACCCTCCCGGACTTATCGGTTAACGGTTATTAATCGTTAAAGGGCGTCGGTTAAAAGTCATAAAAAAAATCCAAAATGTGCATCTAGTGCTGAGCGATATGACGATACATATCGTGGGGACGATAGAAAAGTGTGTATCGTGCCATTTCTCTTCTATAGTTTCTAACCTAATTTTATTAATTATTACAGCAAATATGTAATTAAATAACCTGCAACAATAAATTTGATAGAATCATATCTACTTCTACAAAGTAGCCTTTTATGTTTGCACTTTTATTCATGGTTAATGCCTTAAACAGAGTTCTCTTCAACCCTGATGTTTACTTTAGACACTTTATATTGGTTTGCAAACTTTGCACTACAAGGTTACAGATTTCAGAAAGTTGAAAAATAATTTGTGTTTATTTTTTATAGCTGAACTTCAGTGCAAAAATGTGTTTTTCCTCTCAGAAACTGTTGTGCACTTTAAAAAAAATGTGAAAGCTACTGTACCTCTGTACCTACCTGTTTTTGCTGCACTAAAATGTATGTTTGTGACAGTTCAGCTAAATGTCCTTTCAAAATAAAGTTAAAAAAAGTAAGCAATGAAATTTTTGTCAAACTTTTCAGAGAATAACTGAAAACATACTTTATTATGGTATATTGTGATATATATCGTTATCGTGATATAAAATAGTCCATATCGTGATATATGATTTTTTCCATATCGCCCAGCACTATGTGCATCCCTAATTTTGACCAAAGCATTTCAGACTTTTCATTGATATCACAGGAAATTGTACAAGTTTTGAAAAATGCAGAATATTAATTCTCACATTAAAACACTAGTTAAAGCTGCTTTATTGTGTCTGCTTTGTATGAGATGTTATCTATCCCTGTGCTTAAATATCCAATCTCATGTCTTCTAGATAACCACTGGACATCAAAGAGATTTAAACATTATGGAAATAAGATAGCATCGTGTGAAAGACGCCCCCCAAGCAAAAACACACACTTCACTTTGTCTGCAGGAATCAGTCTTCAGTCAGAAGCCTCAAAGCTGTGACGCCCGTAAGCAAGGAATCAAAACCATGCAGTGGAGACGCCGCCACTGTTGTACACACGCCGCTAAACTTCTTTATTTCCTCTCAGTGTTGGGAATTCTGGTCTTTTTGGTGCACCAGGTGTGGCTACCTAAGCTCACGGGTATGCCGTGGTGGAGAGGCTACGTTGTGGTGTTTCGAGGACTCCACGCCGCTAAGGTCCGAATGGAACGCAAGCGCCCATCATTCATCGTGGAGGTTAGTGACTGAACCTCGGCCAACTTTCAGGGTCACTGCCAACGTGAGTTCCTCTGAGAAGCACGGCGCTCTGTTCCCGTCAAGGTGACCCACGCTCTGAGAACAACCCAGCAGCCAACGGCAGCCAAAGCGAAGAAAGGGACTTTAACGTCACGATAACTCACGGGCCCTTCCCTTATATAATCAACGAGCCAGACAAATGTGCAGAGAACAGGCCCGCACCTTTCATAGTGCTGCTGATCGCCACGGAGGCTCGGCAGGTGGAGGCGAGGAACGCTATACGGCAGACGTGGGGGAACGAGAGCGTTGCCCCAGCTCTGGGATTCATCCGGCTCTTTCTGCTGGGGAGAAAAGAGGGCGAGCTGGGACTCATACAGCAGAAGATGCTACAAGGAGAGAGTCAGAGGCATCACGATATCATCCAGCAGAACTTTCTGGATTCCTACAAAAACCTGACTATAAAGACTTTGATGGGAATGAACTGGGTAGCAATGCACTGTCCACAGGCGAGCTACGTCATGAAAACAGACAGTGACATGTTCGTCAACACAGAGTATCTCATTTATAAGTTGCTCAGGCCAGAGCTGAAGCCCAAGAAGAACTACTTTACAGGCAATAACATGAGAGGGTTTGCACCCAACCGGAACAAAAACAGCAAGTGGTACATGCCCCCGGAGCTGTACCCGAGTGACAAGTATCCCACCTTTTGCTCTGGGACCGGATACGTTTTTTCTGGAGACATAGCTAGGAAAATCTATCCAGGTTTCTCTAAAGGTTCGTCGCCTGCACCTAGAGGACGTGTACGTCGGAATATGCCTGGCCAAGCTCAGAATCGAGCCCACGCCGCCGCCCAACGGCTTCCTGTTCAACCACTGGCGGGTGTCTTACTCCAGCTGCAAGTACAGCCATCTGATAACGTCGCACGGCTTTCATCCAAACGAACTACTGAAATACTGGCATCACCTTCAAAGCAGCAAACGCAACGCCTGCATCAACACATTCAAAGAGAGATCGGGCAGAGCTCACTCGAGCAGAGCGAACGCAGAGAAACAGGCTCACGCACCGAAAAACTGAAAATGTTTGAGTTATCTCACATTATTCTAATCTTAACCTGATATCCAGTGATTTACCAACTGGTATCTTATTTACACGGCACCTCAATACAAATGCTAAAATGATGAAGCGATTTACAGTAAAAATATGGGAGTTTCACTGTGATGAAAAAGCTAATTTTCTGTAAACTACTAGAGCTGCTATACATGCTTAACAAACTGAAATTCTGTGTACCAAGCAAACTGTTTCCAGTCTAACATAGTCCAAAAAAAAAAAAGCTGTTTTAAAAGAGCAGCAGCACAAGACTGAGACTGCTGCAGTGTTGCACACAAATATTTGAAAAAAAGAATTGTGTATTTACAAAAAAAAAAAAAAAAAAAAAAAAAAATCCTTCAACATGCTATATTAAATTTTCTATTCTGTAGTTTGTGCCAACTCTTGAAAATGTAAAATATAAATTAATAATACCAGCATACATTATTTTAATGGATAATTATAGATCTAGAAATTTGCTCTTTTTGACTGAATATATTTTAAAACCACAGGACCGCCGCGAAACGCGTCCTGATGGGGTTTTAGGGAGATCAGGATAAACCAGCGTCTGATATCAGAGCTTCATTCTTACCGTCACTGACTTCAGGGTCATGCCGTGGTACGTGCCCATGGTATCAATTTTGAAACCCTCCGTTTCTATGAAGAAGAAAAACAACAGGTTATGACAGCACAAAATAGCCTTATTTTAATAGCAGCAAAGTAAATAAATACATATATAATATGTTTGCATCTTTCAGTTCTTGTCAGCACATAAAGCACACTTTACCAAAAATCCCATTGTAAGGCCATCTTTAATGATTTTTCCAGAGGTCACACTGGGATGTTATTGCATATATGATAAATGAGAGGACAGAAGTTGTAATCTACAATGTAATAAGACCACATACAGACAGTACTTTTTTGTCCTAATACATTGTTGTGGGATGATGCCGTGTTAAAGTGAGGCTGTTGTATACTTTCTGTAGTTCTGATTTTTATTGTATTGTCATCTGACTTATAAATGATCACATGAGTAATTTAAGAACTTTTTTTTTTTTTTTTTTTTTTAAATGAAGGACCTGTGAAGATTTCCAATGTTTTGGTATGTATGGCCCAGCTAGAGGGTGTGCGAGCGTATTTGAAGTTGCATCATCAAACTTGTCCTTTATCGATACAGATGTGGATAAATGTATTGGTCCCCTGCCATGTAAAAGTTAAGAACCCACAGCTATCTCTATCTCTGAGATAGCCTGAACCTGAAAATGACACCAGTTATGGCATACAACATCATTCATGAAATGCTTAAATATCTTTTTAGTTCTGATCTGTTACTGGGCAATATGGCAAACAAAACAAAACAAAAAAACAAAAAACAACAACAACAAAAACTTGAGACTTAATTCATTGTAAAATAATTAAGTATATAAATCAGCACATATAAAAAATGCAATAAGCTATAATAAGCGGTTTTGTGCCTGGGTTAGGTTGTACTCATCATGCCATATATCCCAAACTTTAACTGTAAATGGGGACAATATTTTTCATGAAGTGAACCACCCTGCATCTGGAGTGGCTTCTTCATATCATATGGGAAGAGAGTGATGCTGCTAGTGCTGCTAGTGATGCTAGCTGCTAGTGCTGCTAGTGCTGCTAGTGCTGCTAGTGCTGCTAGTGATGCTAGTGCTGCTAGTGCTATGCAGTGTGACACGTTTTAAGGGTCCCTCTGTCTTCTGCAGCTCGCTGTGATTGCCACACACTTCTCCCACTGGTTTAAGATGCAGGAAGTCGTGCTGCCTTCAGTTCCCACTCAGCTATGTGACTCTGTTTATAATGTTAAAATAAGTTAGCCATGCTGTTGCCTTTAGCTTCCATGGACTATAGGCAACTATGGACAAACTTTGAAGCAAACTCCGGCTGTCACAACACTGGATGTGACTAAAGGAACCACGCCTGTTGTAGGAACATTCTTGGGAAAACTATTCATTTTTAAACAGTACATGCTGCTACGTTATGGATTTGTTTGCGTCTGAAGATAACCGACAGAGATGGGCGTTACAGAACTGCTGAAGCTAGTGGTAGAGGTGTCGGTGTCCCACCGTTATTGTGCAGGGTAAAATGAAAATCAATTTTCATTTTTCACATCTCCATAAACCACCCCCCAGCCATGTTTAGATGCAATTACACATTTTACATAACAAATGAAAAGGACATAAACAAACAATGATGGTAGCCTCAACGTTGTGGTGCACAACCAGCAATCACTGCCAACGAGCCTCTGTAGCTCTGAATGAGAGCTCTGCATCAGTCAGTGGGTGTTGTGGTTTACCCCTCCTGAGCAGCTGTTACGGCCGTCTCAAGTTTGAAGGCTGCCTTCTCTGAAATTAGTGTTTTTCCACATCTTTACACAGGCGTAACAGAGGATTAAGATTAGTGCTCATGGAGGGCCAACAGTTATCTTATCAGCCATACTTCATGGTTACAGCGGTGTGTTTTGCTTCATTATCCTGTTGGAGAAGCCATGACCTGCCACTGAGGCCAAGCTTCCTGACACCGGACTCTCTTCTATGCTCGAGGACACCCGAGACGTCATGGTGTTTTGTACAGATTCAAGGCCCAACATGTCAGAGGCAGCAAGATGGTCCCATAGCATAACTGGGCCCCCTCAGTTTTGTTTTGTGGCTGCTTGGAACATCATATCAACTGTTTTAAAGTAGGTATGGTGATCTTATATCACTACCAAGTCAACCCAATGGAGTCAAAACAAGCTTCAGTTTTGTTTGAACTTCTCCCAGAAATGTTATGGTTCAACAACACGCATTTTTAGTAAATCTGACTGTGGCTTTTTTCCCTCTAAGATTCTCCTGAATCTTCTTCCATGGAGTCTTTTGTTGTTCTAAAGGCGACGGATGGTGGGATCAGATAGTGATGTACTTTGACTTGAGTTTAGTCTAAATGTCTCTGAATATTTTTTTGCCTCACTGTGTATCCTCTACACTTTCCTTCCGATCAACCTGGTGTCACATTTCCTCTTGCAGTCATGAGGCTGGCTCCAGTCCCAACCACCGATCGCTCAGTAGCATTTGCAGCTGTGGTCACAGGAGCATGAAGCTACTTGAAGCTCATTTTATACCTCTTATATTTAACATGTTTATTCATAATTTCCTTTGCTGACTCTGGTCACATGCTCAGTGCACACAGTAATTCTAAACTACACAGTGGTGGTAGGTTTTGTCCCTTTAAACGGCTGATAAAAAATACTGATACCAATAAAAAACATAAATTTGCTTGAAACATGAAAATAGCACAACAATTTATGGTTATTTGTAGGGTACTAACAAATATGGCCACACTATGAGTAAATTGATTTGTGATAAATCATTTTTCCCACTTTTACTGGCTTACTCTGTCACAAATGTAGGTATAAATTTGACAGCTATTTTCTTTTTAAGTTGAATCACTCTTCAGGAAGAAAGGAGCCCTGTTTCAATGAGCTGTAATAGTGCCAACAGATTTGTCTACTCCATCACAGCGCAATGATGCTGTGTTGAAGGTTGTACCCATGTTTCTAACATCTGCTTGCATTCTAGGGTGATCTCTCTGATACAATGAGCTTTATGTTGATTTACACAGATGTATTGCAACTGAGTATAAATGGCTTAACTGTCATGTTGTCAATAAAAATTTCAGTTTCAGTGACTCTGTTGAGGCAACTTGTGTACAAATGAGCACTTACACCTCATTAACATGTATGATACAAGGACAAAGCAAGCTCACCCTCTTTTCCTTTGAATCGCTCCTGATCGTATCTGTTATAGGCAGCTGGGACGGGCTGCTTGGTCCTTAGAGACGGGTCCTGGAAACAGCAGCAGGTACAGGACATTTACTTTCATAAGAAGCAAATAAGACCGACAATAGATACAAGTCATTTATTCTACCCAACTTTTTGTGAAACAACACAGAAATGGATTATAAAATGTAAGGAAGGTCATTTTACCACTTGGGTTGTATTCTGTGCTGGTCTCTGCTCTGGCGCTCGTCCTTCTTCTCTGGCTTTCACTGACTGAAGGATGGCAAAGATGTTCTTCGAAAAGTTCTGCAGAGGAGCAACACAGAAGAGTTCAAGTCGATGCACAGAAACTTTGAAATATTTAATTTAATCAAAGCTCAATTTTCTTTAGCAAGTGCCACACAATTTCAATTCAAAAAGGATGAAGACGTTATTTATTATTACGCATTTCAAGTGAGCTGGACGTCACGATAAAGCAGTTATTTAAGCATAATTTAAAAAAAAAGAAATAAAAACAATTTTGCTTAGATTTAAGAAATGTACTTAACCAGTATTTAAAATACAGTATTATAGATGAGCCATCTAATCCTAACTGAAGGTCAGTCCAGACTGCTTGTCAAAGGAAAGGAAATACAATGGCCATATGTCCCATGCAGCCACGTCATATTTATTCTGCTGGCGACTAGCGTGATGTACCATCCTAGATATTTGTCAGTAAATGTCGCGGGGGCACACTTACAAGGACATGACAACATTTGTGAAATCACTGTCAACCAAACCAAATGTGAATGTGTTTCTTCTAACAGGTAGCTTGCAAAGGTGGAGAGTGGTGGAAGTCCATAGATGTGCTCAATAAATACATGACATCAGTGTCCCACTTTTGTTGTACTGTAGTTTTCCCTGCAAATGTTACATGTACCATCTAAGCATTTTTTGTAGCATTTAAACAACTGAGCTGAATCTTTTCTCCCGTCTTTATGATCCCTCTAGAGGCTTTCCACTATCTTGGGCCAGAGATTCATTTCTCAAAGCTGGGAGGATCTGCTCCCTTTAACTGCCTCTCATTAGGGGGATTTATGAACATTGGCAGAGATATTACTTATGAGCAAAACCCTTTAGACCCAATGGAATAAGTACAGAGTTTGGAAGAGTGATGCTGTAAATGAGTGTCTCTAAAAAGGAATCAACAGGTAAAAGGATTAGTGGAATAAATAAATGAGTGAGGGATGAAAGAATGGATGGATGGATGGATGAGCAGGTATTTAAGCAGGCAGCTGATTTATTTTTGTTGTTCTTGATGAACAAGAGCCCTTATTGGTAGCATAATACTCCAGTTGTATTTTGTTCAAATAAAGTCTAAAAAAAATTTTTTGTAAAAAAAAAAGAAAAAAAAAAAAAATGTAAATGCCAGTGACAGTTGAAATTCAACAGTATGAACAATGGCCATTTGGGTTGTATGAATCTAGATGTTGCATTAAAAATAGGGTCCATGGTGACCTGACCCTGTTTGTAGAGTGATATTAATATCTAATGTGGAATATCTAATCCAATGTGGGATATTGCTCAGGTGCCATTGCATGATTTTTGAGACACGTAGCTGTCGAAAGAAATTAGCTCAAGGCTCAACGTATCGAATAATCAGTGTTTAAAACAACTGCATTTCCTCTGCTCATTGTTTTGTGCTGACAACAGCTGTCCTGTGCTGTATTTGAGTTACAATGACATCTCTGCTTGTATACAAATGGAGATTAAATCCACCTGCACCCTCTGTCTGGGTTGTCATTTCTTCCTTTTTTCTGACCCCTAGTGGGCCGTTAGTGATCACACATATTACAAAACGAATACTTTTGTGCTGTACACATTGGAAGCATTCCAACCACGTCTCTCACTTCTGTGAGAGTTACTTAATTATATTGGTTTGAAATAAAAAAAACAAAAAACAAACACAAATCTGGGGACAAAAAGGATACAATCTTGTACTGGGCAAAATTATAGAATCTGATACTGCACAAGCTAAGTGTAATGGCAGAAAGCATGAAATTGTATGTAGTGTGTACACACATCCCCATTCATTAGTACATTTTTGTATTCATAAATACAAACGAGGAGGAAAACACAGGACAAGGTGTTACATTCAACCCACGCCATTGAACAGTGATATAAATGCCTGCACAGCCTGTTTTCAAAGCTGCAGGCTGTGCACCATTCACATTATGATCACTGTTATCATATACTTATATAAGTATTATTTGTTAGAAAATATCTAAATCAAAGTTCACGAATGTAGGAGACGAGCATTAATGCAAATCATGCAAGAAAAAATGAATAAAAATCCATTTATAGCATAACTGTTCATTAGTTTCTAAGTGATCTTCACAGAATGAGCGATTCCCATGTTTAAAACATATTCCTGTAATTTCAGCAGAGGGACATCTTTAATTAACAGCTTTAAAGTGAGTCTCTCCATGTTTTTAATGCATCAGTGAACTTAAGCAATTTTGATCCTAGAATATTTTAGAGAAGGATTACGGAACTGAATATTTATTTGAAAAGAAAACATATTTTTTGCGAAGATTTTCAGTCACAAATCATTTTCTTTCAGAAATACATTGTATTGTAACAGCTGTGCTGTGCATGGCATTATGGGATGCAAGGTACTGGCCAGCTGCATAGTGCAGTATTTACATACTGTGGATATGTGATGTGCAACATGACCATATAATAGATTATGAAAAATTAGACATCACCGATGGGCTGATCCCCACAAATAAAACATCATCAATAATATGGAACCCCATTGTGTCAGAAGAACCCAAGTCACTTGGCATCATGGTGGCAAGATCCAGATGTGACAGAGTCAGTGAAGAAGGGGTGAATTCAAAACTGCGTGCTCCCGCTAAGTGCAAGCGCTGTCCCGATTCTCAGAACGTCAAGTTGAGGGACAAGTTTCTCAATACTGAGATTCTCTGGCACCACCCTTGGAAGTAAGGGCTACCCAGAAGGCATTGTGTATTTTCGCCAAGACATCTTCGAAAAGGATGGAGGCAAAAAAAAGCTACCTTTAAGTGTAAGTGTTTTTGTAGTTAATAAAGATATAAATAAATAAATCAAAAAATTAAAATATAAATGCCTTTCATTCTTCTTCTTCTTCTACTTATTTATCGTCTTGTTGACAGACTGGACGTGGCTTTGGCGTAAGGCCGCCCCCAACAGTCACTGAAGGGGTGTCCCATTCCTAAGTCACAAGACAGCGCTTACACTTTCTCTCAAGGGCCAAAGACTGAGGTTTAAGTGCGAGGGTCTACAGGGAGAGCAGTGGTGCCAATTTAACATTTATGTTGCTATATTTAGTGAATAATTAGTGAGCCCCTTCCCCATCCAAAATCTTACATCTGACACATTTTACAATTTTTATGACTCATAAATAAAGGTGGAATAGCAAGACCCCCAAACTGTCACACAAGTCTTAGAACATGTTTAGGTGAAACACTGGGCGAGTTTTCAGAAACTGATCGGTTTAAAGCGGACTGACCTTCCCTGTGCTCTGGAGAATGGTCGTCCTGGTCCTCCAGACCCTCTCGCGGCTGACAATATCCCTGGTGACGTCCACTTCTGCATCCACAAAGCTTCTCTGTTTCAGGGTTATGTCATCATCCAGATCTGTTTTGATGGTTGAACGTTTCTTAGCCATAATCTTGGCTTTGATGGCTGCGATCTTTTCCACTGACATGGCCTCAGACAGTGATCTGGAAGAAGTGGAGAAAAATGGTAATCATTTAAATGGCTTGTTGTTTTTTGTTTGTTTTTTTTTTTAAAGGAACATGTATGCGAGTGACACTGAGCAACCAAAGTTATTTTGATCAAGTCACACATACATTATAGTAAGCTAAAATAAGTAAATAAAACATACGTATCCCAGTGATTACATTAGATTAGGTTAGATGTACTTTATTAAATGATTACATACTAAAGCTGTTTTAACAAGTTACTGGATCACAGGGTGAATGTATTTTTCCACATACTGCTTCTGCATTTTGGTTCCTTTTTGTTCATTATAAAAATGACAATGTAATTCATTGTCTTGTAGTGAATCTCAAGTTGCATTCACCTAATTTTATATCCTGTTAGGACATATAAACTTTTAAAGTCCTGATATGTAGACCTTTAAGACTAAACATTCTACCTGATCTGATCAGTTTGCACGATGCCCTCTTTGTGGCCCTCCAGACGGGCAGCCAAACGCTCCTTGTCCAGACGTACTCGTTCCTCATCCTTAAGGAGAAAGCAATATCAAACATTTACCAACTAGCAACTGAAACCCAATATAAAAAGAACACAATCAACCAAGTCTTTAGAATTGATTAAAGCTAAAATATCAGGTATTTTGTCACTTGTACACACTAAAATCTCTGATTTGAGGTTATTCAAAACTATTGCTGATCCATCAAATGTACATAACCCCCTATTTTCTTCTGATCTGGAGGAAAGGTCGTCCTAACGTTTTAGAGAAATGCTGACATTCCACATTGCATCTGATGATAACCTATCATTTTAACTAAATGTATCCCTGTTGTGTTGTCAAATGATACCAGCTAGGAAGATCAAAAAGCCATGTTTATAAAGTCAGAATCATTCATCTGTCCTCTGAATAGAACAAAATATATCATCACTCATTGATGCCAATATTACGTTACTTCAGGTTACTTAAAATGGCTTTATCCCAACTATAAACACTGACATTTTTCCTTTTGACCATTCCCATCTCCACCAGATTTTTTGTGAAATAGAAACTCAAACTTTGTTGCTTAAAGCAGCATGCATGAAGTTTTGCTATTTTCAGCACTCTGGTTCCCTCTACAGGCAATGATGGTAAAATCACTTTTACAACACTAAGTTTTGCTTTTGATTGGTCTCTTCCTCAGTCAATCGCTCATTTTCTCTTCCGACATTACTTTCTTCAGTCTCTCAGTGTCCACTGCCATTACATTTGCTGTAGCTCTGTGAGCTACCTCCATCGTTGTTAATGTGTGAAGTAACACTGTTCTAATGTCCCGCTGGCTTTTGCTGATAGCAGGGGCAGAAGATCGCTGCAGCTGGACCACACTTTGTAAAAGCAAGCAATTATTCCTTCAATGAAACTGTAACTGTAAATGATATTTTAAAGGTGAACAAAACCTTTGTGCTGGTGAACAAGACTGCGATTAGTCTAAAGCAACATCTATAATTTCCATTCCAACTTACTTCAACCCTTGGTTTTTTGGCTTCAGAAGATGCTTCATCAGCGGCTCTTTTAACTTGGGAAAACAGCAGAAAAGGGGAACTGTCATTAAAGTGCGCAGAGCTCATTTGGGTTGTGGGTTTTTAACAGTTTCCATTACAAAAGCTGCATAAATGCAGAAAAAAAATGACGTGCAACGGTAAATTATACAACCTTTAAAGAGCTCGGTGTGAACTTACCTTGTGTCGGCCTTTGAAGACCTATTTCTATGGGGGCACTTCTGTCAATGCTCGTTGATGTAGCTGTAAATCGACAAAAACAGTAGATCCTATATTAAAGCTTCTGATTAAATCAACACCACAAATGATTATACACACGGAGCTTTACCAATGACACCTATCGTTACAAGACTATTCATTTATATACATTTTCATACTATATTTTGTTAAAGGTCTTGGTTATCTAGCGCCCATGGCAAGCGTAGTCCCTCTCTTGACCTATGGCAGCTAGGACAAGCACAACCCCTGCGCATTTTTACAGTTGGACAAAATCTAAAGCAAGAACAACCTACAATGTAAACATCAAGTACACCAACTACTCAACATTTGACACACTATGGAGCGTACAACACCCACTGATTTCCCAAATGCTACTTACAACTTTCGCCATTGAGGTACGACAGCAATCCCTTTCGATCAGGTCGTCTGACAACAGGGATTTTCTCTGTCTATGAACGACACACAGTCAAGTCAATAATAGATCACATGTTATGTGAAGGAAAAACAAGGCAGAGACAGAGGGCTCCACTTACTGCTGCTCTTCGCACATAGGATGGATGCGGCAGATGCACATTGTTGAGCAAAAACAAGATGGAGTCCAAAGTATAGTATTCCTTGGGCTGTCCCTCTTTACCAGTACTGGTTGAAGAAACACACAAAACATTGACAAAAAAAGAAGAAAACATTTAGTCAAACATTATGGCAGAGTTAAAAAAAATTACACATACACAAAATCCTGTGGATCAAAGGTTCAAATTAATCTTATTTGCTCAGGTCAGTGAAATTTTGCCACCAGTACAACTCCACTTCCCAAAAGATTTGGGACACTGTGTAAAGTGTAAATAAAAACAGAATGCACTGATTTACAAACCATAAACCCATCTTTTATTCCCAACAGAACTCCAATAACATATCAGATGCTGAAAGTGAGAGATTTGAATACAGTGGTACCTCTACTTACGACCGTCTCTACATACAGAATTTTCAGGTTACGACACGTCTCAACAGGAAAATATTGCCTCTTGTTACGAAAGAAATTTCAGGATACAAAAGGCAAAAATACATTACATGCTGCTACTTGCAGCTCCCAGAGTTTACCGAATGTAAACATACTTGTAGCTGCTCTGCCACTGGCTATCAGCTAGCATCCTCCTGGCATCTCTTTAGAAAATTCCATGAAGTTTTGTAATTTGTTGAAAAGAATCACCCAAAAAAAGTGTTCACTAGTCGGGCTATCGCTCATTATGATGTTTGCCTTGAACATTTTCGAAGGATTTGTAAAGGCGACAAAAGCAAACGTCCTTGGATCAGTTCTTTACAAAACATCAGGCAAAAACCACTGCTGAGAGAGAAAAGGTGACGACGATAGCAGTTAAAAGGTAAAAGAAACATAATTTTTATTCTTTTTTTATTATGTACAACTCTCATTTTATGTTTATTGTGCAATAATCTAATGGTAACATGTATTTATGTATTGATGCATTTTTATGATTTATAAAAAAAATGTATATCCAAATTTTGGGGGGCTTGGAAGAGATTAGGGCATTTACATGGAAAATGCATCTCTACTTACGGAATTTTCAGGTTACAAAACTACTACTAGAACCAAATAATTTCGTAAATAGAGGTACCACTGTATTTCATGGAAAATATCAGCTCATTTTGACTTTGATAGCAGCAACACATCTCAAAAAAGTTGGAACGGGACAACAAAAGGCTGGAAAAGTAAATTATTTGAACAGTAATTAAATAAATAAAGAATGGATGTGCATTTGACAACTAATTATGTTCACTGGCAACAGGTCAGTAACGTGACTGGGTCTAAACGAAGCTTTTCACAGAGGTAGAGCCTCTCTGATGTAAAGATGAGCAGAGGTTCACCAATCTGTGACAAACTGAGTTTAAAAATTGTTTAACAATTTTAGAAAAATGTTCCTCAATCGAAAATTTGATTTTTTTTTTTTTTTCAAAAATCATGGATGCTGTGTCCTGTGGACTAAAGAAGAGAGGGACCATCTAGCTTGTTATTAGTGGACAGTTCAGAAGCATCTCTAATGGTATGTGGCTGCATTAGTGTTTATGGAGTGGGCAGCTGGAACATCTGGAAAGGAACTATCAATGATGAAGAGCACATAAAGGTTTTAGAGCAACATATGGTTCCAAACAGACGTCTCTTTAACGGAAGGTCTTGCATGTTTCAGTAAGATAATGCTAAACCACATACTGCATCCATCACAACAGCATGACTTCACAGGAGAAGAGTCCAGGTGCTGAGCTGACCTGCCTGTGGTCCAGACCTTTCACCATTACAAAACATTTGGTGCATTATAAAACGAAAAATTCAGGATCAGACAAGAATGGGAAAGCCTTTGTCTCCTAATAGTTCAGCAACTGGTTTTCTCACTTCCCTAACGTTTACAGACAATTGTTAGAATTAGAGCGGATGTTGCACAATTATAAACATCATCCTGTTCCAACCTTTTTTTAGAGAAATGTTGTAGCCATCAAAGCAAAATGAGCTAATCTTTTCAATGAAATTGGATAATGTCTCAGTTTCAACATCTGATATGTTCTTTGTGTTCCACTGGGAATAAAATATGGGTTTATGAGATCTGACAGTCACTGCAATCTGTTTTTAGTGACGTTTTGCACACCGTCCCAACTTTTTTTGGGAGTTGTAGTTGAACTAGTTGTGTTGACCGGCCAAACTATGAACACTTATCCGGCGAACCAAGTTGTCTTGCAACTTTAATTGCTGGACAACTGCACATAATATTAATTCATCGCATAAATCATGAAAAATATCATGACGGAACCAAACTCTGAGCTAACTGACGTAGCTAATCATTTAGCATCACATCACGACGGAACGTTCGGCCACGCGGTTCTTAGAAGTACGAAGGAAACCTCAAAAGGTATACATTTGCACCAATAAAGGGTGCCAAAAATAGTCCACGTGGGTCACGGTGCATTGACCACTGCTTTAAGTTTTGAGTACAACGAGTACAGGAGTTTGTTAGCATGTTAGCACAGAGGAGCTACCAAGCTTCACAGCGTTAAGCCGCGGGCCTACACAGTAAATGCATCCATATTACAGTTGACATACCCCCAAATTATGTAGTTGGTCTTCACATTTTTCGGCCAGGAGAACTCTCCAAATATTACTTCATCTCCTTTAGCGACGATTTCTTTTTTTTGGATGTTGTACTGACGAAGAACACTCAACACATCCGCCATCTTCACTTGCCGTGAACTGGTGCGACAGCGAGGCCCCCAGTTATCAACATTGTGCAGCCAAGCAGGATGCCTGATCCGAAGAACTTTAATTAAATAAATAAATAAATAACTAGACCTTTTGGTTTCTCCAAACTCAAGCAGCCCCAAACTTCAGTGTACAAACCAGGTTTTTCTAGTCCATCCAAATCGTGCACTCCTCAAGGTCAGTGGCACGCGCCTGAAATAAACTGATTTCTATAAGGTCGAATAAAGATTTGTGAAAATTGGACTTCAAAGAGCAGCAAGAGGTTTATTAGGGATATGATTACATTGCAACTACAGCCAAAGAACTTGGTCAACAAAACGGATATAATGTAGAAGTTTGAAAAAAAAAAAAAAAAAAGAAAAAATAATGTAATCATGGTGATTAAATACTTGTTAACTACAATTCCTCATACAACTATGATTCAAGTCTCATTCTTAAACAAATGCTCTACAGTTTCAAATGTTGGCCCATAAAACACTGAGCATTTCCTGAAAATCAAAAACTAAAGCATATGCAGGGTTGGGTACATGATCAGGGGTTTATTTTCTTAATAAACCTTGAATGACACTGATGTTAATGACATTAATAATTAACACTTTAATTAATGATAAATGTTGTTCATATTTTTAACAAGTTACTGCTGACTAAATAATAACCTCTGTAATTTAAAATTTGAACTTCTCCAAAAGAAATTAGGCCCTTGAAACAAAATCAATATGAGCAAAATCAATATATTATGAGCATGGAGAAACAAAGCAGTTACTTTAAATCTACCATAATTTCATTTCTTACAAAAAGTACATTCACTGCTTTATTCCAAGAAAATAGAAATTATTGGTTAGTTTTTGCATAACAAAAACGTTCTTAAAACATATAATAACATAATTTTCCCAGAATGAGTCATGGTAAACATTGTTAAATAGCTATAATTTGTCTTTTAACACAATACAGTAATTTCACATTGTGATATGTTTAACACATAAGAGAATTTGCCCCCCAACTGTAATTCATTTAACTATAAGTTCAAAACATTGACATAGCTTTTGCTTCAAAAAAAGAAGACACCCCCCCCCCCCAAAAAAAGAAAAAAAAAAAAAAAAAAAAAGGACCATCACACTTATGGGCAATAAGACTCTTCTTTTATAGAACAGTAGCAGAACAGACCACTCAGTCTTACAGTTAATTGGCTTAAGGGTAAGCAAATGGTATTAAATCAAAACAGAAAAATAGATGAGCTAAAAGGCAAGATTTTGAAAAAGGATTCCTAAATATTAGAAATTAAAAAAAAACGTTCTCACCTGTTCTGACTACAGGAAGACAAACTGCAAGGATATTCTGTTGACTTGTGGTGTCTGGTTTCTACTACTATCTCTTTAATACACTAATAATTTCTAATAATTTATAATAGTGCTACATAAAATAGAAGAGTCAGCTTTCATGTTTAGAATTCATCTATTCATTGCATCACACCTGCTAAGTCATTCTAGATAAACATACTGTAAACTACAGCAAACCTTGAAACTAACAGTTGCACTAAGCCTCTAACATTCAATTTCAAGATTTTTTTTTTTTTTTTTTTTATCCCTGAAGGGAAATTATATGTTGCATTCTAAATCACACCATCTTCATTTTAAATCTTTTAGCCAAACCATCAAAAGCACTCAACAGTCCATTATACAGTGACGTGTTATGATATGTACTGTAACTACATACCCTGTCTTAGCTCTTGATTTACAAAGAGAAAAAGCAAAAAAAAAAAAAAAAAAAAGAAAGAACGCTGCATTTCCAGGAGTGTTGTCCAGCCCGCTGGACACTTTGTCAATTGGCCTTAAAGGTAACGGACCACAAAGAGAGAAACTGGAATTGTGTCAACATGTTTTGGATTCATGCTCCTTTAGGGCACTCTACATGTCAGCCATGTTGGTCCGTTTTGTGCTGTTAATCTTTTTTTTTTGTATTGATCCCAACAACTCATCAGATAAAATCCTGGGCGTGGTTACGAATGACGCTCCAAGCTCCCAGGTCGAAACCGCAGACGCTCAGTACGCCCCTGTCTTCTGTATCTGTGATGGCGTGTCCAGTAGATGTCAGCCCACACATCACCAACTTGGAGTTGGCACCTGATGTCTGTTGAGAACAAACACATTTTCTTTATGTTCCTGTCAATTCAGCAAGGAACAGATCAACACGGACTGGGAGACGAGTGGTGATCCTGCTGACTCTACTGGAATAACTGGTGGAAGTGGAGAGGTCTTATTCCATGGCTCTCGGCTGGCCCCAGGTTGTCTTATAATGGAACATTTGATTATTTTTATAAACTATTATTGAACTTTCCATCGGCAGAAACCATCAAAATAACTTCTGAATCGTAGGATGGTGCATTGTTGTGACAGCTGCATATAACTTTACAACACTTTCTCACGTCAACAATAAATTGAGGCTAACTAAGAGATAGTTCATTTTTGCACAGCGGCCAGAAGTGACTAAGAAAGTAAAGACAGATGACATGAGAAAGGAAAAAAGCAAGAGAAGGCTTTCGCTTGGTGAACAGCCTTTAAAAAAAAAAAAAAAAAAATGTTTACATCTTAACAAAACCTCGTGAAGGTTGAAATGAAGTTGGCAAGATTCCTGCAGAAACCCAACGGATGAATCACTGATTGTCACTGCAAAAACATCTCTATTCACACCTGTCACACTGTCATGAAATTATACAATTGATATTTCTGAAAAACTCTTATTATTTTACCTGCAAGGTTGAAATCTTAGGCAACGTAAAGAAAAACTGTTCTCCCTGCTTCTATTTTCTAGCTTGTATAGAACCAATGACGTGTAGACAAAACTACATCTCCCACCACACCAGTAGGGGGTGCCAAAAACCTAAAAACTGGTTCAGGATTGCTTTAACACCTAATACGTTAAAATGGGAATAAAGCTGCAATGATAAACTTAGAGAGTTTGACCGGCAGACAACTGCAGACAGATTGGATGTGAAATAGTCTAATTAAAAGAAACACTGAAAGAGACCATAAACAAAGTAACGTCTTACAGTAGGTGGCAGTCAAACTGAAGTTAGGTAGGTTTGGCTACATTAGATTTTAATTTTATGGGAAAAGAGGTACAGAGGGATCCTAATATAAAACTCTGAATGTGGAAATACACACCATTATGACTTAATATTCCTAAAAAGGCATGCAGGTGACAGCAAAACCCACAGCATGGAAGGCAGCAAAAAGTGACTTTTGTTGAAATTATTCACATCTGATGATCAAAATGTCAATGTTGGGCAGGTGGCAGTCTACCCAGCAGATTATCTGCTGTCCAGACTCACACTCTCCCTTTATGGTTTTCTTTTTGCTGCCATCTACTGGTCAGTAAAGTAAGGGAGCTCTTATTTAAACCCATTTATCCTTGCTATCCAATTAAAAATATTTTTGATGAATAAATGGAATAATAATCTTTTTTAATGATGATATTTTTTTCCACTGAAAACATGTGAAATTTTCTTTAACAGGTAAACGGGTGTTGTATGGTGGAGAAATGTGACCTCAAAAATGTGGAAATGCTGTTTAGACCCATTTATTAGAAATAGCATATTCACACTCCAAATGCCAAACTTCCACGTGCTGTTAGCTACTTCATTTATACAGAAAGCATGAAGCTTAGTTTTGATATCTAATTTAAACTATCTGGCACTGGAAAATGTTCTAATTAATTTAACACTTTAACAGCTTCATTTCCTTTTTTTTTCCTCCTGTTCATAACATTGTTCTTTTTTTTGTACCATCTTGTTTATGTTCTTTTAATAATCAAATTTGATTTCAATAAAGCACATGACATGATTGGAACTTTATGGGGTAAACTATCTAACTATCACTGACTTTGCTTGTAATCATCTTTGTACGATCAACCATTTGTAATCATCTCAACAACTGGAATAATACTTAAGAAAAAAAACGTGTAAAATATATATAATAAATATAATTAAAATTATCATAATCTGAAATTTTTTTTAAATAAAATTTTGTAAAAAATTTTCATGCCGGCAAATAAAAAAAGGAAACATACACAGAGGTTTGTGAACAACTGTGGCAAGACATGTCCTGCCACATCCAAGTCAAGGATGCAGAACCTTCCTCTGGGAATATGTTTAGGTGGGGACATGTTTATCTGCACGCTAGAGCTAACACGTGGTAACTGATCAATTAGATGACATTTTTTTGATTGCCTTGTTCTGTGTCTTAACTTCCACTGATGCTTTTACTGACAAAAATATACCTGAAAGAAATCAATTACCACCTTCATTTTGACTTGAAAAGAAAATATCATATGAATATTTTTCAGTAAAGCTGCCACCTTGACCACCTAAAATATCAATTCATTCATTAAAAATAGACTGTTACATTAGAAACCTTGTGATTTAAGTCACCAGAGCACATAATATGTGTGGTGGTTCCTTCTGGTGCCAGAGGAGGCATTTCATGTGCATCACATGATGCTTCGCTTAAGGGTGTGTTTTCAGTTTTCAAAAGAATTGAGAGAGAGAGAGAAAAAAAAAAGCATTCAGCTGTTGCTTATAAAAATGTGTAATTAAAAATTTACAAGACACTTTAACAAGAGCTTTATGACGACTCTACATAGCTGAGCTGATCAGAAGTTCCACATGACTTCTCCCTTTTAAATTAACTGGGTACCTTCTTGAGCGGGTACAGAGTGATCCAAATGGAAAAGGAAAGTTGTATTTCTTGAATAAAATCTTTGCCCATCAACAAACTGCATGGTACATTTATATTTTTTAGACTGTGTTTCAAACATAGCATAATTTAATCACGAGAAAAGACAAAAGAAAACCTACTTGTCTGTGCTTCTTTAAAGACTCCACCGGACTGACGGTCAACGTCCACAGTGGGTTGTTGGTCAGAATGATGAACACGTCTACAGATTTCCCGTTTTCTGTGGCCCATGTTATGGGAAGCGTGCAATCTGTGCTCCCACTAGGGCACTGTAACGTAAAAGTCAGAGTTCATGACAAAATTTTCATTTATGAAGAGAATTTGTGATTGCTAGTGTACTTAAAGATTATTCCCAAACGTATTATTTTTCTCCTGTTTGATGCCATGACATTCCTTACCTTGACCAATTCAGCAGTTGTTTCTGCGAGAGTCATCTGAGCAGAAAGTGAGCATGGAACCACAGCTCCCTCAGAGAAGGCCAGAACATGTGTGTCTGCCTCTGTCCTTGCAAAAATCTGTGGGAAAAATATAAAATGCTTTAAGAACAAACAGAATTAGACAGTTCCTCCCTCTTGCATACAAACAAAATGTTAAACATATATTTCAATTCCCTTAGCTAATCTGACAATCACTGTTGTGATGAAGTCCGTTCTCTTAGCTAATAATCACTTGAGGCCCTGTGGACCAAGATGGCGTGGAAAGAATTTCTAAGGAATCCACAGTATGTGTCAACAGACCCTGGCTCCCCAAAGATGGAGCGGCCTGCATCCTTCTAACAGAAACAGCTGTTTGAACCTTAACTGCAATTACCATGCCACCACACACACACACACACACACACACGATGTAGACATCAATTCCTTGTTTCTGGATTTAGACACTCACGGGGCCTGGACGACTTAAGCTTTGCCATCTGCCCCAGTCCGGGTCCAGTGGTTCCTTCGACACCTGACCTTGTGTAACCCCAAAATCTGTCAAAGCTACTATGAATAGAGGTGTGTGCATATCTACTAAGGCTGCATAATCTTATTAAAAAAAAAGGAAAGACATTTTATATGTGCACAAGAGGTGTCAGGAACTATATCTGCCTATATCTGATCACTTTCACAAAAGAGAATTCATTAACTCTTAAATTAAAATATTAATTCTAGGAACAAAATAGCAATTGGCTACTCAAAACACGATAACGCATTAACTCATTAATTTAATAACGCCGACATTTATTTTATCACGCGTTAAAGGTGGAGTAGGTGTTGTTTTTTTGCAACACTTTTTACAATATTGCCTGAAAACTTTTTCACATTCCCATTGCACCCACTGAAATAAAATGTTTGCAAAAAAAAAACTAAACGTTTTGGTCCAGTCTAGAGGGTATAATCAGAGAAAAACTGACCAATCAAAATAGTGATCCATCACTATTTTGATTGGCTGCCTAATACGTCCATCAAATATCAATGCACTCCCACCCACCCTCCCTCCCTCCCTCCCTGCGGTTCATGTAGTCGTGAATCGTGTGAAGGCGTGGTTTCGAGGGGTGAGCTGAAGAGGAGGAGGCGGAGCCTTTGGGAGGAGGGAGGGAGTGTATATTTTCAAAATCTCACTTGAGTTGGATTGCTGGAACCGTTTTTCAAACAACACCTACTCCACCTTTAACGCATGTTGCTCACATGCTTTTGTTTTGAAAAGTCTGTTACTGGCTGCTGCGGAACCGAAAGAGAATTAGCAGGTAAACATGCAGAAAAGCTAAAACAGACATGGAGAACGGTAAAAATCTGTTTACTTTACAGTTCGGGTAGCAACTCAGGTAGCAATATTAACAATTCTGTCTAAAAAAAAAAAAAAAAAATTCTGGACTGCAACAAAACTTTCGTGTCATTCCTCCATGTTCCATCAGATCTGCTCCATGTGTTCACTGTCCTGCTGTTCTCTAGCTGGTTACTGCAGTGCGGCTCCATCTAGTGGCACAGATGTGTAACGACAACAGAACGTACCGTCATTGATTATAAAACAAATTCAGTTCTGTGGCCCGTTTTTTTTTTTGTATTTTTGATCCAAGTCTAAAATTGAAATATAAAAAAAAAAGCATTTTTTTTTCATTTTTGTGTTAGATTAAAAAACGAAAATTGTAATAGAATGTCACTTTTTAATTTTTTTTTAATTTTTGATTGACAATTGAAAATGGAAAGAATGAATGGTACACAGATTGATTGTAAAGTTACTGAATTTTAACATGGACATTTTCATTTTAAAGTTCTCCCAGACGGAGGATTCAACAGAAACAAGGTTATTTGTAACAACTGCCAAGTTGAACTCCCCGTTAAAAGTTTCTGCTGTTACCTCAGAAATTACCTGTTTAACTTTTAATGTTCTGATTGTGCTGAGCCACAATCATTTTGTTGGATTTTGTTTGTAGACTTTTTTTTTTTAAAATAAAAACAGGATGACATTAATGCCCTGGCAGTGGCATATACGCTTTATTTTATTTTTATATTTTTTTTAAAGATGAGATTTACACTAAATATGTGTTACTGACAAGTGCTGATGTTAAAAGTGTTTGAACAACAAATGTTATGGCACTTTAGTTCATATGGCAGCAGAACATTTAAATAAAAGTGTATTTTACACTACTTTTGAATTCATTATTTGATTTTGCGTATACAATGCAATTAATCAGGGAGATAATGTGATTAAAAATTTGAATCATTGCCCAGCCCTAATAAATTTAAGTAAATTGTTTGGCTTTTTTTCCCCATCAGTGGCACAGTATTAGCTCCGCTCAACGTATCGCCATGTTCATGTCTTTTTTTATGTGGAAACACCAACATACCATGAATGTTTTGTTTACTACCCTTAAATAAAGCATAACCACATACAAGGTGATTTGGGCTTTTCTTATCACCTACAAGGATATTAGTGCTTCTGCAATTAACTGATTTTTCTTCATGATTTAGAATCAGTGTAGCCAGAAAAAAACTGGTATACGGTAACCTAACGAGCCTAACTTCTCTGCCACAGCATCGTAACCTCAGCTGTAGCCTGACATGCACCAGAGAAATAACTAGCATCATTGAAAGAGAAGCCAAAGTGCTCCCAATTTAGCATCTTAAAAGATGCTAGAGGCAACAGATCGGTGAGTGATCCAGATGTATCATGGATCCTCCTTTATCCGTTACAATCTGTTATCTTCTCCCAATTGGTTTTCAGGTGGGGAAGCCAAGTAAGAAGTTTTGCTCTGACACAATCTCACCATCGTTACAGCTGCCGCGGCGACAGCGGTGCTGATCGCTGTTCCTGGAACAACGCTGCTCAGCGATGCACTCACGTCTACCGCCACTACGACCCGTTTACCCACAGGATCCACATTCTGCAGACAGAAACACAGATTACTCCTGTTATCTAAGATGCTGATTGCCATCTTCACTGATAAATTGCGATAAACAGTGAAAAATAAAGAAATAAAGCTCTACCATAAAACTCTTGTAAAAGGCAGATTCCAAAGCTTTGAGGATGCTGCTGTCTGGTTCCCATCTTTTTTTACCCTGATAGCCTTGGCCTCTTTTGTAGTTTTCTGAAGCCAATAGTATGCTGAAAGGGTGGATCTTTGCCTGGTGATTCAATGCACATTTAAATGCTTAATTACCGACTCGCATTCAAAACAAACTCCAAGTCAAAAAAATGAAAGAACATTAATTTTTACATCATACCTTCTTCAAAACCGATTCACTTTGAATTCTTTCACATATGGTTTGTGTTTCCGAGGTTCCTGGTTCAATTATTTTATTGGATGTCATCCTTCCCAGGATCTTTAGCATTGAATGGAGAGGCATTTCCTTCAGCAAAGCTCTCCATACCTGCAGAAACACATCAAATCAATGCTGGATAAAGCAAAGTTAAGTTAGGCAAAGTTTATCTTTTCAGACGATAAAGATTCTTTGATTCTGTAGTGTTCCCTGGCAGCGCTTCCATCAGGAACCATGATGGTCTTCTTGGTGAGATCAGAGGCATCGGCTGGATCCAATCAGCAATCACAGGTTGTTGGTTTTTTTTTAATTTTTTATAAGTTTTTCAGAAACCACTCTTAACACCGTACATTAAGTTAAAAGATGAAGGTTTCTTGAAATTAACACTGTTTATCAACAGGATACAGCACTCTGTATATACTGTATTTAATAATTAAAAGCTAAATGTGGAAAAAATACATCAAAATATCCTGATTACCTTTTATTTATTTTGTAGTTTTTGCACGAGCGCAAAGTGTTGGACATTGATGTGTTAAATCCATAACAAAGATACAGTATAGAGCAACACTCCTTTTTTTCTAGTAAAGTGAAATTTGTTTCCCAATCAAATAATGAGACTGTGTATTGGCTGAAAACAACCTGTGCCAGATTGATGGAAGCACTGATAGACAGTGCCTTGCTAAAGTATTTGCCCCCCTTGAACTTTTCAACCTTTTGCCACGTTTCAGACTTCAAACATAAAGATATAAATTTAAAATTTTTGTCAGGAATCAACAACATGTGGGACACAATCGTTAAGTGGAAAGAAATTTATTGGATACGTTAAACTTTTTTAATAAATAAAAAACTGTAAAGTGGGGCGTGTAATATTATTCGGTCTCCTTTATCTTCAGAGCAGCAAACTGAGTCCAGAAGTTCAGTGAGGATCTCTGATTGATCCAATGTTGTCCTGAATGACTGATGATGATCAATAGAATCCACCTGTGTGGAATCAATGCACACCTGCTCTGTGATAGTCTCAGGGTTCTGGTTAAAGCTCAGAGAGCATCATGGGAACACACCAGGCAGGTCCCAGATACTGTTGTGGAGAAGTTTAAAACTGGATGTGGAGACAAAAAGATTTCCTAAGCTTTAAACATCTCAAGGAGCTCTGAGCAGCAATCAGACTGAAATAGAAGGAGTATCAGACCACTGCAGATCTACCAAGACCCGGCCGTCCCTCTAAACTTTCATCTGGAACAAGGAGAAGACTGATCAGAGATGCAGCCAAGAGGCCCATGATCACTCTGGATGAACTGATCTACAGCTGAGGTGGGACAGTCTGTCCAGAGGACAACAATCAGTCCTACACTGGACAAATCTGGACTTTATGGAAGAGTGGCAAGAAGAAAGATATTTCTCAAAGAGATCCATAAAAGTCTTGGTTAAAGTTTGCCACAAGCCACCTTGGGAGACACCAAACATGTGGAAGAAGGAGCTCTGGTCAGATGAAACCAAAATCAAACTTTTTGCAAAACAATATGTTTGGTGTAAAAGCAACACAGCTCATCACCCCGAACACACCATCCCCACTGTCAAACATGGTGGTGGCAGCATCATGGTCTGGGCCTGCTTTTCTTCAGCAGGGACAGGGAAGATGGTTAAAACTGATGGAAGATGGATGGAGCCAAATACAGGAGCATTCTGGGAGAAAACCTGCTGGAGTCTGTAAAAGACCTGAGACTGGGACGGAGATTTATCTTCCAACAGGACAATGATCCAAAACATGAAGACAAATCTACAATGGAACGGTTCACAAATAAACGTATCCAGGTGTTAGAACGGCCAAGTCAAAGTCCAGACCTGAATCCAGTCCAGAATCTGTGGAAAGATCTGAAGACTGCTGTTCACAAACGCTCTCCATCCAACCTCACTGAGCTCCAGCTGTTTTACAGGAAGAATGGACCAGAATTTAGTCTCTGGATGTGTTAAACTGATAGAGACAAACCCCAAGAGACTGGAGCTGGAACTGCAGCAGAAGGTGGCGCTACAGAGTATTAACGAAGGGGACTGAATAATACTGCACACCCCACTTTTCAGTTTTCTATTTGTTTAAGTTTAAAAATATCCAATACATTTCGGTCCACTTCACGATTGTGTCCCTCTTGTGACCTCTTGACAAAAAATTGAAAGTTTATATCTTTATGTCTGAAGCGTCAAAGGTGGCAAAAGGTTAAAAAGTTCAACGGGGCCCAATACTTAGGGGTGCACAATAATTATCGACCCGATAACTATCGGGCCGATAACAGGAAATTATGACGTCATCCCGATAAGTCCGATATCACGACGAATAGCCCCGATAACATTTATATTTCTGTCAACACAGCAGTGCCTCGCTCCCTCTGAGCCTTGAATGACCGGCAGTGAATGTTATGTTCAAGTGACGTCGGCATAATCAGAAAAACGATTACTTAATAAGGAAAATCAAGATTACCCCCTCATGCCAGAAAACAACTTGTTAACTCGGTCATAATTTTGGTAGTTGCTGACTTTAATTGATATTCGCAGTATTTTCCCACATGTTACACATAAAAAATAGAAAAAATAGATAAGGCTGAAAGAACGACAAGCAAACGAGGGAACGGAGGAATTCACGTCACACCTTGAATGCAGCATTGCCGCACAGTGGGCTGATTAAAAAAAAAAACAAAAAAACATGGCGGCGATTGTATGGAACTTCGTTAAAGATTCAGAGGAAGATAGTTCGCTGGTTATTTGTGACAAATGCTCCAAGTGAAGGAGGGAAGAATAGCACAAACTTTAATACGTCAAACCTGATCAGCCACCTGAAACATAACCCTCGCTTCCATGGAGTTTTGAAATCGTGCTAACGTGAGCTAACATGAGTTAACGTGAGCCAGTGCTTCTCAATTATTTTCTGCTGCGCCCCCCCAGGAAGAAGAAAACATTTCGCGCCCCCCCTCTTCTCCACTGCGACTATAAATAGTATAATTTGTCTATAAAATTATTGTAAGTACACCTCTGCATAACAGTGTATCCTTATTAACATTAAGGGAAACAAAAAAAAAAGAAATATAGATCAATTTATAACAAAGATTAACTTCATGAAAATAGTTTTTTTAGTCTGTAAAGATTTAAAGTGCATCAATCCCACCTATAATTGCAACTACACTTTATTCCAGTACAGCAAAATAAATGAAAAATAAACATGTTCCTTGGGGTCACATGCGCCCCCCCTGGGATCGCACCCCACTATTTGAGAAGGACTGACGTGAGCTAACATGAGCTAACCATGCTCCTCGCCATCATCTCTCTCATCTCAAGCTTCCATGAGATTAAAAAAAACCCAAAACTACCGAACCTCATTTACTTTAATTAAAGGCATTCATTTGAATGGAACCACAAGCCAAAATCCTTTTAACGTAATTTCTTTGTTACTATGGAGTGCACTTTTTCAGTTTATTTACACAGACAAGTCTAACTTGCGTCAGTACATTAAGCACTGTGCATTATTTTTAATTGTCATTGAGGAATGTATTTTTTCAGTTTGTAATTCTGATGTATGTATTTCCATCAGTTCAAGGAGCCTTTATTTTTTATATCAGTCAGTAATGAACCTTATTTAAGTTGATGTGAGATATCAAATAGGTTTGATTGATAGCTTTAAGAAAATGTTTGAGAGGCTTCCAATAGTTTTTCATTGGAAAAACAAATATCTGTTCATTTAAAGAGTCAAAACTATTTTGTTCATAGCATTGATGTAATGATCTTAGGTATATGTGTGCGTTATCGGTATCGGTTTTAAAAAACAGTTATCGTGCATCCCTACCAATACTTTTGCATGGCACTGTGGTTTCCAGTAAACAGCTGGGACAGCCACTCTACTCCTGTCTCCTGATATCATTGTTGTAATCATGATGAAATCAGGAAAAATTGACATATTTTTTGTCTTTAAATAAATAAAACCCACCTGTTTGGACTTGAGATGATCCGTCAGCAGCTGCTCTCTCTCCAGCTTGTGTTCCTCTATTAAACTGATAACCTCCGTTTCATCACAACTGTGTTTGACTTTCTCCACCACTTCAAGATATGAAAGCACTTTGACAACTTCCTCCAAGTTCTCCTTGTCCGCATAAGCAGTCTGGACCTCTTTCCATCCTTTCGTCACATACTTGCTGATCAAGGCAATAGCTAAAAACACAGAAACAACATGAAACAAACTTATTTAAAAAAAATATATAGAGATTCAGTCATTATTAGGATTCACAAGGGATTTGGATTCACATACTCAGAGTGGCTGAGAAACAGTTAGAAACATATTTTAACAATTTTAACACAAGAGTTGTTCAACCTGAAGGTCATTTTTGAGTCTGTAGAAGTATTGCCTTATTTTCTGACAGTTATTTCAGTTTTCCACAACATGACCATCCCTTTCATAGTAGTTCCTCTTTTTATGAAGATGACTTAAGATACAGTCATGGAAAAAACTTATTAGACCAGCATTTTTTCTTCACTTTCTTGTTCATTTTAATACCTGGTACCACTAAACGTCATCATGTGACTAAAACAGACAGAAAAGAAAACACTGAATGCATAAAAGCAGTGTTTGTGGCAGTACAACGCCATAGCTATTGATGTAAAAACTTAAGTGATTTAGGTTATAATCAAGAAAACCATGGAAAATGGTAAGATATCAGCTCTTAAATAAAACTCTTATGAGCAATCTTTGTGGTTATCGTTATGTTTGTCCAAACAAATGTACCTTTAGTTGTACCAGGCATTAAAATGAACAAGAAACTGAAGAAAACAAGGGTGGTCTAATATTTTTTTCCATGACTGTACATTACTGCTCCTCACATTACATCAATATATTTCACTTTCTAAAATGACTTTAAAAAAAATCAGTCATCAATTAAAATAATTATAGTAATAAGTTATAATTGTTTTTAATTTAACCATAATTTATCAAAAAAAAAAAAATCAGAAAACATCAAGACCTTCATAAAAATGAATTCAAATATGTTAAATTTGAAATGGTTGATGCCATCTGTCCACGCTACATGAACAGCCTTAACCTGTTAAACCCTGACCCCCTTTTTTAGCAAAACGCCTAAAAATGACATACCCAAATTAAAATGATTGTAACTTCTAAACTGTTCTGTCCACATGGATGCATTAAAGTGTTCCATAAAGAAGACACTCTGTAGTTTCTTATAAAACTGTCAGGAACACTCTAGGTGATACAGAGACAGAGTAATGGAACTCTGAAGTCAGTAAAAAATTTAAAATTTTGTTCCGCCTGAAATAAAAAATGACTTTCAGGATGAATAATAGTCTGAATATTCATCTGAAATAGTAAATGACAGTATGAGGCTGTAGGCACACTATAACTGAACATGTGTTTCAAATTTGAAGAAGATAGCACAACATATGACCATTTTACAGTGGTCTTTTCATTAAAAAATCTAGGCGCAGCTCCAAAAAGGCCTTTGGAGACTCCAAATGAACACATGGTAACCAAAATGATATTCTGAGACAATAGGTACTTTTTCCTTTACATTTTGGTATTTTTCATCATTTTGAGTTAAAATAGTCACAAATTTGCCATTTTTAAATTTACAACTAGTTTTTGGTATTACCATAAATCACATACTAACATACATAACTGTGTAAAAACCACCAATTCATAATATATTTGATGACTACAAATATATATGACTACATGTGGAGCATATAAACTTTTTAAAATATATGTTACAGTTAAGGTTTTGAGGTTATGAGGGCTCAATTGCATGAAGGTCAAGCAGGGAGGAGGCAGGAATAATGTTCACTGTCTGAAGAGTCCTCAAAAATCTTCTCCAGTGCCTCCTGGACACTAAAACGGGTTTTTGACTTTTAGCCATTTAACCGTGAAGTAAGTTATCTTATTTTACGCGAGTTATTTTGCTGCTTGCACCGCTGAGCGCTCTGCGTAAATGCGCATTGGCACAACTGGAGGAGCGCACCGTTACGCGCAGGCATAAAACGGCTCAGATAGAGTCGAATTACACATGCAATACGTCATTGGAAAGGTTGATCTATGCTCTAAAAGGCGGACATGACGAATCTAAGGTCCGCCTTGTAGCTGTCAATCAAATGCATTGCAAAGAGAGTCACCGGAAATTCGAACAAAGCCATCTTTGTTTCGGGAAGATGATTCCTCTGCTTGAAAAACTACGATCGGAAATCAAACAAAACGTTTTTACACTTCTAATATGGTACTGAATTGCAAAAAAGTGCTTTAGTTATAAGTAATAACATTTATTGACACCAAATCTCAATAAATGATCACGAGAATTCATGAGAATTCGTACATGAAGAACCAAGCTTGTTCAGGGCATTTCTCCAACCAAAAATTGCTGGAGTGAGCATCTTTCTGTTTATAGACAAGCTAAGCCTCTGTCAACAAACAGGGACCGGATTCAAACCGTTTCTCCGCGTTTTCTGGGACTTTTACCAACGAAAACCGGTAAGTGCTGACTTTCACGACTTTCGGCTTTTATGTCTTTAGGCACCTCTTGTGCAAGATATATAAGAGATGGAAGAAAAACGGCATTATTTTTGCAAAGAGGAGACTCTGCAGAGTTCAATGATACCAAACAGCTATGACAGATGAAGTGATCGTTCTGTATGAGTCATTTTTAGACAAAATTATTACACAATGAGGACGCCGGCGTCCTCGTCGGGCGCAACAGGTTAAATAATGAGTGTGCGCTCACTCACCGTCTCTGGAAGGTTTGGTGTGGGCGAGCCTGAGCAGGTCCTGGTGCGACCAGCCCTCTCTCTGTTTACATTTGGTCACAGCAGCAGCGAGACTCATGGCGTCCTGCTCATTGTACCAGTCAGACACTGCCTTTCTCAGGGCTCGTCCCCATATCCCACATTTCATGCTCTCTTTGAGTTCCTTCTTGTACTGGATGAAAGAAAACAGATGGGCGGGGTCTCGACAAACTTCCTTCAGGGCTTTGAACGCCGCCTGCCTGGTTGCCAGCTCCGAGTGCTGGGAGCACAGAGCCAAGGCGAAAAAAGAGGGGCCGAGTCTGACAGCTCGCCCATCCTGAGTGAACCTCCTTATTTCCTCCACCACCTCGCCACCTCGCCCCTCCTGAAGCAAGGACAGCAGGGCTCCGGCGTTCTCCATCCTGACGCGACCCTCCTCTCTGGCCGTGTATATGTCTTTCTCTGAGCCATAGCAGAGGAAGCGACACAGCCTGGCCTTGTCGCTGACCTCCCATGAGCAACCACCACCTGTTGAGTTGAGGGTGTGGTTGCTCGTAGCGCTTCCTGATGGCTCCATTGCAACACAGGAGAAAGTCTGGGACAGAAGGAGGAAAAAAAGGACATTTTACTTGATTTTGGAGTTTTAACCTTTCTGTCGTGTTCGGGTCAAATCTGACCGATTTCCTACTTTCATCAATCATAAATATTGTGTTTTACATTTGATTGTCTCAGGGCCTTATGATATCCTCCACACTAGCCATTTGAACATATATAATTGCTGATCAACACTTTCTTTGAATTTTGAATAGTTTATTCAACTTTGTAACACCTGTGGTGTTCCCGGTCAAAAATGACCGCCATAGGAAATTAAAGGGTGACACTGGATTTTGTTCATCCATCAGATTGTACACAACCACAAATACACTACCACACACACACACACCCACCCACACACACACACACCACCCCACCCCACCTGAACCCCTTCCAGACTGAACAAATAGGTGTCTCCTCTTCCCACTTCATTCCGGTGCTTATTTGCCCATCCCCCCCCATGAACAACACTTTCCAAACAAAATGTATAACAATAACACTTGTTCCACATTTCAAACTCAACAATTAGGTGTTTGTTATGGGAATTATCCCTTTCCAAGGCTTATGTGCCCATCTCCCCACGTGAACCGCACTTTCCTATACAAAATGTATCATATCTTCTCAGAGACCCCCTATATATAGTTTTTTTTTGTGTGCATTGCCCTCATTTTACTATGAACACATTGACTAGATGCCCAATCAGACGATTTCTTGTCAGAGAAGCTCTGGACCTTTTATTTCAACCTGATGAACAGGGGGTTGAAGTTCAACCAGAAATAGAGGATGATGTCTCAGAAATAGAAGACAACATTGATCCTGATTTTGATCCAGATCATTGTGAGACCGACCAGTTAACAGATGGCGAGGAAGAGGCTCCAGAGGAAGACACACCTGAGGAAGAGGCACCTGTGATATTCCAGTCCAAGGATGGCAATTTGCTCTGGTATTCATCCACCCAGGAAAGAGGAGGCAGGCAGAGCAGAGACCCCCCCCCCCCAACACACACACACATACACACACACACATACAAATGATTGGCTCATGTTGATGTTGTGTGAATTTGGTCACTGTTTTGATTTTTGTTACTTTTTTTTTATAAAAAATGATCATTTTCGAATACAATTTACTATTTCTGTGTCTATTTAATGTATATTTACTGCAGTTATTAATGTAAACCAGTGGTCTGAGACATTGTTTACAGCTTAAAAAGGAGTTAAATAAAATTTGGTGAAGATCAGTGGTTTTTCTGTTTATGTAGGAGCAGTTAAAACAGGTCGGTCAAATTTGACCGGGAGCACTAAAGTAAGGGGGGAGAAACGAACACGACACAAAGGTTAACTGACTCAAAGCTGAGCTTCTGCAGCCACATCAAGGCTCCAACTAAAACAGCCTTTTATCATCTCAAACAAACATCAAGAGTCAAGAGATCTGATGTCCAGAGCAGACTTAGAGAAGGTCATGCATGCATTCATCTCAGACTACTGTGGCGCTCCTCTAGCGATCAGACAGCTTCAGCCCAGAATCTATCAAGATCCAGGAAAAACGGAGCATATTACTCCTAGTCTGAGATCTTCCCACTAGTTACCAGTTTCCTTGTTGTTAGTTTACAAACTAGCAAATAATATAAAGGCCAAAATACATTTACAATCTCCTTGTAGAATACAAATTCAAATTCAATTCAAATTCAAATATACTTTATTGATCCCCCAAGGGGGAAATTCAAGAATATTAACTAAGAATATTAACCAAAACTACTACTTTCGTAGTAGAGCTGGGTATTATAAGTCAAAACCTATCCGATATTGAAAAAATGAGTTTAATTTGATATCTGGAACCTGGAGTTAGGATCAAATATGGTGAAAATGCATTTATTATACATCTACTATGCTGCAAACAGATGGAATTAACTTCATGCTGATATTCAATGTGCCCCAACTCTAGACGCTTTTAAAGTTAAACTAAAAACTGTTATACTGTGCCTTTGTTTAGTCTAATTTTATGCTGCTCCCTATTATCGCACTGTTTTTCATAATCTACAGTCATGGAAAAAATTATTAGACCACCATTTTTTCTTCACTTTCTTGTTCATTTTAATACCTGGTACCACTAAACGTCATCATGTGACTAAAACAGACAGAAAAGAAAACACTGAATGCATAAAAGCAGTGTTTTTGGCAGTACAACGCCATAGCTATTGATGTAAAAACTTAAGTGATTTAGGTTATAATCAAGAAAACCATGGAAAATGGTAAGATATCAGCTCTTAAATAAAACTCTTATGAGCAATCTTTGTGGTTATCGTTATGTTTGTCCAAACAAATGTACCTTTAGTTGTACCAAGCATTAAAATGAACAAGAAACTGAAGAAAACAAGGGTGGTCTAATCATTTTTTCCATGACTGTATTCTCCACTTTGTTTGATCCCTTCTGTGTCTAAATCTAATTTATAGTGATTTTATAATGCATTCTTGTGGGTTTTTGTGAAATCAGTTATTATTATCATCTTAATGTCTTTGTAAAGCACTTCCAGTTGCCTCTGTGTATGAAATGTGCAATACAAATAAACTTCCCTTGCCTTGATTTTACGTTCAATGACCTTCTAAAGAGAAGAAAATAAACTAATGTACCGTGAATGGGGGCCATTTCACATTCCTGGTAAATACAACAGTCATGTCTGCCAATGCTACCACAAAGAAGTGGATTTATAAAACAAAACAAAAAGGCAGCAAACTGTGGACAGCAGAGCCTCCATGAACACAAACGGACTTCGTTAGCAACATCACTAACTCATAGCCTCGGCGCGCTGACAGAAATAGACCAAAGCCGATTAGAGGACATGATGATACACATGAGGCAGAAAGAAGCAACAATGACCTGTTAACTGGAGATGCTACCCGCACGTAATGTTGACGCTGGCTGCAAGGAGATGCCCGTCCGCTCACTAGCAGGTAAATCTGTGCTAGCTAGCCGTCACTGCTCAGATCGGACAGTTAAGTTTTTTTAAACCTCAGATTTTAATAAAGGTTGTATTCGTGCTCAACGGCGTATCTATCAGCTACACAACCGAGTATAAGCAAAGACACTCCCGACGCCCGTCAGCTGAAACTTATATCCACAGTTTTGTTAGCCAGCCGCTCCCCTCTTAGCACAAACTATCAGTTTCCAAACTGGAGCCGTTTTCCAGTCGGAACCCGGAGAGCAGGACGAGCCGGTGGTGATGGACAGCTGTCTACCTCACTCACCCTGAGATCATTCTGGTAGTTTTACAACAAAAATACCATGTTTAAAACTCCCCCCCATAAAAAAGAGGCATTAAACAGTTGCGTGATAAACACGCACACCTACCGCGGTGTCCACGGAAAGTGCTGAAGTTGAGACGGAGCTTGATGCTGCCAGGCCTCCCAGTCCCCTCCGACCGTCGGGAGCCGAGCAGGGACGGTGCCGCGATGGATGTTGGGAAACAATTACGCACACGCACGAGGACTGCTGCTCTGTCGGTACAGCAAAGAGTTGCTCAGCACAATATTATTAAGTATTTTTGTTTTTCTTCAGTTATTTTATTTTAGAGGGAGCTGTTGAGCATATCGTCACCATGACTGTGAATCTGTAGAAGAAAAGACTGCCTTCAGTTCCTAAGTGCTTGACAAGATGGCATCCCCCATTATATGGAACCTGGCCTTATATTTGCAGATGGTCCGAGGGCTCACTCCAAATAGTACTGCAACTTGGTTTTGGGGAACACCAGCTTGGAATTGTGGGTAATCGGTAATGAGGCTTTCCAATGATATGAGATTTATTTCCTAGAACCATTATTAAAACAAAGAAATAACCTATCAAACACAAATTTCCTTACTTTTTATGCTTAGTTTATATCAGTGGTTAGTGCAAATCTCAGTTGTAACCCTTTTTTTTTATTTTAAAACTCAGTTATATTATATAACTGAGTTTTTTTTTTTCAAATTGCATATATAACTTATATATGCAATTTGATATTGCAGCAGATGTTACTTTGTCTGTGCACACGTGTGAGTGAAAGTGAACGGGTCCTTCACCAGACTTTCTTGATGGTCTGATCTGACATGAATTTATTAACCGCTGACATCCTGATGCTGTCAGAGTGATCCAAACTCACCAAAAGTGAAGCACAAAAGAGCAAAGACACAAGAACAAGTGTTTGTGTGGTGTGCTGAGGTTGCCAACAGGAACCAGCCAGCCCAGCATTACCTCCCCTTTATTCATTTATTTATTTTTTTCTATCTAATCACTTTCGTTTTCCTCCCTCCCTCCTTCCTTTCTTGATTTTCTGCAGACAGAATAAAACTGCAGCAGACTGGCTAAGCAACGTGCATAGAATTGCTTGCAGTTCATCCATCCATTCATTATCCATACTCGTGCAGTCCTATGCAGGGTTTACTTGCAGGGTTATTCTGTAAATTTTACATTTTCAAATATAGTTTGATTAACCACGGTCAACCATGTATATTTTAAGAACTCAGTGGACAGCAGTTTTGACATACAATAAACCAGAAAAACTGTTAAACCGCTGCTTGTAAGTCTCTTTTGTCACCACTAGATGGCACACCACACCAGCTGTTAGGACCACAGACTGAAGTACACCTCACCTGTACACTAATGCAGCCGGTTCAGGTTTTCAGCAACTTAATAAATCACTCGAATTTACAAAATAAAGTCTTTCATGCTGAATTGTTGATTTGTACATACATGATAATATCATCTGAAGTTTTCATAAATAGTTGTAAACTGAAAATACTTAAAACACTTCCACTACACACGCTTACACACACTTACATGTTACTTGAATAGATAAACAAAAATCAAGTTTACATTCAAGATACTGACTGTCTCAGCCAGAGACTTCACAGTTTTCCTTCATCGCTGAAGTCCAGTTCTTAATTTTTGCACCAGGTGGCAGACCTCGCACCAGGTCTTTGCCTCTTCACTCGCAGGGCTTTGCAGTCTTGTCAAACTAGTTTATTTTGAGGGAAGAGGAAGTGTCTGCAACGGCACTTCCTCTGTGTCTCTGGAAGGTTTTACGCCATGAACAGCACACATGAGGTCAATTCTTCTGCAAAAGAAGTAGGCCGTTCTGCAGGCTGTCCACTCCAGCACTCTTTAACCTCAAGGCAAGAAGAGGTTTCCTGAGGCCTTTCTGCTTGGAGGTCGCGTTCATCAGGACTTTGTAGTGTGCGGACTGGATGAACCGCGGGAAGGAGTCATTCTCCATGAGGCTGTAGATTTTCTTTTGTGCCGCAGCAAAGCATAACGGGCCTGGCTGCTGGAAACTCTGGCTGATTAGTTCTCTTGTATAGAAATCCAGGTTTACCTGCAAAAAAAGAACATAGTTACAATAACAGAACATGCTCATTCACTTTATGGATATTATGCAGTACATAGACTGTAAAACATACTTTATGTCTACCATTTTGATTTGATTTTACATCTCATTGACTTTATTCTTACCTGTTTTGGAGAGTCATCCCTGATGAACTCTTCATAAATACTTGCTGCCCTCTCCGTCCGTTCCTTCGGACTACCGAAAGTTTTGAATTCTTGACAGGCAAGCCAGAAATCCAGGTTTTCCTCGCAGAACTCGGATTTCAAAAATTCCCGAAATGCTCTTTGTCCACCTTTTACACAAGAGAACATAATTTCAGTATAAAGACAGCGGTAATCAAGCATGATATGTGTTCTGTAACTGCTTGAAAGGCGGACGGAAATTACTTTTCTTGGAAAGGAGGGCCTCGAGAGATTCTCCTGATAGGTTCGTTTCATTTGCTTCCTGCCTGCAAACCGGAGAACAAAGATGTTGGATTTGTTCAGATTTTAAAGAAAATGTTAGGAAACACATTATTAAAATGCAATAAGAACAAATGAAAACACACCTGCTGATTTTTGTCCATAATGGACTCTGCATAGGTATGTGTATTCTGGATTTCCAGGCGATATCCCTACAAGAAACAGATGATTAAAATAGTTGCAACTCTTTTCAGGTACAGAATGCAAATGACTCAATGTTTTACAAATGAAATATACTGCACTTACATTCTCTTCATGTCCTTGAAGTCCATGTGTGATGACTTAGAGACTTGATTCATTGAGCTGAACTGCATTAGCACCAGTTGTGAATCATCCCTTGTTGATGCATAAATGCTGCTGAATCTCACAGAATCTCCTTTAAATCCCAGTCAGCTTTCCGGTTCTCCAGCCTGGCCACAGACTCCTGACGATGCCTGTCTGCCGGCTCGGGGTTAGGGCCAGAAATGAAATCTCACTGTGATGACATCACATGGCATTTCTTCCTGACTGACAGGGGAGGGAGTGTTAAACGTTCGACCCTACTGACCCTTTTATCTGCCAATTGCTGCTCATCCTGGAGGAGCCACATGAACGCCTGAAGTACGTCAAACCAAGTTCTCTCCCTCACAGTTTAATTATAGAACAAAACTTTGTTCTGTGTCACAACCCCCAGCGCATTCTTCATGCTTAACTGCGTTAAACAGCCTGATAAAAGTCATTCAGTCTCCATGTTACTTAACTCACCATTCAAGTTTGTGCTATTCATAGTCACAGGTCATGCGGGCATGAGTTTGTTTTGCTTTTCTTATGAAATTCCCCCCGTCTCCTTAGCACTTACAGGATTTTCTTCCACTGTGAATGAATTCTAGTTTTATTACAAAGTTAATTTTAAACTGTCTCATGAGATTTGGAGGAGGGTCAGGAAACGAACAACATCTAAAGCATGTCAACCTTCAAGAGTGTTTAGATCAGACACAGACGCAAATCTGAAAGAAATAAGATGGTACATAATGAAATAAAACAAAAATGCGGTGACTCTCAGATTTACTTGAACGTTGTTTATTTGCAGACAGTATGAACCCACTTGTTGTTTTTGTCAATGTACAGTCATTTTTGCATTTCAAGACTGCAACACATTTAAAAACAATTTGGTATGGACTGCTAGTAAGAAGGTGAAAGAAAAAAATATGTCAAACAGATAATGTTGGCTGGTGATTGTCATGATGGTTTCGGTACAAAGGTAGTGTTAGGATTTAGAATTAACTCAGAACTTTAAACTGTTAAAGCTAAAACTTTACAGCCTGTAGGCTGGCTGTTTCTCATCGTTGCTGCTTTATGACCTGACGACTGGGATCTCATGACCTCCTGACCTGCTCTCTTCCAAGGACGTATGCGATGGCAATGGTGATACATTTAGTTACACCCCCATTTCTTGCAGTAAACATAACCATTTTTGTCTGGACCATCTGGACTTTTGGAGACAGAGAACCATTACGTCGGAGGAGAAATGAGTCCTCCTCTTGCAGGCTTTAAAAAAGAAGAGAGACGTTACATTGGTGTGCATTTCCTGGCATCTTTCTTAGTGTCAAGAGGTGCACCATCGGCCGATTAAAATATTCTGCATGGCATGAATAATTCTTTGTATTCATGATTGTATTAAATTCTTGATTGATTTTTGCTTCTAGACTTGTCATTTAGGCACCTGATAAAAGAACAGTAGTATGCTTAAACTAGGTTGGCTGTACCTCAGGAGGTTGTCTTCCATTTGGAAAGTCAGTGCTTCAGTTGCTAGCTCGCGCTGGAGTGTCCTTGACTAAAACACTCTACGCTTGCCTCCTGTGTGTTCACGGCAGGGGCAACATCTGGCTCACTAATCTGTCTGCAGAAGGCACAAAACTTGCACTTCCTCAAACAGCTGTACAAAATGAGGAATTTTCAACAACCTCATTTGGTAAAACTGCAGTTTATGAAGCCACAAATTTACAGTATGTATAATTGGGGGCATGTTTTTGCTACTTAGCACTTTGGGTGAAGTGGACTTCTGAGCGGTGAATCCAGCGCTAACAGAGCATAAATATTCTCATTTTAAAGATAATATGGCTTGTTGTGCTGTTAATTGTACTGGTCAGGGTTGGTCAGAGTACATAGCTTAGCATAAGCAGCTGTGTTTGCTCCCAATCAAAGGCTACGATCCCGAAGACAGCCAGCGTGATGGCCACTAGCTCATCTGCTGCTACTTCTTGTAGCAGCCGAAGCAGCAGGGTCCTTTCAGGTTGACTAACTGGACCGATAGCCGGCTGAGCTCTGCTACAGGTATCAGCGGGTCCCACCTGTAGGTCCAGGTGGAGCTCAGGCTCAGAATGAGCTCCACCTGGAACGGCTAAGCAACCTAACGACTGCAGGTCCCAGCGGAGTTTGGCTGGATTTCCAACAGCCCTAATTTCTGCTTCCGCCGCTTATTTCAGATGTTGCTACTGAAGCGACATCTGAAATGAGGCTGGATGGACAGGTTCAGTCAGAAATGGCTGCAGATTTGGGCTGAAGTAGCTCCTGCCAATAATGGCGTTGTCCAGAACCTGGTTCATCACTTGGTTTCCTCAAAGCCAGAACCTTCTGAGAAGGAGCAGCATTACAAAGTGGTAAAAGCTATATTGTACCATTTTTAATTTTTTTTTATGTGTTGCAGGACTGAAATGTGATGTGTTGATCTGGACTTGTACAAAGGAAATTAACTGATTAAGCTAAATCGTGTTTTTTATATTTCACAGCAGCTTCTCAGCTAAAGCAATTCCTGTAGGGATAAACACTTTGATCACTTCCTCAGACATCTGAAGGAAACTCAGAATTTTCAGAGGTGCAGCACTTATGTAGATTTAAACCAATTAGGAGCAGTAGCAGAAACGCCAGTGTGTGAAGCCTGTTAAGAAGAAATTACAATTCAAGAAGCCTGCTCAGCTGAATAAAGACGGCACTGAAGTCAAATTGCACCAGTCAAGATATTTTTTTTTATATTCATATTCCAACTTGTCATCATTTACAATCGAGAAGCTAAACTGTAATTTTTTTTGGATCAGAAGTGGAAGTTTAGAAGTGGGAGAAAATAACAACAAACAAACCAGCAAATACACATAAAATGGTGAACAATGAGGACGATCAGGTGAACAGGATGAGTCAAACTTAAAATTACACACGACACAAGAAATAAATACGACTGGAGGTAAAGCAGCCGGTTAGCACATGAAGAGCAGACAAGCCTGAGATAAAAGAGAACTGAGGAAAAAGAGTCCTATACATAGGACAATACAACATAGGGAATCAAGACTAACCTAGAAAGACCTGGAAGATTGCAGAAGTCCAAAAGCAAACACAGGAAAACCCAAACCAAGCAAAACCCTACAGCATGACACACAAGCATCATACTACAGGCATGTAGTATGGTTACATACCAGACGCTTCACATCACCGTTTCAAGGGAAAGAATTATGAATCTTAGAAGTTACTGACCAATGTCTGGATGAAATCTGTAGCTCACAGAAAACGCATTCATTTAAATCTCTCAAATGTTTCCTTTATCCCCTTGGTGTCTTTTTATTTTTTAGATAGCATGAAATTAAAGGTCTTAGTGAAGTTTTCCAGACATCTCTCAAATCTTAAAAGTCTTTCTAAAATAAACCCTCAGGATTGCAACGCTTTGTTCTTCATTCTGTCGTAGATTTGCTGGCGTCCTTCAGATCATGAGCTGTCAGAGGGATGCCTTGTATTTGACTGTAGGACACCACACAGAGGAGCTCATTTGAATGATCATATAATTGACCTAATAAGCAAACTGAGCACTTCAGAAATCGTCCCTTTAAATGACACTTGGACGGTCAGTAAATCCTGCCCAGAACCAATCATACGCTGAATTGTTCCATTATTCCAGTTATACGAACGTTCTTCATTCATGTGTACTTGGAGGTTACATTGCTAAGCGGGACTAGAAGCAGGAGCTAGCGCTATCCACGTCAGGGACAAGGCAGATGAGCGTACGTTCACATTTCCTACCTACATTTACCAGTGGAGTGAATTAAGTGAGTTATGGTTTCAATCGTTTTCATACTTTGCGGTAAAACAAAGTTACTGCTGTTCGCTACAAGGTTGTGTTGAACACTGTCAGAGCTAGCCAAAGCTCCGGTGAAAAACAGCTCAGGTTTGCTAGAAGTTCACGTCAAGCTTGTGTAGAATAGACTAGAACTTCATTAATCCCACCGCGGGGAAATTCACTTGTTACAGCAGCACAAGTTGGAAAAACAAAAAGTAAAATTGCAACAGGGCTTGCAGCAAATACTTATAAAAATAGGCTAAAAAACAATATAAAATTTATATATATAGTTCTCAAAAATATTACAAAAATTAACAAATTGTTAGGAAAATAAGCTATACACATCTATTTACAATATATACACATATACAGTCATGGAAAAAATTATTAGACCACCATTTTTTCTTCAGTTTCTTGTTCATTTTAATACACACAAACACACCTTCATGTCTGATGGGGTTTGTTCAGATGCAGCTTTGGAGGCCTAAGCAGGTTTTTTTTTCCTGGTAGCCCTTTCAAATATACGGAGCCCTGGAGGTGACATGGAAATTTTCTTTTTTTATCTCGTGCGCGCGACTTTTTATCTCGCGCGTGCGACTTACTGTAACTGGCGCGCATTTTCATACACATTTCCACTCACTGAAAGGCTTGAAAAAAGTGCCTCCGTAGAAGGTAAAATGAAGGCGGTTTAACCGATAACCATTATGTCTCCCAGGACCTCTCAATTGCTCATTTATAAAACCAATGACATCCTGCAAGTCCGAAAACTGTTGACGGCAGGCCTGGAATTTCGTGATTTGAGGGTCAAGGGGCATTTTTTCGAGGGCACAAAGGCCAAATGCCAGGGCAACACGGCCATAATAAAAAAACACAATATAACATGACATGCTAATAAACGGCTCAACACAGTTTTTGAATTCAGAACCTTATTTTTAATAGGCTACCACAACTTTTGGACTTTTATCAAAGGGAAACAGACAACAAAATAGGCAATGTCATTGACTTTTATCAGGTTATTACACATCCATAAATTTAATTTAAATCATCATCTGATGATGGGGATGGAGAACCTGGGGTCTTCCTAGGCCCATAAGGAAAAACAGTTGGCCTCCACCTCTCTATGCTCCCTCTGTCTTTTTTGCACTGGCTGAAAATTTAAAACAGTTTTATGATGAATCATAGTGGCACAACTAGTTAATATATTTCATTTCATTCCATTTTATTGATTCATTCCAGACATGTCAAAACAATCTTTTAAAGCATAGACAATTTTAACACTATCATGAATTTATGTATCTGAAAATAAATATAATATATTTATAAAATATATAATAATGCATAACTCAATATACACTGACACATGTGTATAACCATAACTTCGAAATATATAGAACCTCTTGTAAATAAATCTAAATATTAAATGGACATCAACCCCTAAAAAATAAAATATAAACAAAATTCCAACCATGCAGAAACACAGCTGACTTGTTTTAGTCACTCAACTAGTTGTCTTCACTAAAGGTCTGAACCAGTTTAGTTGACTGAATGAATCAAGTCAGCTGTGTTTCTGTTGGTTGGAACTAAAACCCACACGGCCCTTTCACAGATCGGTTTGACACGCCTGGTCTAACTCGTAAAAAAAGAATAAAAAAAAAACAACAATATTCATGACATCTAACTCGCACGCGTGAGATAAAAACTCGTGCGCGCGAGATACATTAAGTTGCACGTGCGAGATAATAAGTCGTGCCCACGAGATAAAGAAAAGAATTTCCATGTCACCTCCAGGGCTCCGTACAAACAATCCATACTTAATGGATTCGAAAAGATGTGTCCGTATCAAATGTAATGTCTTATGAACCAAGTGAAGTTGCTCTGATGGAGTCATGTCATCCAGTCACTGGTGTTTGTCTACTGCTTTTGTTGCAGAGGCATATGCTACTAAAAAAAGAACAAAAAAAAAGTTACTATGTTGAGCCAAATGGGAAAAGAGTTAATTGTTGTAAAATATATTTGTTTGTAGAGATGGGCCTCCTTTTGATTTAAATCTCACACCCCCACAGCACAGCAACAATCACTCAAGTATTAAGTATTATATGAACGAATTATGAGTATGAGTATAAAAATGAATCCACTTGAAAAAGTAAGCATTGAGTTCCTTATTTTCTATAATATGAAATGATCTAGGACATTTGCTTGGACATTTGACAAATACTGAAGAAAGTGACCAAGCGACAAAATTGATAATTTGAGAGAAAGTGTAAATACAAGCAGGGAAAACGTGCAAAATAGAAAATGTGATCAGCTTTTTAAAAGTCATGACATCATTATTTCAATGATACCAGTGTAATCAAAATTATTCTGATGGTAGGACAAGTAGTGAAAATGAGTTTCACGAGCTTTTCTGTGGAGTCTGATCTGACAGTTCAGCTACTTTCACTGATTTATTTTTTTGGTAACGTTAGCGCTGCCATGGGGATTCATAATTTAATATCTGGTTTGGGGTTGAAGATCTAGTCAGCACCCAGACGCCTCACATCCAACATCCAGCAGCTATAATAAGTCAGACCATTTGCATTTTCACCACATGCTGTCATTAGATTCCCCTCGCGCTCAGCTCCCCGTTCAGTTTTACTGTGGCTATCAAATGTTACAAAGCAAACAGTGATGGCGAAAATAGCAGCCGACGAACCTAATAAAAAATCAGCGTGATTAAAATGCCAGCACGCTATCACTGAAGAATAATTCATTACAGCACAGCTCCAGAGCTGCAGGCCACAGGCTGCTGCTTGTTTGTGTGGTCAAACCCTGTCTGAACTCTCACATTCCTCACATGGTCCATCTGCTCTTCTATAAATGGAATTTTTCAAATCAGGTTTGATTGGATCTGTTTGATTCTTTCTTTTTGTCTTTAAATAAATAAATAAAAAAAGTAAATCATGCTAGAGCGCTCACCTGCCTCTGAAAGAGACCTAAAACAAAGCTTCCTCTGTTGAGCCAGTGGAGCGGTATCACAGTCACCTCCAGTAACCAGATCATGTGATTCCAAAAAGAGACTTCTGTCTCATGACACATGTGAGGAGGAAAAAAAAAAAAAACAACGAGAAAACAGGAAGGTTTATAAAACTTCAGTCTCAACTGATTTGTAGTATTTGTGATAAATAGTGGACAGGTTCACAGTTTTGTGTGAGTAATTTATACTGAATCTCATGGACAGATTAGTAATTATAAGTTTTGCTTGAGTAAATAAGGAAATGATCACTTGTCAGAGTGATCCATGTTATTTTATCACCTTGATTCCATCACAGTAAAATAAATAAATGCATTCCTGGTGATATCTCCGGGGCAAAACGTTAGTGAGCAGAATGTGTTTGAGGTCAGACCTATTCGTGCTTTTCGATCTGAAAGCATAAAATGTAGTTTCAGGGTCATCATGTGCCTCAGTGTGCGTCTGTCTGTGAGCTCATTCAAAGGTACAAGTGAGATTTAAAAAAAGGATGTGGTGAAGTTGTTTGGTCTGAAAAGTTCCTTTTCGATTTGTGCAACCTTTAACCGGGTGAAACCTGGTGTGCACTTATAGATAAACTTCCCCTTTGCTGATTTCTTTTTTTTTTTTTTTTATAGCGTACAAATGCAGTTTCGGTTTTATTCTTTTCGACTAAATAAAGAACAATTTGTGAGGGTGGAGAATGTAAAATATACTTATAAAACACTGCAAGTGTAATCATTTGTACCAATGTACTGGAGGATGGTGGAAAGAACAAGCATTCAAAAATAAGAATAATGTAATGTGAGAACTGATACTATGTAGGCGGGAGCATTTTATGGAAAAGTCCTGTTGCAAAGAGTCTAAAAGAGCTTCTGAAAATGTCTGTGTTCTATTTCAACTGTGCTGATGTGAGAATGTATATAAAAACGGACCTACGAAGACTAAAGGATGTGTTCGACTCAGATATGCATCACACATGACAATCCCTGACACAACATCCAAACTGAAGTTAGTTTCAGGACAACAAGACAGTATTCTGAGCCAAAAAACAAACAAACAACATTAAAAAGTTTTGTATTTGATATCAAAATGCATTTTAAAATGAATTAATACCTGGAATCGTGTGTGCAGGTGAATAATTGTGTCAAACTCTGACAGACGAACAGACTGACATCTCCCCCAGTCACTTCTGCTTGTTCTCACATCCTCCTTTAGCTCTGTCACACACTTTAATCTGGAACAAATCATTTAATAGGGCAAATATTTTCTGTGGTAATTTTCTAGACCACCAGTTAGGACGCTGAATTTAAGTGTTGCTGGTTAAGCTAAAACAGGTCAATGTCTAAAGTCGCTGTTTTGTTTTGAGCTTTCAAAGTGCCAGATATGATGATGACTAACAGCTTAGCCTGAACACTGTGCTGCTTTACACATTTCTAAAGTCATAAAAAGCTTAGGCGTTAGATTCAGGTGAGTTTGAGTCAGTCTGTGAATGAATGAGGGAAACGTATGAGTGAACTGGTGAACTGGTGACTGAGCTCCTTCCTGTCTCAGGTTGATGTGGCCGTGACCTCATTTGTGGCCGTCTGTCACACAAGAGCTAATGTTGCTCATTCAACATTCAAAAGCACTTGTTTTTAGATGCAAATGCAATATTTTTTTTATTCAACACCACAAATTCATTTTTAATATTCATGCTCTCAATTCTTTTTTTTTTTTTAATCACAGGACGAATTTTCTTTTTTACATATAGCTTATAATAGTTTATTACAGCTGACATCCAGTCACTACTTCAGTTACAACATGTCAGAATGTAAAAAAAAAAATAAGAAAAAGAAAAAAGAAATAAAGAAAAGAAATGAAGTGCCTACCAGTAAAGCTATAAATATTAGTCTGGTGAAATGTGAGATTAAAAAAAAAAAAAAAAAGAAGAAAAAAAAACATGCCTCGTGTTCACTTTCATCTTAGGCAGATGTTGTTTGCATCGCACACAGTTTCTGTTGTCGCTCACAGAAAGTCCCCAGAATTTTCTCTGCACAATCATCAGATGTTGGTCCTCAGACAAACGACTCGTGTAAAAAGCTAAATCATCGTTCTCTTTGCTCTGCGTCTGCTGCTCCTGCAGATTCGGTCCTCTATAACCCAGCCGACCACGTGGCTGCGCCGACCTGAGAACGTGAATATTGGACCGCGGCTGTGCCTTCTTCACTAAATGACATACAGCTTACATCTCGCTATAGCAACGACGCTTAACATCAAGATTCTCAGCACCTTAAAATGTACATTTTTGATGTTGTTCATTTGGCCACAAAAGGCGGAGAGGAGGAAGAGGGTTAGTCAGAGGTGTTACTCCGCCGACTCCCATGCTGTAGATCTACGGGTTTTCTTTGCTCTCATTCAGAAATGTTTAGGTTCTGAATGATGCTAGAAATTAAAATATATGGTGAGATTTAGATTTTATGCTACGTTCATAAGTTAGGGGTTACACATTTTACAATTTATCTATCTCAGCTGCTCTCGTGTCACATGTACATTGTCCTGGGAATTACATCGCCATGTCACAATGTCTAATCATCGATCGTGACGTTATCGCGTTTTGGACACCGGACGATCGTACTTATTGCACATTTTCTTGTCAGACTGCGCTGCCTTAGCCATTCTGGTTCTGAATATCCCCTTTTATTCTTCTACTACAGAGCTGGCTTTGTTTCTCAAAGAGCATCTTTTGAGACACTGGGGCACTTTCAAACTCTGAAGGAAGGTACGGCTGTTTGGGAAATATTTTAGATTCGGCTTGGCGCCCATCAGCGCTTGTCGATGGTCGAGCGAACGTGCACCGCAGTCCCTCCTTGGTAGTCCAACACCGGACATAGCGTAACAGTCCAAGTCCTCCGTGGACAATGTCTCTGGTACGTATTTTCTTTAAATCTTCCCTGATTCTGATGTGGAGTCTAGTAAAGCCCTGTAAATGTCTGACTTCAGGAAACGAGGGTAAGAGTCCTTCTCCATTAACCCGTAGACGATCCTTTGAGCATCATCAAAGCACATTAAGGAAGGAGACTTGATGTTCCACATGGTCAGCTCCCTGGTCTTCTGATCAATGTTGATCTGGAATCAGAGGAAACACAATGAGACCCACTAAAATCTTAACTTGCCTCAGCAGTGTCTCGTGATGAGAAAAGTACAGTAAATGTGTCTGGATTATAAAGAGCTCTGTGCGTACTTCTCTGGGAGCCTCCGCCTCAACGTAGCATTTGAAGATCTTTTTGGCCCTGGAGGACATCCTGAAGGAAGACTTGATCTTTTTATAGTCCTCACACACCATCCAAAACTCAAGGTTTTCATCACTGAACTCTGACTTCAAGAAGGCCTGGAAGATTTTCATTCCACCTGAACGGATTAGGAAAGCGAGCAATGAATTAGCAACTGTTAGATGGGAATACCGACGAAGAGATTTGAATTAAGGACAGCGTTTTCGGTTAACTTACACTTCGAAGAAAGAAGTCTCGCCAATGAGTATGACCACTGAGACACTTCTTCAAAACAAAGCCTGCAAAGGAAAGATGAGCTGTTACCAACAAATGAAAGTAGAGAACAGCGAGCAAGTTTCAGAAGAGTGTTTTTCATGACTTACCTTTCACTGTTAGTCGCCTGAGAAGATTTGCACTGCAGGCGAGACTTCAAGTTTCCTCCCCTGGTCAGAGAAACATAAACCAATAAGGGTTACTGTATTAATAAAACCAAAGACTTATCAGTGAGAATATAAGAAACCATTAGTTAGCTTAAAATTCTTACCTGCATCTTCCTGTCTGCTTCTTGTCAGTTTCCATGTTGATGTGTGGCAGCTCCGTTGATGGTGATGGCAGTAGGCTTGGCATGGCAACAACGCTTTGTGAGGACGGATGTCAGGCTGCTTTCAGAGATCTCAAACTGCGTCTGTCTGGGAAACCTGCGCAGTGTCACTGTATATATGTGTAAAGCAGAAGTCTGAAATGAGGATGGCGGGTAACGTCACAGCGTCATTCGGAGCTAACCACAGACTAAGAGGAAGTTGCGGATGACGCAAACGAGCGAGCGAGCGAGATGTGCGCAGCTACAGCTCTCTGATAGCACTGCGCTCAGACCTAAACTGTCTGGTTTAAGGTCCGGGGATGCAAATTAGGGCAGTGGAAAAAATTCAGCAGCAGATAGGCAAATAATTTAGTGCTTGTTCTACTTCAGAGTCAGGTTTTAAAAAACATGTTGTGACCAAGACAGTGATGCTGTTTTAGCTCTGACGAGTAAAGTCAAATTTAAATAAAACCTTGCAGAGCAGAAACTAAATAAACTCCACAACTCAACTGCTTATATAACCATGTTAAGTTTCTGTACAGAACAGTATGAAGTATGAATCTCTCACATGGCTTTTGCAGTTCTCACTGGCCGTGTCCCAGTATTCCCATCGGATTGACTGGGGTTACTGTAACTCACATTTAACTCAAGAATACTTCAATATCCAAAGGATTTCATGGTCTGGTCAATGGTGGAAAAAGGTCCAGATTCTGTGATTGAAGAGTTATTGAATTAAATTACTTAATACTTTATTAATCTCCAAAGGGAAATTAACAAGGGAGATGACCCTGAGGTCAATCCTTACACTCTCGCTGCTCTGATTACCGTTTCTGTCTGCACACATGAAAGCTGGATAGAAAGATGTTGGAATATAAAATAAGTTCCTGCAGGCTTGTCTTGATGAAGCAAGTTAGTACTTCATTCCCAACAGTCTTGTCCGCTTCAGGCCTCCAAGCTCTTTCATTTTATATGTCAGCGAACTCACTTTCTCCACGACAATTTAGAGGAAAAAAAGAACTAAACATCCTCATGCTTGCTTTATGTTTTACTCCTCCACGCCCTGTTCAACATCTCCCATTCAGCCCCTTTTGGATTTGGGTCTCTTGTGGCTTAACTGGAGCTTCGACAAGCTCAATGAGCTGCTCCCATAAGCCAGCAGCTTCTCATTGTCATGGTTATTCATCATTGCAGATGAAGAGTCAAAGTAACCAACACAAATCCATTAAGCAACATAATATGGATCAGAAATAGAAATCCACAGACAATCTTAAGATGACACAAAAAAAGTCAAAAAATGAATAAAACTACTGCAGCAGCAGCTCCATCTTTAGCATCCTTTTGCCAGTGTATCTCTCACTTTATCTCATCTTTGACATGTAATGATGTAAGACATCTTACCCAGGCTGTTCCTCTGATCTGCTCATTCATAAACTCATGACCTTATAGCCCTTTCTCAAATTGATGGGCAACAGTGATTGCTTTTCTCCTTGTCACTGTGTTGAGACACGCCTGCCTGCTCCAGACCAACAAACTGTCAAAACATTTGCTTTTACAGAAGTGCTTATATTTGCTGATGATCTGTAAACCAAATGGATTGAAAAAGCAGTACTTGGCTGCTCCTAATTCCCATTTCAGGCTCTGCTTCTGCATTTTGGCTTATATAAAAATCAGAAAATACTGTATTGTAATTAAACACAAGAACGGAAATGATTAAAAAACATATTCGTAATAATAATATTTGCACATTGCAGTAAATACATGGGTGCTCCAACCAAATAGTGAATAGGAATCGTAAGGAATCTATATATACAGTCATGGAAAAAATTATTAGACCACCATTTTTTCTTCACTTTCTTGTTCATTTTAATACCTGGTACCACTAAACGTCATCATGTGACTAAAACAGACAGAAAAGAAAACACTGAATGCATAAAAGCAGTGTTTTTGGCAGTACAACGCCATAGCTATTGATGTAAAAACTTAAGTGATTTAGGTTATAATCAAGAAAACCATGGAAAATGGTAAGATATCAGCTCTTAAATAAAACTCTTATGAGCAATCTTTGTGGTTATCGTTATGTTTGTCCAAACAAATGTACCTTTAGTTGTACCAGGCATTAAAATGAACAAGAAACTGAAGAAAACAAGGGTGGTCTAATCATTTTTTCCATGACTGTATATATAGATGGTATTCACTGATGTCACACATCCAGTTATTTTGACTCAAAGTCGCCATGTTGCCTGTCAACCTTCATGGTACGACGCCGGTTCTTCATTTATTCTAATGCAGCCATGTGTTCACAAGTTATGAACATTACTCTCAAGAAATAGACAAAAATCATCAGATAACAACCCCCAAACTGCAGGAGAAGGTGTAAGGAAAAAATGTTAAAAACTGCATCCAGACGACTAATACTGATTATACGCACGATCTGAAGGACTTACACAATGTGTTGCGCCCTGACATATACAACTATATTTAGAGAATATAATTGTATATTCCCCCAAGGACCACACCAGGCACCCAGTCCGCCAGCAGGGGCGCACCCAGGCCCACGCATCGGCACAGGGAGGCCCCCACTGGAAGAGGGCCCCCCCAAAACAGGGACACGCCCCAGTGGCCAGGACCCAAGACCACACCCCAAATCCCCCGCAGGGCACGGAAGGACGAAAAGAAAGGAGGCAATATGGCCGACCCAGCCCCCCATCATCCCCCCCGACATGTGTGCCGACATAAATATGGCTGGCATCTCCATTTTTCTTAATATCTAACATTTATCCTTGAATGAAGGAACTGATGCATGAGCGTGGCTACTCAAACGTAAAAACAGTCCTTTGGGCCTCACCTGTCCTCATCAGAACTTTCCAGTCGAAAAATAGATATTTTCAATAGCCGTGTTTGTTACTTAAGACCTAGTGAGTAACAGACGTGTAATTCACTCCATCAGCTTGTTGGACCCTTCAGTGGAGTCCGATGTGGGACAGACTGGTTCTGACCTGTGATTCTTGGACACAAACATTTAGAGAGGCCCCACCCCTGGTGGACTCATCTTTATGTTTATGACTTGTTTCCGTTCTAAGGTTTATGAGCTTTGTTTACTCTGTTAGTCTGAGTGGAGGCAGAAAACATGGAGGAAACAGAGGGGGAGGAAGAAATGTCACCCCCCCAGAACCACCTCGGTTATGTGGTGTGACTCTCAGACCAAGAATCCCCCTCAGTTTTTCCACTGAAGAAGGCAGACTCTTACATAAGGTGATGATCATGAGGTAACTCAGCCTTATAACTCTGCTGAAATATCAGGAAATGTTTTTTCCAATTTTTATTTTTTTTATTTTAATGTGACCAATTGCTTAACACAGCGCTCATTTGTTCCTTTGTGTTTTTAAGCTGTGTCACTGTGGCCACGTCTCACAGCAGAAGCTCTAAGGGAGGCAATATGATTTCAGTTTTTTGATTTACTTTTCAGTTCCTCCTACTCTGTTGGCAGAACACACTCACATGTCATCTGGATATATCTCTGGACTAAAATTCCACTGGAACATAACCGGCCCTTTGTTTTCTTGCATATCTCTACATCTCGCCACTTCCCCTGTTAATTAATTGTCTCTAGGTCATTTCCAGTGATGTCAGAAAGAGTGCAGTGATCAGAACTTCCCCAGATTAGCCTTTATTCTTATATAACCCTGCACTGTATAGAATTTAAACATTTCCCAACAATGATAGTCTCAGTTCAATATGATATAATATAATATACTGCAGCAATACCCACCCAAGACTAAATATAAAACATGATGTGCTATGACACATCCTCTGTTGTTGCAAAGACAGATCATATTCTCTGTTTAATGACCATGTAGGAGTCGTTATATTTAACTCATTTCCCCCGCCACACATTGATACAGAAATATTCAATTTGAGCTCTGTGTTGTGCCATATATGGAATATCTTTGTAACAAAGCCATGAGTACCTGACTCAGATACACTTATGTCCTTTTTAGATAAAAGCTGACACAATTTCTTGAGGCATCATTGGAATTTCTGTGACATATTACTGTATAAATACTGCACGGGTCCGGCATAGAAATAGGTTTCAATCAGGCCTTTTAAGGAATGTCCTTAGACAGTTTTTGGGGGTGTACCTCATAACGAGGTACAGCTATCCACTTCTGAGGTACAGCAAATGTAAAATTAATTGCCTTTGAGTTGCTATTGACTTCAGACAGCCAAACATCTGGTTTCAAGGTCCGTTGTTTCCCCCTTTAAAACTGATTGTGTGAAAAAGGGAAAGGGATTCTAAAGTAATATAGTCCTTTTAAATTTCAGGTAACGTTTACAAGACCAGAAGATTATTGATGAGGCACATGAACAGATCATGTCATGTCCAGAACCATGTTGGGAGCCCATCCCAAGCAAACACGGTTTTTTTATTGAATGTGCCACGTCACGGTAGCATTTAAAGACATGTTTGTCAGCAGGTTTCACCCTCCAGTGAACATGAATACTCACGGGAATTCAGCTGCTCGTAGACATATTTTAGTGTGAAAGAAAGAAGGTGACTGATGAATCAATGGAGGGTCATTGACTGCCTTACAGCTAAAATATGTCATATGGTGCTTCAAAGAAATCGTTCAGTACTTTAGGTTAACTTGTACCATCCCTCACAATGCATCTGAGAGAGCTTACTTTCTTTCTGCTCCTCTCCTGCTTTGGTGTTTGAGCTTCTGATGGTATTTTCCTTCACCTTCAACTGTCATTTTTACAGTCAAGTCTGCATTTACTGAAAATGAAAAGGAATTTATTGAAAACCTGAAATTGTAACTAGAGCAACAACAAAATCAGATATGATCTTTGCCCACACCTGTGAGCTTTTCCTGTGCAAGAGTTTTGAACCATTTTGAGGCTACTGAAAATGAAAGTGCAGTGAACATGTGATTTCTGGTAATTTATGTGGATAAACATGGAGAAAGTATAATTGAACCAATACACACTTTCAGAAATACAGTCATGGAAAAAAAATGATTAGACCACCCTTGTTTTCTTCAGTTTCTTGTTCATTTTAATGCCTGGTACAACTAAAGGTACATTTGTTTGGACAAACATAACGATAACCACAAAGATTGCTCATAAGAGTTTTATTTAAGAGCTGATATCTTACCATTTTCCATGGTTTTCTTGATTATAACCTAAATCACTTAAGTTTTTACATCAATAGCTATGGCGTTGTACTGCCAAAAACACTGCTTTTATGCATTCAGTGTTTTCTTTTCTGTCTGTTTTAGTCACATGATGACGTTTAGTGGTACCAGGTATTAAAATGAACAAGAAACTGAAGAAAAAATGGTGGTCTAATCATTTTTTCCATGACTGTATATTTTCTTTTTTATTATTTCTGCATCAGTGCATGTTAGTAACGCTGGGAAATATATATGAGCAGTCACAAGCTTGATGTAATAACATGTTCAATCTAGAAAGCCGTGTCTGGTATGTACGTATAACTCCTGAGATGATGTCTCTGTCACTGAACTTGTGCGTCTGATGGAAAAGGTTTTGTGCAAGAACACAGATGTTGATGATTTGCACTGGTGACATTAAGTGTTATCACATTTTCTTTATCAGTTGCAACACTCATCTGCGAATTTCCTCCATCGACTGCTCTCGCTTTTGCAACCACAGCTTTGTCAGGTTTCTGATACGTTTAAGCTTTCAATGCAATATCCTGAAGTTTTGCTGGGATGCTTAAGAAACGGCTGTATATTAAACCTCTGGCTTGTCAGTTTGAAGTATTATTTATTTTTTTGTACCCAGCAAAGTTAACCGTCCACCCACAATGAGGTGAGAGCAACCAAAGTCATTTCAGCAAGAGGAAGTTGTGGGGATGTGTCTGCACAGCACAGCCTCTGCCAAACACAAGAAGCACCTTTTTAAAACAAAACCCCCATACTTTCAAAACCACGAACAAAATGTTCATCTAACGCCCGGCCAGCTGAAAGAGAAACCGTGCCACGCTTACTTACACTTACAAAACATAAACAAAATAAAGCAGCTAACCAATATGACATGGGTGAAGAATATTAAGTTAAGTTAAAACTTCTCAAATGAATGTAATCTAAGAGAGTTTACCCTCCTTGTCGTGCTTGGACATTGTGTAGAAAAGTACTGGTGAGCCTGTTGTGCTCTTTGGATATTTGCATGTTTTTTTGCATAGACTATAACATCAGCCTGGAAAATGCATCATGTCCTGACGAGAAATGTCACACAACCAAAGCTGAGCCAGAACAGCAGACGATACTTTCCCAAAGTGCTGCTACTCTGTGCGTCTGCATGACTTTGAAATGAAATCTACATCATTTATACACCTCAATCTAAGCTGGAGGGGGAGTTAATCTCAGATTGAAAGCTGGACTTTGAATCGTTTCTTATACTGTTTGATGAGTGACCCAGCTTCTCCTTCACCCACCATCCTGCGTTTGCCATCACAGACCAGATCAGAGGTCTCCAGTCTCGGTCCTGGAGGGCCGCTGTCCTGCAGGTTTCCTTCCTTTAACACACCTGATCCTAATTAATGGCCGTCATCATCTTGTCATCGAGGTCAGCACATGTCTGTTAATGACACAGCCACTTGTATCAGGGTGTAAAGAAGGAGGGAATCATCTAGAACCTGCAGGACAGCGGCCCTCGAGGACCGTGATTGGAGACCCCTGGACTAGATTGACACCAAACAGAAATGATTTATGCAGTTTTTCTCAACAGCAGGATCAGAAACACAATCAGCTTCTAACTGCAGCTGAGATGCTGCAGAAACACAAACCCAAATGAAGGTTTTTGTTTTTTGTTTTTTGGTCAGGACTCTATTGCCACCTGGTGTTTCAGTGACCAATGACCATTTTCAAATTCACTTGCATCTCCTAAGAGGATTTGCATTATAGTCAAAGGAAAAAAAAAAAAAAAAACACCTAAAAGAAAGCACCAGTGCCACCTGGCTGGATGCATTTAGCTCTTAGGATATTTTAAAATTGAAGTGCAAACATTCAAGAAGATTCTTGACAGAGCAAAAAGCTGAGAGAATGTAATATTTATTTGCATATTAAAATTGAAATTTGCAGTACATATTAGCAGATCTATTTGCATAATCAAATAAAGTGTTGATAATACTTTACAATGTTTTTAGCCCGATGATTTAGACAAGATGAAATACACAATCATAGATTATATTTAGGACTTAGTTTACTGTCTACTGAATCACACAGGATGGAAACAAAAAACCCCCCAAAACAAGCTACATCTATGAATATGATATGGACTGTATGATATATAAACCTGTCAACCAAACCAAATCAGAGCACTACAGCAAATCAGAGCGGAACAAACAGATTTCCTGAGCCCGTCGGGTTCAACACAGTCACCTTGAGTCGGTTCGCCTCAGGAGTCCCTGATAGATGTCTGATTTTAGGAAGCGCGGGTAGCAATCCCTGGCCATCAGGCTGTAGATGAGCTTCTGCGCCGCGTCGAAGGAATTCAGAGTGGGCTGAGAGATGTTCTTTGTGATGTTTTCTCTGGTACTGCAGTCTATGTTGATCTGGGAACAAAGCAGGAAGGCCCAAGGCAGCATGACAGCAGCTCTTTTCATCATCATTCACCTTCTGAAGGGAAACAACTTGAGCAGACGAGTTCATTTCATCCTAAAGCAGCTTCTACATCAGAATAGGGCTGCTTGGAATTTTTGAATCCTGTTTTAATGACCAACAGTTTTTTAATTTTTACCTGTCTGGGTGCTTCTGTTTGGACGAACTCGGAGTAGATCCTGTTGGCAGAGGAGATCATCTCTGGGACCGTCTTGATCTTTTTTGTACTCCTCGCAGGCGAGCCAAAACAGTATGTTTTCCTCGCTGTACTCGGACTTCAGGAACTCCCGGAACGCTACCTGTCCAGCTGCGTTGGTCACGGGTCACAGTCAGGAAGTGAGCAAAAATCAGATTCACACGTTCAGACAGGACTCTCACCTTTACAGCTGAGGACTTTATCCACAGATTCACTCCAGGTCTCAATGTCCTCCAGCGGATCCTTGGGAAAGCAACACAAACTACCCTTGAAAAGAACAGCAAGATCCATCACTAGCACAGTTGTTGCTGAAGCTCAAACAGGGGTTCAACATAGCTTCTGAAGTAGCCTGTAAATATCCAGTTTAATGCATTAAAGTCTCTCTTCCACCTTAGAAATAAGTACAGCGCAAAGTGTGACTTACAGTGAGTGAAAAACTCCTTGCTGTTTTCCACATGGCTGCTGCAAGTTCTTGCCTGCTGAAAATCGTAAAGGCCCAACAATCAAACCTGCACAAACTCACTTTATCGCCATTTTCTCGTCCTCTACAACGGGAGACAAATGTGAGGTCCTGCCGGGCCGAAGGTGGGGTTGCGATTGTTTGGAAATGATGGAGCCAAGTGACTGAACGAATCTAAATGACTCTCCTCCACCCAACGTGAATGGAAGATATGGAAATGCGCATGCAAAGTGTTATTGTTGGGAGAGCCGGGGCATCCTAGCATATCTGTCACACCTCAGAGAGGAGAGAGAGCTCGGCTGTGATTTGAGCCGACCTCACCTGTCGGCCGCAGCCGTGGTCATCATTAATGTCGACGTGCGCATGCACGTCAGTGAGGAATAAACAAATGATTTGATGAGAAAGATTCCAACCTCAAGAGTTTCTGAGGATTAAATACTTCATCTGTTCACACCTGCGTCCGCCTTTTGTTTTCTGATATATTTAAGCACGTAGGTGTTGTGGTGGACTCTATTTGTGAGGGTGAGAACAGGATTTAATTACAGCAATGACCAGATGACCAGTGATCAGGAAGCTCTGGGAAAAGATCCTGACCATAACCAAATAGATGTAAACAAACTGACTATTAAGAAAAAGGACTCGCCATCCCACGATTTGCATCCCAAGAGGGTCTCTCAAGTGACAAAGGCCTTAATAAGCGCTGGTTTATTGATATGCCTCAAGTAATGCCTCAAAGGTATATAAGGCCGTCGGGACTGAGACACATTTATCTATGATATTTATACAATAATGATTATTATTTCAGGTGTGTCAGTGTTCTGCAGGTAGAACTAGCTTACGTCTAAAGCTGACACAGTCCAGAGAACTAATGAAGTGTCTATGTCACATCGATGCACAGTTCCCTTCTCATTGTCTGTTACTTGGAGCCAGTTTTCCGGAGTGTGTTCCCCTTTTTGGAATCGCTAATACTTTCTTTGTGCTGCCCGCTTCTGCAGTGAATAATGTGGAATTAGGTTGGGATGAGGACGGGGAAGCGGGATGACGCTGCTCTGGTCTCAGTCTGTGATGTTACAGATGTGGAACGGCATATTTTCAGGGACGGGCTGTGTTATGGCGAGACACCAAAATACACACAACTTACTTGACATATTCACTGTTTTTTGGGGTATTTTTTTCACACCTCAAAGATTCTGAATGAGGCCTGGACTCTGGTGGCCAGTCTGTGTGTATAAAAACTGATGCCTCATCCTCCCTGAGTCACTCTTTCACAATGTGAGGCTGATGAATATGACATTTCTGAACTTAAACCTGACCATGTTGAACAACCCCCGGTCACAGCAGCACGGCCCCCACATCTTTGTACTGTAAGTATTCGCCTCGGTGAATTCACTGCTCTTCCTCGTAGTGCTGGGCGGTATGACCAAAAATTTATATCACGGTATTTTTCAAAATTATATCGGTTTCACGGTATATCACGGTATTTTTTTTTTGAAGGCACAACTGGGTGTTAACCACTTTTTCTAATCATTTAGAGGAATTGCTGCAGTAAATTGGCTTAGAATGACCTATTTTACTGTCAGAAGGAGTGTATATTGTAGAAAAACATTCATATCTACATAGTATTAATACAGGTTTGCATGGCCTCACAAAATGATGCTATTTACAAAGAGGTGGCACTTGTGATTCTAATTAAGTGAAGGAATCAGAATGCATGATAGTTGCAGTTAAAATACAGAATACTTTTATTTTTTTAATTTTGCAAACAACTTGAAAAAACATATTTTGTAAAAAATCAACATTAACTAAACAATGTAAACAACGTTCTAAAATTGTAGCCGCGGGAGGCAACTCCAGCCTGGTGTAGCCTCCCGCGGCTACAACTTTAGCTCGGCAACATTTGCAGATTATTGTAGTTTGTTGGACGTCGTCTTTTTTAAATCCAAAGAACTTCCACACGACAGACACGGCTCCTGGTTTAGGAAGAAGTTCCTCAGTCTCATGTTGCCGTTCTGGAGCTTCCACTTCGGGACTTTCGCTGTTTGCAGCCATCACCGTTGTTGTGCTTCCAGTGCAACTGCAAAACAGTCCCCTGTCAAACAATGTTCTGCGGCACTTACGTTCCGCCGCGCGGCGTTCCCAACGTCGTGTACGCTACAGTACATACTCACCGGTATTACGGTACATGAAAAATTCATATCATAAGAAAAATAAACACCGGTATTCAGTATGAACCGGTATACCGCCCAGCACTACTTCCTTGCCCGATGCGCCCATTTCCATTTTCTTTTTTCCTGAAGGCTACACAGCTTGATAGAAGAGCTTGACTCAAATATTTAAAGCAGCACAAAGGAGGTTTTTTTCATGTTAAAATATCAATTCAATATTCTTTTAAGAGGAATATTTGATAACTTTTAGGAGGCGTTGTCCCCCAAAGGGGGCTAAAGTAAAAAACAAGCTAAAGTTTGGACTCCTGGTTATCTCGTGCAGTTGTTGTAGCAGTGCTCATTCAGCTGAGCGCGGCTTTATGGAATAATTTCACAACAGTGACAACAGCTCACAGACAGGTGTGTCAGTGTAAGCGGCTAAGAGGCTTACGAAAGGTGGGATGGAGGAGAAAACAAGATACTGACCAAGCAACAGCTGAACCTTGGACAGTGTTGTAAAGGCTGCTAAACCTCAACCATGTCCATCAATATCCTTCCAGCTTTTATAAATGTGTTGTTTTGTTTGCTTGAGGCCAACCAGTTATTTGACCCTTCTGAGAAAACGTAACCTCTTTTTTTCAAGACCTCAGAACGTGTCTTCCAACATGGTTGTTTAGGGAACAGGATGCTTAGGGTTAAAAAAAACTTGCTGAAGGTAAAACACCATATTAATACAGAAAAAAAAACAATAAAAAGAAGAAGAAAATTCAAAATTTGAGGCATTCAGTCATGACCAAAGTTGTAAATGAATCAACACGGTTGTGTATAATGGAAACACTGGTTCCTCTGTGCAGAGGAGCAAAATAATTGACAGAGGAGCAGTTGGAACAAAAGGAGTTTATCAGCCCACGTATCCAGTGTCATTTAACTACAGGACAGCAGTAATCACGCTGTGTCCATCACATACTTTTCATTTTTTTCACTTGTTTCATTTGGTATGAACTTTCTTTGAAGACACCACTGAAAAGCCTGTTTGTTATTTCTTCTAATGTCTCTAAAAGCATTTCAAGGTTCACTGACTGTCCATTACAGTAACGAGTGTGACACGCTGCTTTGCTACAGACTATAAAGGAGACTCTTCTCTGCTCATTTGGTTCTTGTGGGCACGTACAGGGTTAAACATACATACATGTATGTTCGGTGCATTATTGCCTTTTCTGACCTCCTCTCTGACCACTGTTGGGGCCTAAAATAAGTCAGCGAAGTACAATGACAACAGGAGGTGGAAAACACCCAGGCTATCCCAATTTGCATATGTGTAGAAGCAGCAGGTCGAGGAATTTGTTTTTCAAAAAAGGGCACAGCCATGAATCGTATGAGGACACAAGTCAGGCGAGCAGGTGCTGCAGATTATCCAGGATGTTTCATATCAGGAGTTATTCGTGCACACTTGAACGGTCCCGGATAATTCCTTCCAAGGACAGAGGTGAACACACAAGCTGAAAAGGCTCTTTCTGTAAAAACAAAACAGAACAGAACAGATTTGTTTTTTATTAAACCAGTTGTGCTTGCAGTTATTTCTCCACACACAGGGTGGCACTATAGTCCTCTCGAGGCCCCTTACTTCTTCTTTTAAGACTATTTTACTCTAATTACACCAGCTCTGACTTGGTCTTCTCACTCTTTGTTGTCAGTCCCACTTTCTTTGTTCATTTGAACTTGAATGGGCTTTTGATTCTCCTGCAGTTGATCAAGTCGGGAGGCTGCAGGATGGAGATGGAGGATTGGTTTGAGGCTGCAGATGAAAAACTAAGTAGATTAGATTACAGACCCCAGAAAGTAATTCAGTAAGAATGCATTTGCTTTACCCAGTAATGTCTGATCTCTTTCTCTATCAGTTTGTGTATCTTATATTGTATATTTGCCATTGAAAACACCAGGATGCAACAGTGACAGTCTGTGGCATACAGTAGGAAATTTAGATTGTTAATATTACTATTTTTATTTGGCCTCAGAGTCCATTTCAGCGATATTGAGTCTTTACTCGACAGAAAGTGCTCTTTTTTGAACATTGAGCCACTCTCCAGACTGGCATCAAGCCTCTAAATACATTTCCAATACCTGAGTGATGGTTTACTGGTTAAAAGGGAAGATACAAACTCTCCCCTTGAGCCTTTCAAATTGAACGTGGTCTCCAGTTTATAGTTGCTCTGAAATTTATTTCTGTCTGTCAATATCGTTGCAGACCACCCGCTTGAAGTGCAAACTGATTTTTTTGGGGAGGAAACACAACTCAATATCTGGGCCTGGGCGTCGGCGAATCTCTTGTTAAATTTGTCTCCCGTAGGGTCAGATGAAATAGCTTCTGTGATGTGTTGGACGTGTGTGAAAGTTTGCAGGCGCTTGAGCTCTGGGACGTAAAACTCCCGACCGTCTTTGGCACAGATCAAGGTTTTCTTTCTCATTTGTTTGAGAAAATCTGTTGAAAACGGGAATTCAAAAAGCATCGTGTAGTTTAAAACTCTCACCTGCAGGCAGAATGTTAGCTCACTCATTTATTTCACTTTAGAGGTCCCACAGTACAACTGTAGTGGGAGGATGGACCAAGTTACAAATGCATGAATTATAAAAACACAGAACAGTATTTTGAGCTTAATTTTCCTTACATTTATATTTCTGACCAGTCCCGTGGACATCATGCAATCCTTTCATAAATTAACGATGACAAGCTCCTCTCAAATGCATTTATTCATCTCTCAAAAAAATGAAAAAAAAAAAAAAAAAACAATTGGTCAGCAGGTTCTTTAATATATACATTTTCAGTTTTACACGTCCACTTGGGTGAACAGGATATTCTACAAGTTTTTATCTGCCATAAAATCCTTTGAAATCGCTGTTCTGTTAAATGCAGTACATTAAATTGATATGTATTGACTCCCTGATGTCCAACTAAAGGATTCAAAGTCCTGCATATGCAAGAAAATGGCTTTTGATCTGCCGCAGTGACCTTTATGCATTTAAGGGTTAAATAAATGAAATGAGCCAGCTAAGCTAAAGTGATTGAGTTATGTTGGGGCGTATTTGGTCAGCCAGCTGAGGTCGTACCTTTGTTGACAGACTGTTGCAGTAAATTCAAACCTAGCCATCCCTCCCCTGATCATTTGTGTTAGAAGACAGTGTGAAGCGCGCCAGATGAATAATTAATGCAAACTGTAGGATATTCCACATAGGTTTTGGGAGGCTGACACAAACTTGGCCAAGGAAGGACTTTATCGTTTTGAAGGCTACTGAAACTCTGACATTTGTGCTAATGAGCTAAACCAGCATCAGGTGTTTATGCACCTTTAAGCACGCAGATGAATTTCTGCAAACATCCTCAGGAATTATTCAGTGGCAGTTAATACTATTTCTGGTTGGAGGTAAGTACAGCCTGTACATACACATAAAGTGATACACATAATGCTGTGTTGCAGTGTGTGTGTGTGTGTGTGTTTGTGTGTGTGTGTGTGTGTGTTTGGGAGCAGCTATTCATTTTTCAGTGATTTAGAATACCGTACATGATCCTCCATTATGATAAAAGAAATTAATGCTTGATGACTCCATTTGTCATAATTTAGATGTGGCCTGATTAACAGATAATTAATACCACAAAAAGGCCTCTTTACAACTGCTTTTGCATGAATGTGTTTATTTGACTTTCTGCACATGTACAAGTCATTTGAACACGGATAATCAAGAAAAACTGATTATTTTAGATGGCCAACTCAAGAAAGATAAGATATAATAAATAAAACATTGTTAGATAATGTTATTTAAGTAAAACATTTTCCTTGTGAACAAAGGATCCTCTGATTGATTACAAAAATGGGAGATTTATAGCACTTGCAAAGAAAAAAAGTTGAAGTGCTTTGCAGTTGCTTTGGCTGTCACCAGTAGTTAGTCTGGAGGAGCTGAACAGTGTAAGAGATAAAACTGGGACCCTGCTTTAATGAGATATGGTCAAATTCGCTTGTGCACCATATTAGCAGAATTAATGTTGCATAAGGCGCTACAGTTGGAGATGCCGGACGAAGCAACTGAAGCGAGAGCTGCAAAACCGGCTCAATGCCGTCAGTAGCTGAAGATGCTTTCCTCCAGCCTTCCCACCCTCATTCAAGTTTAACAAGACTGAAGGAAACTCTGGAGATCATCCCTGAAGGCTGAACCCACCAGAGAATGATGGGAAAATCTTCAAATGGAGCAGAAGAATCTGGATTTATCTTAACTGCCAGAGAGAATTTTTAATCGATAGGTCAGAGGATGTCTGATATTTTCAGAGAGCTGCGTGCTGTGATGTGGCATTTCTGAATTTGTTTATACACTATTGCCCTTAAAGTTGGAATAAAATCTTCTCTTTTTTTTTTTTTTACCTCTTCTCATGAAATGACAATGGGTTTTATTCTTGAGAGATGGCTTGTCTGGAAACGATATTATTCCAACTCTATGGGCAGCAGTCTGAGGGCTCAAGGTGTCAGCCATTTTCATCTGTGTTATTATACGACATTAGTAGCGAATGCCTTTGCACTTTAATGCTGAGATGAAAAAGGATGAAATTAAATCCACTCTTGTGTCTCCATGTATGGTGAAATATCGTGAGCGGCTTCCTGAGCACAGAAAAAAATAATTTGCCAATAAAATACGTTTCTTTTCTGCACAAATACATCAATCTGAACAAACAAGAATCTATTCTGTGCTTGAATTTGCTCTCTCGCAGATCTCTGCTCATGCACAGCTCTGTCTGAGCACAATAATGCTGTAGACATGGTAAGGCTTCGACAAGCCAAAAAAAAAAAAAACCAGTCACAATCCAGAAGCACATGACAGAGCATCAGCGTCGCGACAATCCAAGTTCCCTACAGGCTGCCAGAGGAAAACGTCTGCATGTGCATGATCAGACAGCTATACAACAACCCAAGATTACGCTTTTGGGAAATGATCAACGGCTCTAGCGATTGTTTAAGCAGCAGACTAATAGAACATGGCGTTTTAGAGCGCTGCATTTTTCTGGGCTCAGAAAATTTGGTTGCTCTCAGGATTTTGGAACAAACCTGAGTTACTACAAGCCTGCACATTATACCAAATCATACAACCCTACTCAATAAAAATACCCAGATGATGTATTTCTTCCAGCAGAATGTCAAGTGTGCAACTGAGCAGTTTATCTTGCATAAACCATAATAGCATGTAGCACCACAATGATACTGAAAAATAACAGTCATGCAGTTCTTTACTTTCAATTTTCTGGAAGTTGAAATGAATCATGAATGATGTAGGATATGATGAAATACATCAGCTTTATGGTGTTATGTAGCACTACATGCAGTATGTGGTACGTGGCGTTGCTGGACGTCATGAATACGGCAGGTATTTAGTCACTGTGCTTGGACGAGAAAAAAACAAAACAAAATGACAGTTCTGCAATGTTAAATTTTAATTGTTGTATTTGTCACTGAGGAAAGAGGAAGAATAAGTTAAATAATTTAAATTAAGTGAACAGCTTGTTTATGTGCTGTTATTGCTGAACGAGTAGTAGCTGTTTTCCCTGTTAGTAGCATTCATGCTGAGCTAAGACAGATAACTGCTCACAAAACATTTGCTCTATCTTATTTGTGGAGTGTGTAAAATCTTTTCATTTAACTCTTGGCAAGAAAGAAAGTTTCCCAAAATGTACCTTTAGATGACCATCGCTGCCAGAGTGATCCATTATGAGCTCTGTGGTTACATTTAAAATATTGCACCTGTGAATAGTAAAATTCATCACCACTTTTTTACTTTTTTTTTTTTAACAACTGTGCTGCAAATCAGGGTTTAAATCTCAGATAATAATGCATCCATTCACGTAACGTCAGCTACCACGCCGAAGGTTCAGTCGTGGCCTCCCCCCTCTCGTTGAAGACGCAGGACCGTGACCTTCTGCGAAACATGGCGGCCCCGGGGCCCTTCTTCTTGGTGAGACGGAGGTAAATGTCAGAGAGCAGGAACCTGGGGTAAGAGTCCTTTTTCATCAGGCTGTAGACTTTCACCTGGGCTGCCTCGAAACAGCTCCTCGTGGGGTTTCCCATGTTCTTCTGGATGTCCATCTTGGTGTTGTAGTCGATGTTGACCTGAGCCAAAGGAAATTAGGACGCAGTGAGAAACCAGTAAGGGGAGTTACTCTGTGGAATGATTGTATTGATGAGATGAAAACATGTAATAATATATCCAAACTGAAGACACTGTACAAAATGAAGATACTGCGAGCTTATGAGATGGAGCAGTAATAGCTTGAGTCTTGTTTTTTCTTTTTGCTTTGTCTTGTTGTTGTTTATGTAGTGTTCTTGGCAGCTATGGGCTGACGTAGGTCTCGGCCTACTTTTTTGATTTTTGCACTTATGGAATTGCACAAGAAATAGCACTTACGCTAACTTTATTAGGTTGTTTGTATGTTTTTGTTTGTTTTTTTGTTTGTTTTTTTGTGTGTTTTTTATACTAAATGCTAAAGCAGATGAACAAGGGGGTAGGACTAGAAAAGTTTTTTTTTAACTTCTTCCTGTCCCTTTTAGACATGATGTTTGGGTGACAAATGGACAGAAGGCAGATGCATTGTTTTTGTTTTTCAAACGGCTTTGTTGCCTGTTGATTTTTTATTTCATTTTTTTGCTCTTGTTGTTTTTATTTGTGGGCAGACTGTATTACTTACTCTGCCTTGATCCTGTTTTTATTTTGGTTTTTAACATGTTCAATAAAAATTGATTGATTGATTGACCTGCATTTTTTTTTAAACCAATTTTCTAATAAATGAGTGACCCACAATAAGAGCAGTGTCAAGTAAAGTGATTTCAGGAGATAACTGATGCAAACACAGTTGAGTCCATCTCAGATGATCAGGTTTTTGCTCTCCTGAACACCTTCAAGCAGGTCACACAACATATGCATCAACTTGACAGATTTGATTTTTAATTTCCCCCTTAAAGGATGGATAATGTGCATATTCATGCATCTAAAGTCGCTGTTATGTGACCCTGCTCTTTTACTGATGAATAAGAATAAAATCTGCAGGATCCAGTGTTTTATTAAAAAAAGAAGGATTCTCTGTTTTTGTTGGAAATTTTTTTTTTCTTTCATTTTGCTGAATCACAGTGTTGAACTTAAATCAATAACGCAGCTCAGAAAAATTCATGTATGAAATTGTACCTATCTTCCATCATTGGTACAGGTTCGCCTTCATCTACATTGCTTATCTGCCCTGCTTTTATACATTACTGCGCCGCACCAGGGTGGAGAAAATCTCTCTCCTGTTTGCATGTACATTCATCAGACTGAAAGTGAGTGGGAGATGCTCTCCACTTCTGCACAGAGCTCTCCAAACCTCAAACCAGACGCTGAACTCATCAACGGTCCAAACTGACAGCATATCAGATGGTGGTGGTCCCATCACCCTCTCAGAGCGAGAGGAAACCATTCAAAACCGCGACGGTCTCGCACAGAAATAACTCGACCTGCTTCTGAAGAGCTGCGTGCACAAAGATGCATGACCTCAGCGATGGTTGCTAATGGTTGCTTGCAAAGGTCAACTTCCTGCAGGCTCACGACTACGGAGAGCATTCAAACTCACCCGCTGTTTTTATTTATAGCAACATAAGTAGCTCTAAACCGGCAGCCCTCGGTGACGGACGAGCAGTAAAATCTGAATGCTGTCGGATTATCTGTAGTTCCTAAAATCTACGCAGTTTGTGAGAAGTAATCATACCTCTTTGGGGGCCTCTGATTCAATAAAGATTGTAAAAATATATTTGGCTTTGGAGAGCAGCTTCGTTTCAGAATCAATGGACTTGTATTCCTCGCAGGCCAACCAAAATTCAATGTTTTCCTCGCTGAACTCTGTCCTGAGAAACTGAGAGAAAGTTTCCACCCCATCTGGTAGAGAAAAACAGAAACAGAGGCACACGGTCAGTAGCTATCACGAACTGTGTAGTTATTAAGAGTCAAGGAAAATAATCTCTATAACCTCTTAATTCCAAACTCAGTGGACGTTCTACAACTAAACGACAACATCGGTGCACCTTAGAAGAGAACTATTCCCCAGTTAGCACACAAAGTGCTTTTCTCTGTTTCAGTGTGACACTAAAGTGCAACTTCTGTCCTGAGGAGGAAGTTACAGAGTTTCTGTTCTACTATCTGCCCTAACAAACATCTTACTTCTTAATTTTTACTTTGCAGCCCATACGGAGCAAACGGTTTGACGGCTACAGAAATAAACTCAGACAGCAATGTGACGCAGCGTTTTTTCGTAGAGTCTTTAAACTCTGATCTGACCTGAGTGCTTTAGCAGTTCTTCAAAGGAGTCGCTCCACTGCACGGCTGTCTCTGGTGAGATGCTGCAGAAAAATCAGAAAAGTGGTCAGATCGTTCCTAACGACGCAGCAGAAAAAGGCTTTGAGAGTTTACGTGCTCGTGCACGTGTCTGATGAGTGCTGGAGGGTTACTGGAAACTCAGGTCAAAAATGAATCTTGTCTGAAATAACAGTGGCTGCTGGTGAAATTAATGGATTGTGCCTCACTTGCTCGGTGTTGTATTTGTCTTTTTAAGAGGACTGACGTTTTCATGGGAGCCTGACTTGGTGAGAAAAAGGCTTAGTCGGCTCTTCCTCTCCTTCTCTTTCTGTCTGCAAACAAGGGAGAAAATACATCAACTTCCACAGACTGTCGGTTCTGCAGTTGTGTCAGTGTTAACGAGAGCAGCAGCCCATCACACAGCCGTAATTTTAAAGTGGCTGACGTTAAACACAATAGATTTCACAGGATCTTGTGGTAGAGTACGAGCTGAAGACGCGTGGTTAGACACGCTTCAGGGAAAAGGCCAACAGAGGTCATGAAAGAAAAGCAAAGTCTTTAAAAGCACAGATGTCAGAATAAGGTGTTCGTTGCTTAATCATCATAGCTGCAACTGTTCAACTAAGGTTTCTAAAAACTGCTGAGGCACTTACATCTCCCCCCCCGCCCTCAATTAGAAACAAAAAAACAAAAAGAAAAAAGTAGAAATGAAATGACTCAATCACAACTCAAATGAAAAAGTGAAAATAAGTCAGCTTCACCCACTAACCTGCTGCTGTCGTCCTTCATCTTTGCTGCCTGCAAGTCTTCTGGACCAAACATTTTGAAATATGCTTCCTCCTTTGGGGCCATGTAGTTAAATTGAGGAAATAGAAAAAGAAGCGTCTCCATGCTGCTCTGTCTGCGTGTCTGGTGTGCAAAGCGGCGGGCCACAAATAGCTCTCCGAAAACCGTTTAACCCATCATTTGACGAACCACCTCAGCTTTTATAAACCCTGCTCACATTTCATTTCCCATACCTGCTCTACTTCCTGTAAGCGTGAGGGCTTACTGTCGACGGCTCCATTAGCATCACAGAAAACTCCTCACTTCAACATCCTGTCAACAGTTTGCTTAGAATTTAGTGAGAAAAAAAAAATTGTTATGCTTCTTCAGATAATTAAATTGTCATTTAATTTCACTTGATTTCTTGTCTTGAAAAAAGTTTTTTTAAAAAGTACGTGTGTGTGTTTGATATATTACAATATAATATTTTTTATAACTTGGAAGAACTGCGTAGGTGTTAGTAGTGAGACAGTAACAGGTAACAGGTGTTGACAGGTGTTCTGATGCTAACAGGACTAACTGAACTTCTTCAAACTGCCTGGTGAGAATTTAAAATGAAGCTAATTAATACTTTGGACGCAGCATGTCAAGGCCGTTAGGGGTACACTCACTGTCTCTGGCCTCACAAATGAGATATTAACACGTAAAACCACTATTCTAATCTAAACCGCGCTGATCTTTTACCCAACAAGCTAATGTATGCTAACTTTTAAAAGCCCCGTGCTTGGCGGGAGGTAAACATGCGTGCTCCCCCAACTTTACCACAGAAGTCAGATCTACACTGGTGTAACGGGGCCGTCCAGCCCAGCCAAACAACACCCGGTTCAGCATGTCTTTTAGGTCCATTAAGGGCCCCCCCGACTCTGGGCCCCAGGTAGCTAGCTCCACTTTCCCCGCCACGAAAACAACGCCCCTGCTGGTGTTACCTGTTACAATCCACCTGCCACTTCTTCCCTTCCTCTATGCAAACATTTAAATCAATGTTCATGCCCATAAAGAGATATGTTTTCATTTAAGGCTCGTGACACGTTCACAGAAATCCACAAGACTGTTTTTCCATTAGCTCAGATTAAACAGTTTATATGCAAAAGATGCTGCAGGTCGAGCTCCTGCATCTTGTTGAACCAAATGTAGCTGCGACAAGAGATAAATGATAACAGCGGGCGTTTTTTAGTATGTGTTCTTGTCTGCTCTTGTTTTCTTCTGAAACCTCATCAGTCAGAGCTGAAAGACTTTCGAATGTAGTCGTCATGAAGTGCTCTTGAAATCCACGGATGTGTTCTTACACTGCTCATTTTAGCTGGCCCCTGGAGGCCCCTTGGAGGCCCCTGGAGGCCCCTGGAGGCCCCTGGGAGGCCCCTGGAAGCCCCTGGAGGCCCCGTGTAAAAGAGATCTTTGATCTCAATGGGACTAACCTGTTTGAATTAAAGGCTAATTTTGCATTCAAGCAGACGCTTGTAGAGGCTTGACAAAGCAAGTGGAGATAATGTCAGATAAAATAATGCTCACAATTTTAAATTTTAACTTCTGCTGTGAAGCTACTGTTGTTGTGTCACAGGACCGTAGTTTTAAGTTGTTCAGCTGACTCATTTATGAAGACAGCATGGACTCACACGAATACTCAAGTGCTGCTCCAACATCAGAAAGTCCAGAGTGTGTCCTCCTGTCCTCTGAAGTACATACTTTAATACTTATCCAAGTTTGGCTTTTTTTTGTTGTCCTGAGAAAGGACGAATGGCTCTACTAGCTCTAATTTGAGTTTTAATTTGAGGGAGTATGCTTTTAAGTTGTGAAATTTGTGATACTACATCCGCAGCACTTTGATTTAAGAGATAGTGCTTATTGTAAATATAATGAGTTCAGTCATAAACAACTTGTGGAAAAGGTAAGAATAGAGAGATCAAGGTGGGCGATTGTGAAAAGAAATGAGTTCCTGTAAACTCTGAGCTTCTTGTAATTACTCTTTGTATACATCCTTGATGCTTTGGCCTGTAGCTTAGCAGCTAGATATAGTTTAGTCTGGAACTTGTAGGTAGTGTTGCTAGCTAATATAGACTGCAAAAGTGCTCCAGCAGTCAAAGGCACATGCTGCAGGGATGAAATATGTCTTTAAAAGACCTGCTTGTATACCTTTATAACATGCATCAAATGTGTTTTACTAGACTGCTGACCATACTGTATACCCGCTCTCTATTTTCAGATGTATAGCAAACAAAATAGAATAATGGCACTGAAACAAATTTAGAAAGCTAACAGCTTAGCTTTGGTATGCCAAATAAGAAAACACACATGAATACCAAGGATGCTCCAGACCCATCTGGACACAAGTTTGATCGTTTTGACACGAAGTCATTATTTACAGGTTTATTTTCATGGCGCCAGAGTGTTGTGGTTGGTTCATGTGGTTGGCGAAAAAAAAAAAAAAAAATGGATAAAACTTCTGCTTTTCCTCTCTTTTCTTTTACCAGTGAAAAGGATTGTGTAATGGCAGTTCGGCTCAAGAATAATCTATTTGGCTGAAGCGTCGCTCAGCTGTTGTGATTATTTTTTATCAGCAGACAGCAGTTACGGCGACGTGAAATCACCTGACTGAGGTTTATCGGTTCGCCTCGTTTGCAGACCCGGCGACGCAGGAATTTTCCCGCCAGCTCGGTGCTCAACACCTCTAGTAAAGTCTGCGTCTGTAAAAAGCGATAATACGCAAATAAAAACACTTATGAGCGTGCTCGGGATGCTGCTGGGCAAAAAGGGGAAGTGATGAAGTTGAAACTGCAATGTGCTGACATGTGTGTGTGTGTGGGGGTGGGGGGGGTGGGGGGGGGGGGGTGGGGGGGGGGGTTGTTGAGCTGTTACTTCCTGTCTCATAACATCTGTTCATGTAAGTGTAGTTATTGCTGGTATATCTATATGTTGGGGGGGGGGGGGGGGCAGTAAGGCCGGAAAATAAGCCAGATGTGAAATCAGCGTATCAGAAACTCAGCTGCGTTCACCTCAAAGACACGCACGGAAAACACAGAAGGAGATAAGGCTGGAAGTGTCTTTAAAATGCACATAATTTACAAGAATCTCTTTGCTTTCCTATATTCATAACAATACGCCTCAGTGGGATTGCTTTTATCCAAAAATAGGATGCTGCGAGTTGGTGAAGGAGGAAGACGTGTGCTGGAGCAGAGGGCTGGTTGTTAAGGCCTTGATGTTTCCCAAGAGACGGCCGTTTCTCACATAAGTCACATGACTAAGGCACTTCTTCTTTCAGCTTTTTTTTTGTTTTTTTTTTTATATCATCTGCCATATTAGACATTCCATTTAATGCCATCAGTTTAGAATACGTTCCTGTCTTGATATTGACGTTGGGTTATCCGCTCAATCATTGAAAGAGCGATAAAAGAGAAAAAGTTTTCTCTGAGAAAACGTAGCGCTGGTCTTGCTAACTCTCAGGGGCTCGAATCAAAGCTTTTGGACTTCTTTGTCTTTGTTCTCGAAGATGTTTCACCTTCCATCCAGAAGGATGGCATTGTGGGAAAAAAAAAGCCTGCTGGATGGACGGTGAAACGTCTTCAAGAACAAAGTAAAAGGAGTCTGAGAAGTTGCTGTGTTTGAACTGGGATACGAAACCCAGTATTCAGCCATGAAGTTCTGCTAAAAGTCCTTTGAATGGACCAAACAGGAAGAGCAGATTTAGAAATCAGATTTAAAAAAAAAAGGAAAAAAAAAGGATTTCTGCATGTGTTGATATTAGTATAATGTATAATGTGTAGATATTATATAATTAGTGTCATCAGTATCATTCCCTCTCGAGAGGGAATGAATCCAAACAGCCTGGAATGATGTAGCAACTGGGAATGATGTGGCGACTGGGAATGATGTAGCGACTGGGAATGATGTAGCGACTGGGAATGATGTGGCGACTGGGAATGATGCGGTCGACTGGGAATGATGCGGCGACTGGGAATGATGTAGCGACTGGGAATGATGTAGCGACTGGGAATGATGTGGCGACTGGGAATGATGTAGCGACTGGGAATGATGCGGCGACTGGGAATGATGTGGCGACTGGGAATGATGTGGCGACTGTGTGACTGGCGACTGGGAATGATGGCGAACTGGAATGATGTAGTGAATGATGGGCGACTGGGAATGATGAATGATGGCGACTGGGAATGATGTGGCGACTGGGAATGATGTGGCTGACTGGGAATGATGCGAATGGACTGGGAATGATGTAGCGACTGGGAATGATGTAGTGGGACTGGGAATGACTGTGAGCAACTGGAATGATGTGGCGACTGGAATGAATGATGATGCGGCGACTGGGAATGATGTAGCGACTGGGAATGATGGGGACTGATGATGAGCGACTGGAATGATGTGCTGGATGGAATGACTGTGGCGACTGGGAATGATGTAGCGACTGGGAATGATGTGGCGACTGGGAATGAATGTGTGGCGACTGGGAATGATGTGGTGACTGGGAATGATGTGGCGACTGGGAATGATGTAGCGACTGGGAATGATGTGGTGACTGGGAATGATGTGGCGACTGAGAATGATGTGGCGACTGGGAATGATGTAAATGGATGGGCGACTGGGAATGATGTGGTGACTGGGGAATGATGGTGTGTGCGACTGGGAATGATGTGGCGACTGGGAATGATGTGGCGACTGGGAATGATGTGGCGACTGGGAATGATGTGGCGACTGGGAATGATGTAGCGACTGGGAATGATGTGGCGACTGGGAATGATGTGGCGACTGGGAATGATGTGGCGACTGGGAATGATGTGGCGACTGGGAATGATGTGGCGACTGGGAATGATGTGGCGACTGGGAATGATGTGGCGACTGGGAATGATGTGGCGACTGGGAATGATGTACGGACTGGGAATGATGTGGCGACTGGGAATGATGTGGCGACTGGGAATGATGTAGAGACTGGGAATGATGTGGCGACTGGGAATGATGCGGCGACTGGGAATGATGTGCTGACTGGGAATGATGTGGCGACTGGGAATGATGCGGCGACTGGGAATGATGTGCTGACTGGGAATGATGTGGCGACTGGGAATGATGAGGCAACTGGGAATGATGTAGCGACTGGGAATGATGTAGCGACTGGGAATGATGTAGCGACTGGGAATGATGTGCGGGGTGACTGGGAATGATGTAGAGACTGGGAATGATGTGGCGCGACTGGGAATGATGTGGCGGGAAGAACTGGGAATGATGGAACTGATGGGCGACTGGGAATGATGTGGGCGACTGGGAATGATGTGGCGACTGGGAATGATGTGGGCGACTGGGAATGATGTGGTGACTGGGAATGATGATGTGGGACGGAATGATGTGGCTGGGAATGATGTGGCGACTGGGAATGATGTGGCTGGGAATGATGCTGGGAATGATGTGAGCGACTGGGAATGATGTACTGGGAATGATGTGCGACTGGGCGACTGGGAATGATGCGACTGGGAATGATGCGACTGGGAATGATGTGGCTGACTGGAATGATGATGATGATGGCGACTGGGAATGATGTGCGGCGGACTGGGAATGATGCGAATGGAATGATGGAACTGATGGGAATGATGGCGACTGGGAATGATGAGGCACTGGATGATGTAGCGACTGGGAATGGATGTAGCGACTGGGAATGATGTGGGAATGATGAGCGACTGGGGAATGATGTGGTGACTGGGGAATGATGTGAGACTGGGAATGATGTGGCGACTGGGAATGATGCGGCGACTGGGAATGATGGGCGACTGGGAAATGATGTGCTGGTGATGATGTGACTGGGACGACTGGGAATGATGTGGCGACTGGGAATGATGTGGCGACTGGGAGAATGATGATGTGCGACTGGGAATGATGTGGGCGACTGATGATGAATGATGAGGCGACTGGGAATGATTGTGGCGACTGGGAATGATGGGGAACTGGGACTGAATGATGGGAATGATGTGGCGACTGGGAATGATGTGGGCGACTGGGAATGAATGATGTAGGCGGACTGGGAATGATGTGGCGACTGGGAATGATGTGGCGAACTGGTGAATGACTGTGATGCGACTGGGAATGATGTGACTGGGACTGGGAATGATGTGGCGACTGGGAATGAATGATGATGTGCGAACTGGGATGATGTGGCGACTGGGAATGATGTGGGCGACTGGGAATGATGTGGCAACTGGGAATGATGTAGCGACTGGGAATGATGTGGCGAACTGGGAATGATGTGCTGGAATGATGTGGGCGACTGGGAATGATGTGGCGACTGGGAATGATGTGGCGGACTGGGAATGATGTGTGGCGACTGGGAATGATGGGATGATGTGGCTGGGACTGGGAATGATGTGGCGGACTGGAATGATGTAACTGGGAATGATGTAGCGACTGGGAATGATGTGGCGAACTGGGAATGATGTGGAATGGGAATGATGGCGACTGGGAAATGATGTGGCGACTGGGAATGATGTGCGACTGGGAATGATGTAGTGGCGACTGGGAATGATGTGGCGACTGGAATGATGTGAGCGACTGGGAATGATGTGGCGGGATGGGGCGATGATGGGCGACTGGGAATGATGTGCGACTGGGACTGGGAATGATGTGGCGACTGGGAATGATGTGGCGAACTGGGAATGATGTGAATGACTGGGAATGATTGTGGACTGGGAATGATGTAGGCAACTGGGAATGATGTAGCGACTGGGAATGATGTAGCGGACTGGGAATGATGTTGTGATGATGTAGCGACTGGGAATGATGTGGTGACTGGGAATGATGTGTGGGTGAGGACTGGGAATGATGTGGCGCGACTGGGAATGATGTGGGCGACTGGGAATGATGTGTGCTGACTGGGAATGATGTGGCGACTGGGAATGATGAATGATGTGGCGACTGGGAATGATGTGGCGACTGGGAATGATGTGGCTGGGACTGGATGATGCGACTGGGAATGATGTGGCGACTGGGAATGAATGAGGCAACTGGGAATGAATGATGTGGCGACTGGGAATGATGTGATGGGAATGATGGCGACTGGGAATGATGTGCGACTGGGAATGACGACTGGGAATGATGCGGCGACTGGGAATGATGAGGCGACTGGGATGAAATGAATGTGGCGACTGGGAATGATGTAGCGACTGGGAATGATGATGCGACTGGGAATGATGTGGCGACTGGGAATGATGTAGGCGACTGGGAATGATGTGGAATGGGATGTGGAATGATGTGAGTGGCGAACTGGGAATGATGTGGCGACTGGGAATGATGGGTGGGACTGGGGAATGATGTGGGACTGGGAATGATGAGAGTGCGACTGGGAATGATGTGGCAACTGGGAATGATGTGGGACTGGGAATGATGGGAATGGGATGTGTGGCAACTGGGAATGATGTGGCGACTGGGAATGATGTGTGTGCGACTGGGAATGATGTGGCGACTGGGATGATGATGTGAGCGACTGGGAATGATTTGTGGCGACTGGGAATGATGTGGCGACTGGGAATGATGTTGTGTGGACTGGGAATGATGTTGTGATGTAGCGACTGGGAATGATGTGGCGACTGGGAATGATGTGGCGAACTGGGAATGATGTGGCGGGAATGACGACTGGGAATGATGTGGAAACTGGGAATGATGTGGACTGGGATGATGGACTGGGAATGAATGTGGCGACTGGGAATGATGTGGTTGATGGCGACTGGGAATGATGGACTGGGAATGATGAGGCGACTGGGAATGATGTTGCGACGGGACTGGGGAATGAGGGGCGACTGGGAAATGATGTGGGGAATGATGCGACTGGGAATGATGTAGGCGACTGGGAATGATGTGGCAAACTGGGAATGATGTGGCGACTGGGAATGGGAATGATGATGGGCGACTGGGAATGATGAGGTGGCGACTGGGAATGATGTGGCAACTGGGAATGATGTGGCGAAACTGGGAAATGATGTGAGCGGCAACTGGGAATGATGGCGATGATGAGGCGACTGGGAATGATGTGTGACTGGGATGGCGAATGGGAATGATGTGGCGACTGGGAATGATGCGGACTGGGAATTTGTGGCGACTGGGAATGATGTGGGAATGAGACTGAATGATGCGACTGGGAATGATGTGGCGAATGGGGAATGATGTAGGGACGGGAATGGGAATGATGTGGGCGACTGGGAATGATGTAGAATGATGTGGGAATGATGTGGGCGACTGGGAATGATGTGGCGACTGGGAATGATGTGGCGACTGGGAATGATTGTGGCGACTGGGAATGATGTTGCGGCGACTGGGAATGATGTGCTGAATGGGAATGATGTGCGACTGGGAATGATGCGGCGACTGGGAATGATGTGCTGACTGGGAATGATGTGGCGACTGGGAATGATGAGGCAACTGGGAATGATGTAGCGACTGGGAATGAGTTGTAGCGACTGGGAATGATGTGTGTAGCGACTGGGAATGATGCGGTGACTGGGAATGATGTGAGATGGGAAATGATGTGGCGAATGATGGGCGGGGAATGATGGAATGATGGGAATGATGTGGCGACTGGGAATGATGTGGCGACTGGGACTGGGAATGATGTGGCGACTGGGAATGATGTGCGACTGGGAATGATGTGGCGACTGGGAATGATGAGTGGGAACTGGGAATGATTGTGGCGACTGGGAATGATGTGGGCGAATGTGATGCTGACTGGGAATGATGCGGCGACTGGGAATGATGAGGCGACTGGGAATGATGTGGCGACTGGGAATGATGTAGCGACTGGGAATGATGTAGCGACTGGGAATGATGAGGCGACTGGGAATGATGTGGCAACTGGGAATGATGTGGCAACTGGGAATGATGAGGCGACTGGGAATGATGAGGCGACTGGGAATGATGTGGCAACTGGGAATGATGTGGCAACTGGGAATGATGTGGCAACTGGGAATGATGAGGCAACTGGGAATGATGAGGCGACTGGGAATGATGTGGCTACTGGGAATGATGTGGCGACTGGGAATGATGGGAATGATTGTGCGACTGGGAATGATGTGGCAACTGGGAATGATGTAGCGACTGGGAATGATGTAGCGACTGGGAATGATGTAGCGACTGGGAATGATGAGGCGACTGGGAATGATGTAGCGACTGGGAATGATGTGGCAACTGGGAATGAATCCAAGCAACCTGGGAATGATGTAGTGACTGGGAATGATGTAGCGACTGGGAATGATGTGGCGACTGGGAATGATGTGGCAACTGGGAATGATGCGGCGACTGGGAATGATGCGGCGACGGGGAATGATGTGGCGACTGGGAATGATGAGGGACTGGGAATGATGCGGCGACTGGGAATGATGCGGCGACTGGAATGATGGAATGGGAAATGATGTGGCGACTGAGAATGATTGTAGCGAGGGGAATGATTGTAGCGACTGGGAATGATGTGGCGACTGGGAATGATGTAGCGACTGGAATGATGTGGCAACTGGGAATGATGATGAGGCGACTGGGAATGATGCGGCAACTGGGAATGATGCGGCGACTGGGAATGATGTGGCGACTGGGAATGATGTGGCGACTGGGAATGATGTGGCGACTGGGAATGATGCGGCGACTGGGAATGATGTGGTGACTGGGAATGATGTGGCGACGGGGAATGATGTAGCGACTGGGAATGATGTTGGGCGACTGGGAATGATGTGGTGACTGGGAATGATGTGGCGACGGGGAATGATGTAGCGACTGGGAATGATGTAGCGACTGGGAACGATGTGGCGACTGGGAATGATGTAGCGACTGGGAATGATGTGGGAATGATGTAGCGACTGGGAATGATGTAGCGACTGGGAATGATGTGGCGACTGGGAATGATGTAGTGCGACTGGGAATGATGTAGCGACTGGGAATGATGCAGGCGGACTGGGAATGATGTAGCGACTGGGAATGATGTGGATGGGAATGATGTGACTGGGAATGATGCGGCGACTGGGAATGATGTAGTGACTGGATGATGCGGAATGGGAATGATGGGCAACTGGGAATGATGTAGCGACTGGGAATGATGTGGTGACTGGGAATGATGCGGCGACTGGGAATGATGTAGTGACTGGGAATGATGCAGCGACTGGGAATGATGCGGCAACTGGGAATGATGTAGCGACTGGGAATGATGTAGCGACTGGGAATGATGTGGCGACTGGGAATGATGTAGCGACTGGGAATGATGTGGCGACTGGGAATGATGTGGCGACTGGGAATGATGTGCGACTGGGAATGATGTGGCGACTGGGAATGATGTAGTGACTGGGAATGATGTAGGAACTGGGAATTTAAGCTTGTCATGATTTACATGTGTTGCAGAAAGCAGTGTGTCTTTAGAGCAGATAGGGCATGTATCACATGTGACTTTAATAGTTAATTCAGAACAGTCATGTCAAGACACTTTACACTGAAAGTTAGCAAATATCAGTTCAGTTGGATATATACAGTAATATCCATTTATATTCTGGTTTAGTCCAACTGTTAATTCAGTGTTATCTAATTCATTCCAGCTGAGTCCAAATTCAAAATGTATGTTACCAGTTCATGAAAAAAATGTTTCCAGATCATAAAAACAGTGGAGCCAAGGACTCCAACATATTGCATTAAACCTTCACTTTAGTGCAATTCCCCATCTTGAGCAAACATGAGGCAACAGTGGAGAGGAAAAATCGAAATTAAGGAGAAGAAAAAAAAAAAAACTTGAGCAGAACCAGGACCAGGGAGGTGAACATCTACCAACAAACAGAGATGAGTTCAGGGATATTTGCCTATGAAACACAAAAAAGAACAATGTTAACTGCAATGACAGGAAGAGTAAAGAGGAGCAGAGCAAGGACAGAGTCCAAAACTGTCATAACATGACCTTTTAACTTTATTTGAGGCGATCTGGGTCACGAGGTCACCTCAAACGTACTGTGACTTCACAGACCCATATCAGAGGAGGGTTATCACGCCTCTCCATCTGTACATCCAACCCGTCTACATAAACAGCCGGGTTCATACGGGGCTACATTGGGTCTGTCGTATGGTGGTGCAAAGCTTTGACATTAAATTCAAAAAGGGGCACAACCCATAAAGGGGGTGGAGTTAAGATGCTACTTCCACCCTCTACAAAGACTCTGTACTCTGTACTGTACCAATGAAATGTTAGACTTTCAGGAAACTGTCAACTTTTGAAAAAAAAAAAAAGGTCATAATGTTTCCCCTTAAGTGATAAAACGTCACAGAATAATAGTAAAAAACAAAATATGATACTTAAACTGAAGATTGCATGCATAAAAAGTAGCCCCCTCCCCCCCTTTTTTTTTTTTTTTTGCAGAACCAGTGTCCTTTGCACTAAATTTTACCCATGAATATAGTTAAAGATGTCTTTCCTAATCAGTTATGGCATATGACAAAGTTAGAGGTTTCTCTTGATTAGTATGTGGGTTAAACATGACTTGGGTGTGAGATCTAAAATGTAAATGCCTCAATTTGCAGCTCCCTACAACTCCCATTTATGATTTTATTCAAAATTAATAAGCTGGTTATGTGCCCAGCTTTCCTCTGGTCGGTGCCGGTGCGGCCCAGAAGAACCTGCCCACCACGGCAGGGAACCTGGATTCAGAACCCAGCTGCGGCGCATTTACACGGCTGAGCTTGCAGTTGTGCAGATGGCCCGACTGCACTAATGACTCCTACAGGATGGCTGCGTCCTGAATATAAAACAAAAAGTCAAACATTATATATATAACCTGACGGGCTGAATAGCAGCCCATCTTGTCTCTTGAGTTTAATTAGTTTTACATAAAGACAGCCTCTGTGCGGTTGTGGGGCTGGTGGGGGTCTTACTTGGCAACCCACCTGTCTCAGGCCATTTTGGAGCCACGTAAACATGTTAGTTTTAGTTGTCGAATACTAAAAGGCACCTGAGAAGGTCTTGTCTAAGGAATACAATCAAAAGATTCATAAGAGTTTTTTTTTTTTTTTTTTTTATCATTGTAAGGAAAACAGAAATAAAACAAAACTATGAGAAGGTTCTATGCTGATTGATCCATGTCTCAATAAGCCCTTTGACCACTGATTTGTTCTACATCATCTCCAGAGGTTTCTGCAGATGTCCAGCCTGATTGTGAGTCCAAAGGTCAGGTTGGAGCTACGACATGTGCGCCGTCCTGCAGGAGGAGACCTGGACATCAGGAAGAGTCATGACTTGACTTCACATGGATGCAGGGACGCAAGGTTCATCACTTATTTCATCAGTGACGTAAATGTTGTGGTGAATATACAATCCTGCCATAAATGATAAAAATAACATGTATATGTCATAACTAGGGCTGGGCAAGTTAACGCGTTATTATCGCGTTAACGCATTCATTTATTAACGCCGACAATTATTTTATCGCGCGCTGACGCGCTCATATGCTTTTGTTTTGAAAGGTCGGTTACTGGCCGGAACTGGAAGACAATTGGCAGGTAAACATGTGAAAAAACCTAGAACAGACATGAAAAACGATAAAAATCTGTATACTTAACAGTTCGGGTACCAACTCAGGTAGCAATATTAACAATTCTGTCTGAAAAAGAAAATTCTGGACTGCAACAAAACGTTCACGTCATTCCTCCATGTTGCATCAGATCTGCTCCATGTGTTCACTGTCCTGCTGTTCTCTAGCTGGTTACTGCAGTGCAGCTCCATCTAGTGGCTCAGATGTGTAATGACAACAGAAAGTCCAGTCCTCCATTATAAAACAAATTCAGATCTGTGGACCTTTTTTTTCATTTCGTATTTTTGATCCAAGTCTAAAATTGAAATATATAAAAAAAAAAACAGGCATTTTTTCCTTTTTTAGTTCTTATAGAATTAAAAATCGAAAAACATATTTAAATGTCACTTTTTAATTTTTTTAATTTTTGATTGACAATTGAAAATAGAAAGAATGAATGATACACGGATTGGTAAAGTTACTGAACTTTAACATGGACATTTTCATTTTAAAGTTCTCCAGACGGAGGATCAACAGAAACAAGGTTATTTGTAACAACTGACAAGTTGAACTCCCAGTTAAAAGTTTCTGCTGTTACCTCAGAAATTACCTGTTTTAATGTTCTGATTGAGCTGAGCCACAATCATTTTGTTGGATTTTGTTTGTAGACTTTTTTAAAATTTTTTATAAAAACAGGATGACATTAATGTCCTGGCAGTGGCAATAATCTTTATTTTATTTGACATTTTTTAAGATGAGATTTAAACTAAATATGTGTTACTGACAAGTGCTGATGTTAAAAGTGTTTGAACAACAAATGTTATGACACTTTAGTTCATATGGCAGCAGAACATTTAAATAAAAAGTGACCTTTACACTACTTTTGAATTCATTATTTGATTTGCGTATACAATGCGATTAATCGCAATTAATCAGGGAAATAATGCGATTAATCGCGATTAAAAATTTTAATCGTTGCCCAGCCCTAGTCATAACTAAATGGACATGTGAAGTGGGATTGTTTCTTGGACATAATTCTCTCTGAGATAATCCAAATATTACTTCTGAATGCCAAACTTCTAAGCGCAGATATCTAAAATTGAAAACCCCGTACAAATAAAAGCAAAAGCGTGGATCTTAAATAGCATTTGTGGACGGAAAGAAAGTCATTATGGATATAATGATACATGGATATATTTTGATGATAGAGAGAAGTGTAAAAGAGCCCGCCCTGTCGTAAAATGTTTTCATCTATCAGTAAATATGTAGTATCCTGTTCAGACGTGCTGTGTATTTAAAATTGTTTTCACAGGTTCAGCGGGTTCACAGGTTGAGATCAGGCCTGGGATCTCCCTCATCACACTTACAGAAAGGTTGAGAGCTTCCTGGAAATGGGCTCCATTTTTATCCGGTATGTCTGAGAAGCAGACAGCAGTGACATCATTTCCTGTTAGTGAGCAACACAGGTGCTCCCTCCGCTGATGGGAGGAGCCATGCGTTCAGCTGCAAATCGCTGCAGTAAGAAGTGAAAGGGAAATGTACAGAAACAACAAAACATTTGTGAAGTGGCTTTGTTGTTAGGGGATTTCTCACTGTCGCACAATCAGGATGTTTTAAACTAAACGGACCGAAGCTGCTGCTGCAATTTCGGCATAAAATGTGGTCAAACTAATTCTGAGTAATTAGACGTCTAATTCACATAATCAGTGTATGGTCCAACCTACACTAAACAAGAAAATGTGACACATCTGCAAATATAATAAGATGGCCGCACATTAAAATGGTTGAATATTGTTGTTAAGTTTATTTCTTTTTGGATACTGAACCCCACTTTGACGAGTTCTTTACTGGTAAGTCTCTCTGGATAAAAGCATTGGTTAATTTAATATAAGATAATGACAAATGATGAGATAGCTTACAAATCTGACAACAAATTAAACACATGAGTTTAACTGTAATTTCGCCACTAACATGAATGTGTGCTTGTGGTTGTATTTTACAGTTCAACAGCAGGATGTTGTTTCTGTCTAATAAGCGCCGCTGCCAGCTGTGCTACACATGCATCTCTAATTCATCTATCATGTTCTATTAGCCGTACATTTGACAGGCAAAGCAGGCTCACTGCTGCCACCCAATGATGTGTGTAGGCATCATAACACGACAAAGAGCTGAATATTCTCATCACATGAACCTAGAAAGTTCTACGTTCTTAATCTGGTTGTGTCTCTTAAATGCAGATGTCTAACATAAAAACATATGACATATAACAGCAGCTATAGGCACATGGAAGAACATGTCTTTGTACACTCCGTGAGCCAGGAAAAACAAACAAATAAAACTAAAAGACAAACAGAAAAACAGAGAGCCTGTTTTTGCGTTTAATTTATCATTTTTGGTTTGTTTTTATGGAGTTCCACTAGAAAATGGAGCATCCTGCAATCAAACTGCAGTCTGTGTGCCTCCATCTCAGATGAAGAATCAAATACAACTCAGGCTCTAATGCATCTTCTTCCAAGGTCCATCCCACATGTGATTTCATATTTTGATTGTTTTTATCAAAGTCTCATGGGGTTTTATTCCTTAAAATATTCTCTGGATGAGGCGCGCTGTGTGATGCGTTCTCTTGGCGAGGCTCTGTTCCTTTATGCAGACACCCTGACTGATGTGGTTGTAAAGAGGTCCGGACAGAGTTCTTTATCATAGTTCTATGAGACTTACAACGTCTCTCCAGTAATCAGGTCCACATGCCAATAGTGATGGATTCGGCTCTGCAGCTACCCTGAAAGCAACGCACACATAACAATCAGAATTTACATGGCCGAGTCTCTGTTGATCGATAGAAAATTTACTCTCGAGGACAGACCGAAACTGCGGGCCTGTCTTCATAATCAGATCAAACTTTTCTATTGATAAATAAGAAATGCATAAATGGGGTGACCTCTCAGTGTGGCTCTTGTCATGTTTTTTTTTTCTGTCAGTGCTTAGAAGAAAAGGACAAAAAAAAAAAAAGTGCAGGTAAACTCATGGGCTACAGGCGGGCGCTTAAAGGCATTACTGTAAAAGATCAGGGATCATTTTATTTGATTAGCCGAAAGCGTTTCAGTGGCTGATTAAGCTGAAGGAAACTGCAAATGGTTTGATGTGATGGAGGGTTCCTCGGTTACAGCCACGATGGATGCTGCAGGACGAGTCAGACTTCACAGCCAGAAGAAAGAAAAATATATATATTGTCTGTCATTTCTCTAATGATAATCATATAATATATATATATATATATATTTGTGACGTGAATGTTTATTCTGTATATTTTTCTGTCATTATTTAGGATGCGTTTGCTTCTTTGATTGAATACTAATGTTTCACATTTTGTGAGCAGAGCTGTTATCTGATGCATGCAGGGGTGAAAACAGTTTTTTTTTTTGTTCATTCATGCTCTCCATCGTCTGCAGTGAGACCGGGGGTCTGAGTTAGGAGCAGGCCATCTGTCCTGACACTGGTAAGGACACGCCGGAAAACACCACGGTGATTCATGACAGCTCAGGGGTGGTTTGGTGAGAAGGATCTTTTTCGTATGAAGGACCTTAACTCTGCTCAGCGTGTGACCCAGCTGCACCTCAAGGTCAACTTTTGTCTTTTTTTGTCTTTTGTCTTATAATAAAGACCATTTGGCAGCAAGTTTTTCCTCATATATTTAATATACTGTAGAGCAGTGATTCCCAAAGTGTGGGCTGTGGCCACCTGGTGGGCCGTCGTGGGACTGCAGGTGGGCCATAAAAGGTGATTAAAATTAAACAAATGTGTTTTAAATCCTTGATCTTTTTTAAATATGTTTTTAATTACTGTAAAATATTCATGACATGCTTAAAAAAACATTAAGTAATAACACAAACCAGTTAAGTGTTATACTACCATCATCTTAACCAGGGCCGGCTCTACCCAATTTGGTGCCCTAGGCGAGATGACTTCTTCTTCTCCTCCTCTTTTCTTCTCTTTCTGTTCTGCGCACCCGAGGGCTTGGACGGCCTTTTCATCTCACAAATTACACCTGTCTAAGATCTTCTTCCACTTGATCTGACCTGACCTGACCTCTGATTCGCACATCATGATCCGGACCCAATAACGACACGTCACGTGCTCACACATAATTTAGGAACATGTCACTGTTTATTTATTTGTAATATTAATATGTACTTTTTTTCTAGACAGAAAACACTAAGTGAGGGCGCCAGTGGGCATAGAAAATTATTATTTTATTATTATTTTCCCACAAGGCCAAGGGGGACTGGTGGTGTGGCGGCGCCCCTCCGGCAGATGGCGCCCTAGGCGGCCGCCTATATCGCCTATGCCAAGAGCCGCCCTGATCTTAACTTAATATGACAAGTGTCACCTTCTGTCCAAGATGGCGCCACGGTTGGCTGCCTCGGTGTCTTGGTGCACGTTGTCGCACCTTCATCGCCATAACAAATTCCTCGTATGTGTAAAATCGTACCTGGCAATAAAGTCTATTCTGATTCTGATTCTGATTTGTTGACCCCTCACATTAATATCGAATCATGGTTCCTGGTCCTGTATGTTAATCACAGTTGTAATTAAAGGTTCTGGTGAGCTGTGGAGATTTTTCACATTTCAAATTGGGCCTTGGTATTATGAAGTTTGGGAATGGCTGCTGTAGAGAGAAACTGAAATGGAAATGACAGTTTTACATGGGCTGTCCCTTCAATGCTAATGCTAATGCTAATGCTAATGTGAACCCTGGTTGGTTCAGGATTCAGAACTGGACCAATAGTTTTCGACAGTTAAAATGGATAAAATAATTGCTGTTAGTGGTGGTGTAGTATATGGGCAGCGGCAATCATTTTGACAAATAATTTCTCGGAGCAACATTAAAAAAGAATTTTAAAAAATGAACTAAAAATGAACTATTTAGTTCATTTTTTGAAATGGTGAACTGAACTAGTTAATTTTAATTTTATGAACTATGAACTTAACTAGTTCGTGTAGAAAGTGAACTTGCCCAACACTGCTTGTAGTAAATGCCAGACTTTTGTGCCGTGTTCAGATATTTCAACCCTGTTTATTTAAATAAGAAGTAACTTTCTTCTATTAAGCTAATAATCATTGTGAGGTAACAAATTAGGCACTTTAATTGTATTTTCTTTTAAAGGTTTCTACTTCTTCCCTAAGAAACGTAAACGTCTCAGCCTTGGCTAGCATCTCATTAGCAGCCTGCGGCGGTCTGCCTTACAGTTTGCAATACAAAGCAAGTTCTCACTCTGGTTGTCTGCTGTTTGAATGGTCTGCAACAAAGGACCCATTACAAAGATAAAGAGCAAATCCAGAGTGTTGTGACCAGGATGAAAGGTTTTTGAAATTCACATTGTGGATTTTAGTCTACCTTAAATGCATAATGCACTGGGCCACTCCAGTCACAGTGGTCACATGACTGCCTTCTGGTTATGCTGTAGCATAATCGTTTTTATCCTACATACTACCAGTGACCGCTGCACCACTGAGAAGTACGTTCTGTGTAATGTATTCATTTCCTGTTGGCCTTACTTTTCACATCTAGTAGTAAACTTTCATCTTGGCTGCTCCTATTAATGATCAGCATGATTGATCTGGTACAAGGTTTACGGCAGATACCCTTCCTGACGCAACCAGGAGTCAAACCCGGACCCGACACGTGGCAGCCATGACACTGAACCACCGGAGGCTGCGTCACACTCAGTGGTGACGGGTTTAAACAGTGTCGATGCGACAATGCAGATATAAGGAAAAATGAGTCTTTTTCCTCATCCCAACAGCCGTGTCACGTCAGTTTTAAATCAGTTTAGGTCTTAAGAGAACAGAGTTTCTGTGTAAATGCTCTCCTGTGGCTTGTTCCTTACCACGGCGGAGATAGTGATTCATATTCTTCCCAATGTGCACCATTACTGTACATGCTCGTCGTCATATTTTCATTTCGACTGAGTACCATTAAGCATTAAATCCTGCCATCATGTCAGCTGTTTTGTCCTTGCTCTTCAATGTTTTACTAAATATCATTGAGGGTTTTCTCCCTTCTGTCTGCTCTCCTATCTACCTCTCATCTGGTCTCCAGCACATTCTCTGAAAGTCCTTTTTTTTCTGCACTCACTTTGAATGAAGCAACTGTAATTACAGCAAATTATTTGGCCGATGCTCTGTGAAAGACATGGCTCCAATTATCAGCGTACTGCAAACAGACCGTTATCTGTGAAATCCCTCTGCCTGGAGGCGTACGAGGACGGGAGCATAATTAATATGCAGGGAAAGCGGGTCACAGATAAAGTGATCCATTGGTCAAACTGGATACTCCTACGCTGCAGTTTCTCTTTTTCACACGTATTGGGTGTTTAAGAGGGAAGAGAAACATGCCTGTTGGTAATGTAATAGAAAAAAATTAATTATTTTCAGGGCACATTTCATAACTTCTGAATACATAAATCAGTCTTGTCAAGTCAAGACTGAACAGAAGCTTTAAACAAAAATAAGGAGGCGGTGTGTAAGTTCAAAAGGTTAGAAGCTACAACTTGAGTCATGTGAATAGTGAATTTTGTCTTGCTCTTCTTTACAGTGTTGCTTCAGTTCTTTGCAGGAATTAATTCATAGACAGCTCCCTTAATGCCCCACTGCGGCATTTCAGTCGGGTTGAGGTCTGGACTTCGACTGGATCAGTGCAGCACTTTGATTCGCCTCTTTTTCAGCCATTCTATTACATATTTGATTAAATTCATTTCAGTTCAACTTTATCTGTATAGCCCTATTACCATACAAATTGTCTCTAGGTGCTTTTCAGAGACCCAGAGCATGACGCCCGTGCGAAAATTAATAGGAAGAACCAGTGGTAAGTAAAAAAAGAAAACCTTTAAGCCAAACAGTGGCAAGGAAAAACCTCCCTTTAATTGTTTGCTTGTGACTATTGTCCAGTTGTGTGACCTCAGTTCATTCAGGCTCCAGCTGTTGGACAGAAGACTGGACTGGAAAACTTCACCCCTCCACCACCATGTTTAAACATGCTATGAGGAGTTTTAAGTTGATATGCTGTGATTGTTTAAGCGTAACAAGACAATGTGCATCGTGGCCAAAATTGTGAACGCTTTATGTTCTTCTTAGTGAGACAAAGTTTTCTCCTGGCAGCCTTCACAAGCATTTTACATGATATATAAGGCTTGTTGAGTTTGAGCTTTAGTTCACCGAGCACAGTGAAATTGTTGGGACATCTACTCCTGGGAAGATTGGTAAGTGTTTTGAATCTTTTCCTCTTGTGAATCTTTTTCACCATAAAATGCTGAAGGCCAAATAATTGGAAAATTACCTCATAACCTTTCAAATTGACGGGCAGCAACAATCGCTAGTCTACGATCACTCCTGCCGACGTTCTTTCTTGGCGTTGTGTTGATGCACCTGAACAAACCAGGATATAACACAACCAAAACTTTAGTTTTTATGGACTGTTTTAACTGATTAAGGAAGTGCAGTTGATATGTGTACATTACTGATTCCAGATGTTGCCTCTGCACTTTGATTTGTTTTTGTTCAATAAATATGTCATGTTGTTGCTAAAGTTGCTAAGAACCAAGTGAATTTTATTTTTTAACTTCTTGCTGTCTCAAAATTAAAAGAGTGTACTTTTTTTTTCAAATAACTCCATAAGGGGTTTGTGTGCTGATAAACAAACCAGCTTGTGCGTTAGTAAAATCAGTAATATTGTGTGTTGAACCTTGCTAAAACTCCTGAAGCTACAGTGAAATCGTCATGCTTTAGCCCACAGCAGATCTACGCAGGTCAGTCGGGGTTTTGTGTTTCTCTTCATGTTGGAACGATGTGCGGTGGGATTTTACTCCAAGTGAGCCATGAAATGTCAAGACTTTTTAAGCCTTTTAAAAAGCAAACATGTCGGAGCATAAGTGGAAAGAATCAAACAGATCCAGCTGCTTCTTTGTGTTGCTGCTTAATTCAAGTTTATTCAAGACTACCCACAGAATAACAAATTCAATGAAATGACTTTAGAGATTTTCTTTCTTACCTTTTAATGGAAAAATCAATGTTCAAAACTCAGTCTACACACACTTACTCATGCGCTAACCCACTCTTAAGTTCAAGGTGGGACCAAACACAAGTCTTTCTTTACCGGGTCATAAATATTTGGTTAATGTAGTCAGGGACACAAGTTTAGATGTTACTGTTGTTCTTCTCTGAGAAATGTTGGTGGTTGCATCCTCTCTGCATCAATATCCATAGGTGAGAAACACCTTATACAGGAAGAATTGGACTACACCACTACACAATGACCTTTGAACCCTGGAGTATGGCTATGTAGAGAATTAAAAGCTATTCCATTTGTTTAATCCTTGAAATAACCTTGAAGCAGTTAATGGCTGACTCATCCAAACAGTAGTATGTGAAGCAGTTATGATATCTGCATCTATAGCTGATCATTCTGCCATGCCATCCTCTCTTGTGTCAACTCCCTCTTCCCTCTCCATCCTCCACTCCATTTCTCTCCCCATTTGTCTTCTATCTGTGCTTACATTCCCTGAGATTACATTGCTATGCACAATCAAATGTACAGGTGACAGGCTGCCAACACACTTCCACATCTCCATTGTCCTCCCTTATCCATGTTACCTTTACCAGTCACCTTAAACCACCTTTTCAAAGCCCACTTTGGCTTAACTCCTGGCCTAAAGGCTAATCCTGGGTTAGGGTACTTAGATACTGGCCCGCCATGACAGCTAGCCATGGCTAGCATGAAACATATAAGAGAGAGAAAATGTTTGACATTACTGAAAAAAAAAAATACAAATACAGCCCCAACTCAAAAAATGAAATAAAATAAAAATAACAGCATACTACCCTAGAAATTTAGATGTTAGCAAATTTGAATTTGCTGTGCAGGTCCATCTTGCTACCGCCCATTGGAGCTCATTAACTATGTCCAAAAGTCTTGGGGGACCAATCACATCCTTGTAGAGAGTCTTTGGGGGGGCTTAACATGATGCATTGCATTGGCATCCACAGTTAAAGAATATGTTTTTTTTTTTTCCTTTCTCTACCCGGCTGGCCTTCGGCAGGAAGTTCCCCCCATATGATCCAGGTCCTGCTCAAGGTTTCTTCCTCTTAAAGTGGAGTTTTTCCTTGACACTGTTTGGTATAAAAGTTTTTTTTCTCCCACTGTGGGAGTTTTTACTTGCCATTATCCTTGTTTAGGATTTAATATTATATTTTTAGTTAATGATATTTGCTCAGGGATCATGATCTGGGTCTCTGTAAAGTGTCTAGAGACAATTTACATTGTCACAGACGCTATACAAATAAAATTGAATTGTATTGAATTGAATTGAATTGGCAGCAGCAATCCAACAACCTTGTCTTTCTTAACCTCTAACCATCTCCAATACACCAGCAAATCACGTTCTAGTCTTGTTAAAAGGGTAACACACTAATGACAAACTCTATTCAACTTTCTTGGTGTTTTTACCAACATCATGGCATACAAAAGTCTCTTGGAAATACTGTGAGGTTGCTTAAGTTTTTCAAAGATAAAGGCTGAGTGTTTGATCACATCAGTTATTCCTCAAATTCTTCTGGGAAAAGTGGCAACAATTGTTGGATTTCATTTGCTTTACAGCGCCGTCTCTTTGAAACACTTTTTGCCGGAATAACATCAAAAAGTGATTCAAAAAGCAGCCTCAATATGATTTATGTGGAACTGTTATAAGGTTTTGACCTTAGAGAAGTTGTGATGTTTTGTCTGTTTGGTTTACGTCATTAAGTTTGCCGTAGAAATCAGTCTTTCAATACAGGCAGTAGGTTCCTGAGTCAGCTCCAATAAATAGCTTCTACCAGCCTTTGAATTCAGGATTTTATTACCACTCCTTTCTGTACTTTTGAGTGTGTAGTCGAGGGAGACACAATGACCTGCACAACTAGATGTTTAGCTGATGTCACATGGAAGCTCAAACTCAGTGGACGAGGTGAGTAAGTAACTGAAGCTGAGTGAGTCAAATACAGCGATTTATTTTAGACAAAGAAATTTTACATTTACATCCCATCAGCCAGCAGCAGCAGCTGGGTTTATCTGCTGTGGACTGGGCTGGCTGTGAGAGATTTTGGATGAGGAGAAGGTCACTGCAGCTACTCGTTGAGAAGATTATGATATGTGTGATGAAATATCCAATAACACCAGAAAAAGTCGCTAGTCATTTCTTTGAATAACAGTCACTAGGGAGGTCTGAATACTTACTAAATAAGCTAAGTTGACAACACTGCTCTCCCATGGACTTGTTTCCGTTGCTCTGATTTGTTATAGCGCTAACCAGCTCCATGCAGCTGCAGTTACGGCGCCACCGAGGGTGCCCCCCCTCTGACGGGACCCTATGGATCATTTTCAGACCCTACGTCTGTCTAGACGTGGGTCTGATCTATCGGGCAAATGCAATACTGCAGGAAATGTAACTACATTCAGTGATTTATAAATCAAATTTTTAATTTAATGGCAGAAACAGATCTCAAAGAGATGGAACATGAGCAATCAAAAGCTCGAGAAGTAAGGATATGATTTAAAAAAAAACACCTGGAGAAAAATCTTGCAGCTAAATTGGTTAATTGGAAACAGGACAGCGTAAAAGAGCATCTTAAGGCGTCTGCATACTGACACTATAATATTTATGGAAAATATTGCTGAGAATCTGGAGAAATCTCTGTACAAATGGTACAAGGGCCAAACGGCAATAATAGATGCCCGTAATCTTGGAGCTTGGAGATCACGTTACATTAAACGTGCCTACAGAGTGTTCCTGCAGTGCTCAGGAGAACTCTTGGAAATCACTGTCTAAAAGCACAGTTTGCTGTGCCTTCCACAAATGTGGGTTAAACCTCTATTATGCAAATGCCATATGTGAACGTGCTCCAGAAGCACTGCTCTCTTCTCTTGGCCAAAGCTCATTTAAAATGGCCTGAGGCTTAGTGGAAAACTGTCCCAAGGTCAGACAAATTTAAATTTTAATAGTAATGTTCAAAACCATGCATGCTGCATCTCTGGACAAAGCAGGAGAGGGACCATCCAGCTCGATATCAGCACTCATTTCCAAAGAAATGAGCGCTGCTCACCTGATGATATGGTGGTGATTTTGGGCCTGTGAATGGTGCAGCTCACACATTTGAGAAGGAAACGTTAGTGCCGAAAGATCTATACGGGTTATAGAGCAACATAAAGTTCTATCCAATGTCTTTTTGAGGGAAAGTATTTTATCAATTAGCAAAACAAAGCCAATACTACATCCAATACAAAAGCATGGCTTCATAGAAGAGTGTGGTTGCTGAACTGGTCTGCCTGCAGTCCAGACCTGGCACCAGTTGATAACATTTGGTGCATCAATTTTAAAATATAGCCATATATGCCTTCTCAATTAGCTTTAAATTCACAGGAGAGATCATTATTCCTTATTGTAGTTATTTATTGTTACCTGAATTTCATTTGAAGCATATTCATAATGCAATGTATGTTTCCGATTTTATAAAAAAAAAGTGAAAATGTGGAAAGTCCTGACGTTCCTCCGCGTACCACCAGAGAGCGCTCGCGTACCACCAGTGGTACGTATACCACAGTTTGCGCACCACTGTACTAGGTTTTTCTGAGTGCATTGCATGCGATGTAAGTTGTAGAACTGCACCCAATTTGCACATGCACATTTCCATGTGGCGTGCAGGAAGCATAAGGCAGTCAAAGCCGTGGACGTGGCCGCCGCTTCAGGTCTTCAAAAAGGTGTAATATCATTTTTGGAATCTGAGTTGTTCAAAGAAACCAGCCTACAATTCCGACTTTCTTAGATCGTTGGTCTGTTAGCCTGTGTGTATATGTGTGTGTATGTGTGTGTATGTGTGTGTATGTGTGTGTACAGAGCAGACGTTAAAAAGTTAGCAGCAGCCCAGAATGCGCATATCCAAATAAATGTTCTTTAACTTGGTCTAAAGGGCCTGGGGTGAGCCCCGCCACAGTGTTAATCTGGAGCTGCTGTAGCTAAACTAGCTAGACTAGCTAAACTAAGGTATGTTAAGTGAATTTATGTAATATTAAGTACTACTCACTTACTTTGCCACAGTAAATCAAGTTCATGTGACTTATCTTAATTGAGTTCCTATCAAGGGAAGCAAGGTGGCTCGGTGGTTAGCACTGTTGCCTCACAGCAGGCAGTTTTAGAGACTCAGAGCATGACCCTCAAGAAAATATTACTAAATATTAAGTAAAAAAAAACAATGGCAGCTAAAAACTCCCCTAGTGGCAGAAAAACCTGTAAGCCAAACAATGGCAAAGAAAAAACCCCTCTAAGAGGAAAGAAACCTTGAGCAGGACCTGGATGGGGGGGGACGTTCCTGTCGAAGGCCAGTCAGGTAAAGGAAGAAGGCGATAGGACAGAGAGAGGAGAGGCACAGATATATTGAGCGGCAAAAAAACCTACAAGAATAATGGAGCACATTGCAACGTGATCATATTTAACAACTTGGGATGAACTGAAGGAAGAAGAGAGAAGAGAAGGAAAGGAGGGGAGAGTAGAGGGGTGAGAGTTTGTGTCCCCCTGCAGCCTAGATTTATATCAGCATAGCTATGACGAGGCTATGTTTAAGACCAGTCTTGTCTTCAGCCATTCCTACAACTGTAACTATGACTATTATTATGTAATTATGACTATTATTACTTGTTTAGACTAAGTATAGGCTTTAATGAACAGAAATATTTTAAGTTTAATTTTTTCCAGTTTGGTTTTGTTAGCTTCCTTAACCTAAACTGGTAGCTGCTTCCATAGTAAAGGTGTCTGATACCAGAAAGCTATCAGGCATTTTAAGATTTAAGATTCAACATTCGCTTTATTGTCATTTCCCTGCATACTCGCATACACAGGTTGAAACGAGATACCGAGGTAATGTATTGCGTCACTTCCTGTCGGTGGTTTGAACGGTGAACGGTCTCTGATTCTTTTAACCTTTTTAAAACTTAAAATTAAACCCGATTTTGTGATAACTCAACACTGTTCTTGTAAAATGTAATCTGAGCACTCGCACGTAGTTTCAGCATCGCACATTTTCCCTGGGATTCTCACTGCCGTTAATCTCCGGTTCTTTAGCTTATTAGCCTACTAGCTTCTTAGCATGGCTTCCTCCTCTCCCCCCATTTCCCCCTCCCACTACTCAGAGTGTTAAATGTTTAGTTATTCCTCTGCCTCCTTTAGCGAGAATGGTAAATGTATAAAGTGTGGTTTATTCACAGCTTTGGAGGCGAGGCTCAGTGAGCTAGAGGCTCGGTTCCGCCAACTAGACCATAGTCCGTCAGATGCGACAGATAGTCAGGCTAACGCAGCGGCGGAGCGGCCTAGAGTAGTTGTAGCTAGCAGTTCCCCTGCAGCACCCGAGCAGCTGGCCAGTCAGGGCGGCTAGGTGACGGTTCAAAGGAAGTGTAGCCCAAAACAAAGGCACGTTAATCACCATCACTCGCTGCTGGCAAAGTGTAATTGTAAGTACAGTAACGTTATCGTACATGTCGGCACAAATGACACCCGGCTACGCCAGTCGGAGGTCACTAAAGTTAATATTGAGTCGGTGTGTCACCATGCAAAGAGCATCTCGGACTCCGTAGCGTCACTCCGTAGCATTGATATTGCTTACTTATTATTACAATATTGCGACTTTGGTGCTTAAAGGGTTAAAACTAAATTGAAAACATTTCTGTTCAGTAAAGCCTAGCGTTAGTCTAAACAACAGTGTGTAGGGGCTAATAGTCATAGCCATAGTTGTAGGAGCTAAGACGAGAGTAGCTCGTCTTAATCACAGCTTCGTCATAGTTATGCTGCTATAGGCCTACGCTGCAGGGAGACACCAACATGATCTGCTGAGTGGTGTCTCCTCCTCTCCTCTCCCTTTCCTTCCCTTTCCTCCTCCCTTCCTCCTCCAGCTCATTCCATAATTAATTAGGAGCACTTTGTTACTGTAACTGTGCTCCATTTTCTTTCCTCTAGTTTGTTGTGCTGTTTTTCCCTGTTTTTTTCTCGTTTCTTTCTGTATGTTTGCAGTCCAGAGTTTCCTGAGTTTCATGCTGACTTGCAGTTCCATCCTCTGTCCATCCCAGCGTTTACCTCCACCTGTGTGTGATGTGTTTGGGGTGCCGACTGGCGTGGTGACAGGTGATCTAGTCCTCTGACCATCAGTGCTGCTACCTGCATCTGTTTATGTTTGTGAGGTCATTATATTTAATCATTGTGTGCTCTCCTCTCTCTGTCCTACGTCCTCTCTCTGTCCTGTCTCCCATAGGCGGAAATCCCAGGGGGGACACAGGGGATGTGTCCCCCCTTCCATAAAGTTGTCCCCCCAAAAAAAATCATTGTAAGCACACAAAAACAATTGAATAATAATATAGTCATGTTCAATAAAGGTACAACACAAGCGCTGCAAATTATAAACGTAAAAACCTTTTTTTTTTAATTGTTGAAACATTGTGACCCCCCTATTTCTCAAAGTGGTTTAGTCCACATGCTGTTTCTAACGGGCGGGGCTACCGGCAGCTCCGTGTGTCAGCGAGCAAACGATCGTATCGAACATGAGAGCAGACTGTACAGAGTGATGTATGAAAACCAATAAGTCATTTATCACACTGCTTGTTTAACAAGCTCAAGGTTGTAAAATGAAAGTGACATTTCTCTTGCTTGGTCAGAAACTCTCTTTTTGTTTTTGTTTTTTTAATCAGCACGCCAGTAAGCAAATAGCCTAGCTTATGATGGCTAACAGGCTCAAACCAGTATGTAGAATAGTTATGAGGGATAAGCGATGAGGGAAAAGAGAGGGGACACTGCGGACAGAGAGGAAAAGGGGAGGAGAGAGCTTTTCTTTTTTCATGTCCCCCCCAGGAATTACTCTTTGAAATTTTACTGTTGATTGTCCCCCCGCCCAAATGAAATGGGATTTTTGCCCCTGCTGTCTCCCCTCTTTTTTTCTTTCTTTACCCGGCTGGTCTTCAGCAGGAAGGTCCCCCCATATGAGCCAGGTCCTGCTCAAGGTTTCTTCCTCTTAAAGTGAAGTTTTTTCTTGCCACTGTTTGGCTTAAAGGTTTTTTTCTCCCACTGTTGAAGTTTTTTTTTTTTTTTTTTTAACCTGCCATTATCCTTGTTTAGGATTCAATAATATATTTTTAGTTAAGGATATTTGCTCAGGGGTCATGATCTGGGTCTCTGTAAAGCCCCCAGAGACAATTGACATTGTAACAGACGCTATACAAATAAAATTGAATTGAATTGAATTGAATATTCTTTCCCACCAGTCACTTACAGTGCTGTAACAGAAATATATACAGTCAAGGTAAAAAAAAATGAATACCAAGAGTGGCACATTAAGACACTACATTGAGACAAAAGACACTACATAAGACGAGACACCACTTAGCAGCCATACCTGGTGATGACTAAAGTGAGAGTAAAAAGTGCACATGGAGTGAATAAAGTATTCTGTGGATATATTGCTTTTGAGTCCCTGTTTAGTTGTGTTGGTCGAGCAGTGTGTTTGGGAATAGGAGTCTCTTCACAGTCCTCACAGCTTGAGGGAAAAAGCTGTTTAGTATCCGACTGGACCTGCTGGAGATGCCTTTGCACCTCTTCCCTGATAGCAGAGGGGAGAGGAGGCAGTGAGAAGGGTGGTGAAGGTCCTTGATAATAGAGATTACTCTGCGGTTGCAGTGCTGCTGGAATACCTCCATCGGGGGGGGGGGCAACAACAATCCCGCTCAGCTGGTGTTTCTTTCAGCTACCGAACCAAGAAGTGAGGCAGTCGGTCAGGATGCTTTCAGTGGTGTCTCTGTAGAAAATGATGAGGTGTGGAGAGGGAAGACCAGCTTTTCTTAGTCTCCAGAGGGGTTGGAGTCGCTGCTGTGGCTTTTTGATCACTGTTGTTGGTAGTGGAAGTCAGGTCGTCTGTGTGTCCCAGGAACTTCACGTTTCAGGTCATTGACTCCAATTTTTCTACCATATTCTACTGAGATGAGAAACAATGGCCTCTTAAATTTATTTTCAGCGTTATCAGATAGGTATCTGTTGTAATAACACCTTTTATTACGCTTTATAACGTGAAGAATATTGAACTAAAATGTTATTAAACAGTGATGGGAGATGAGAGGGTTTAGACCAGTGGTTCTTAACCTTGTTGGAGGTACTGAACCCCACCAGTTTCATATGCACATTCACTAATCACTTCTTTATTAAAAAAAATAAAATATGTTTTGGTTTTTTTTTTCAAATTCAAAACATAGGTATATGTCTTACTGGTGTACAAAATGAAGTGTGCATTAACATCACTGTGTTCAAAAATCCAAACCAATACAATGCATGAACTGCATGAATTACAGACCTTGCTTATTACTCCATATTGTACATAGTCATCTGACCACTTTCTTTTTTTGCTCGACATAGTTAGTTAGTATGGATTAAAATATTAAAGAAATCACATGATGTAGCATCATGACAGTCATAAGTCGACTACTGAGCGCACCAAATTCCCTGCAGCACAGATTGGCTAACGTGATCACCTGTAGCCAGTGATGGCCAACTGGGGCGTGTCATCATCAATCACATGAGTCAGGTGCGTGTCTTGACCTCCGCCGAACCCCAGAGGCTGACTCACCGAACCACTAGGGTTCGAACCCAGGTTAAGAACCACCGATCTAGAGTCAACGCTAACACTGCGTGAGTTCATTTACTTTTTGCAGCTAAATTAAGGCTAACATTGTCAACACTCATGTAAATATTAGTCACCCACTATCATGACTTTGAAATGAGCACTAAACCAGTTAAGAAACTTCTAGACCAGCACCAGCAGGGGGTCGTACACTACCACTAACAAAACTGGCTTTTCTGATTTCCAGCTCAGGCATGAGGCTCTCAAATGTATTATAGATGGATTAAGGTTTAGATTTTATTTGAAGGCTGGAGTTATAGCCGGCCGCTGCTCCTCTGCCTTGGCCTGTCCTTCGGGGATTATGAAAAATATAACTGGTGTTGGTCTCTTCATTGAAAGACTTCATGGGCACAGCAGAAGGCACTAAACCAGATGTTTGGCTCTGTATGGCATGAAAAGTAACTCTACTAAGTAACTACTGTGATCCCAGAAACCGAAAAGTCTGACCCTCAGATTTTCCTGTTCATTACAGTAATCATAAAAGTAGTTTCACTTTCCAGTTTCATTTCCACACTCTCTCACAGTTGGGTACAAAAACTGTCCTCATCCATCCATCCATCCATCCATTATCTTCCACTTAGAGTGTAATTAGGTCGCAGGGGCAGCAGCCTACAGCCTAAGCACACGTCTGTCGATCTCCCACTCCCTTCTTCCATCACTCGTGAACAAGACCCTGAGACTCCTCCACTTGAGGCAGAACCTCACTCCCGACCCGGAGAAGGCATTCTACCCTTTTCTGACTGAGAACTATGATAATGACAACCGGATTTGGAGGTGCTGATTCTCATCCCTGAGCTAAAGATCCCAACCCGATGGTGCCAACAGGATCACGTCATCCACAAAAAGCAGAGACGAGGGGCCAATTCCAATTCCTCCTTTAACCCCCAATCTCAACCCTCGCCCTTAACCCTCAGTCTTTGGCCCTCCTTCAGCGATAGACTCCTTCACCCCAGGTGTGTGAAGGAGAGATATCGCAGGTCCTTCCTCCCTGCTGCTGTAAGACTGTACAATCAGCACCGCTCTCAGCAACCCCCCTCCCAATGGACAATGTGACTGATCTCTATTGTGTGCAATATACATATATACTCATTGACGTGCAATAACTTATCTCAGGTGTAGTAATCACTACCAACATATCCTTGTAAATAAGTCAGAGTTATTATTTATTATTTATTATATATTCTCTTTTGTAGTTATTGTTTGTTTTTATTATTGTTTTATCCTATTCTATTGTTGCCCTTTTCTCTTTTTTTATTGCTATTCTAACTTGCTGCTTTAACGATGTAAATTTCCCCATTGTGGGACAAATAAAGGAATATCTTATCTTATCTTATCTTATCAATCTTAACCATCGAAAGTAAGTGTGATGGTTATCTTGTGACTTAGAAATGGGACGCCCCTTGAGTGCAGTTACGTCATCAGACTGAAATGTATCAGAGCCGTGTTGTCTCTGTATTTCCTGAAATGACACAGGGATAACATTGAAAAGAGCGCCGTATATTCTCTAAATAATATTAGCAAATAACACAATAGAGGATACATTATTCAGTCCTCCGGCGCTACACAACAAGGTATACAAGTAACGTGAAGCCGACGGGACCGCCGGTCCAGCAGCAAACATAGTAAAGTAAAAAAATAAATGTTACGCAACAACGATTTTAATCCATGAAAAAAATCTCAAACAAACACAATAAAGTGGTTTCGTAACATTTATATCTTTAAGATATATGAAGATATTTATGTTTGTAGCTAGCTTTTTTGTCGCCATCCTTTTCAAAGATGGCTTGGCTAAATTACCCAATGCCTTCTGGGTAGTCCTTACTTCCAAGGGTGGTGTCGGAAAATCTCAATATTGAGGGCGATACAGACCTCAAACTCTTCCCTCAATTTGACTTACTAAGAATTGGGACACCACTTGCCCTTAGCGGGAACGCACATTTTTGAGACTGAGGGTTGAGATTGAGGGTTAAGGGAGGAATTGGAATTCACCCTCAGTCTTTGGCCCTCAATCTTGGCCCTCGAAAGTAAGAGTAAGGGCTATCTTGTGACTTAGAAATGGGACACCCCTTGAGTGCAGTTACGTCTTCAGACTGTGGGGGGCGGCCTTACGCCAAAGCTACGTCCAGTCTGTCAAAAATGACGACGAAGAAGAAGAAAGAGAAGAAGACGTAGAAGAAGAATAATATAATATAAACTATAGATAACGAAGACAGTAAGAATGTTTCGTAACATTTATATCTTTATTAACTACAAAAAAACTTACATTTGAAGCTAGCTTTTTTTGGCGCAATCCTTTTCGAAGACATCTTGGCGAAAATACGCAATGCTTTCTGGGTAGCTCTTACTTCCAAGGGTGGTGCCGGAGAATCTCAAGTTTGAGGGCGATACAGCCGTCAAACTTGTCCCTCAACTTGACGTTCTGAGAATCGGGACAACACTTGCACTTCACAGGAGCGCTCATTTTGGAGATTAAGGGTTGAGATTGAGGGTTAAGGGAGGAAAACTGAAAACAAATACAACTCACAACAGTCAATCTGGACCAAACTCTCACTCCATTTATACTTGGACTGGACAGCCCGTAACAACGGGTCCAGTACCCCACACCCCTGGAGGACCCCCCCACAGGACCCCCCGGGGAACAAGGTCAAATGCCTTCTCCAAGTCCACATTCATGTGCATACTGGTTGGGCAAATTTCCATGTTCCCTCCAAGATCCTAGAGAAGGTATAGAGCTGGTCCAGTGTTCCACAACTGGGATGGAATCCACGTTGTTCCTCCTGAATCTGAGGTTCGACAATCGACCGGACTCTCTTCTCCACCACCTGCATTAAATGCCCCCGACAACATTGCGCCCTGGATCATTCGGACACACAAACCCCACCCAGGACATTAAGGTGGTGATTCAGGAAGGAGTCCACATCTTTCATTGTTTAATCACCAGTTTGTGAGCACGAAGAAAGAATAAATGGAAAACTGAATATTTTTATCAGCTTGTTCTTGTTACATTCAGCTGCAATCCTGAAGGAGAAAAGGTGTCATTACAGCTCCGCCTAAATATTGTGGAAATAAAACAAAAAATAGAATTTCAGTCTCACTTGGGAAATATTACCTTTCTAGATGAAACTTTCTTTTGAATTTTATTAAACAGAAAAGGGCATTTACAGTTGTTTTTAATTGAGTTTGTGTATTAATGTCTGCTGTATTGAAAGACCACGAAGCAGCTTACCTCATTATGTTATAGATTCCATCTTAATGTTTTCAACTTTCAGCATTACCAACTCACGATACAGCCCTCAAACTCATTAGTTATTCAAACTAGCTTGTGCTCTAGTTAACATAATTCATCTGGGTCTCATTAAAGGCTTTTTAATGAATAAAGCAGTGACTTAATGTGTGCTGGTAGTGACCTATGATGATTAAGAACATCATTAGGATCGCCCACCATCAAAGTGTGGGCTGATGCTGGCGAATTACTGAGAATATCTAAAAAGCTTTGAAAACCTGAAAAACCCCAAAACATCAAGGTAAATGTGGTTTGTTTATGGCTTTACTCTTAATGAATTCCACAAAAAGCAAACACCCTCACTCTGTATGTTTCTTCCTTTAGTGTACAAATTAACATCCTGGTGTGGGTGGAATGTATAGATTGCTCGTTCTGTTTGTAATGTGCATGTTAAGGTCTGTTTCCTATTATATTTAATCACATGTGGTGCTTGCTTAAAATAATTTATTACACATATTATGTATGCACATTTCCAGTCCCATTAGATGTGAGGAAAAATCATGCTAAATCGGCTTTCGTTAACAGGCACCAAAATAATGATAATCCAGTTTGATTCAATTTTATTTGTATAGCATCTGTTACAAAGTCAATTGTCTCTGGGCGCCAGTACCTTGTTGAATCTATGCCACGTGTATGTATATGTATATATATGTGTGTGTGTGTGTGGTTTTTTTTTTTACCAGATGCCAGAAAAGCTTTTTTAAGCAGACTCTGACACAGCTTTTCTGATTCAGAAATGGAGAAAACACGTCACCTGTGTTTCACAAAGCGAGCGATATGAGGTTAAACACATATTACGTTAAAAAAAAGGGAATAAAGCTGCTGTTAATGAACATTGAAAGTCTGAATGGCAGGCGATATCGGACAGAATGAATCCATTCAATAAACACTCTGCACAGTTTATGGTAAGCAAAACTTCCAGTTTGGAAGGTGGACAGAGCCCATACACTGAATCTGATATATGGCCATATATTTAAATAACATATATATAATATCGGTGTCCATATATGTCTTTCACATGTGAACATATAGGTACATATTTGGAACATATATTTTAAAATATTACAAAAATGGCCCCTTTTATATATGGAAAATATATGTGGCACATATATGTATGGCATATTCAGCACATATATTTTTCAAACATATATGTCACATATATTAGTATAGCATCAATGTTGGTATATGAAATAGCAATATATTGCTCATTATATGTATTTGACTTGTATATAAAAATAAGCCATCAAAAATATCTAGTCAACAAATTTTAACAATTATTTTGGAATATATGTCATAAACAAATATCTAGACTGAATGTTTGAGCATTTATTCTGAAATATATGTTCTAAACAAATATCTAGACTACATATTTGCACATTTATTCTGACATATATGTAAAGAACAAATATCTAAACTACATATTCCAACAATTATTTTGGAATATATGTCAAATACAAATATCTAGACCACTTACTTTACCATATATTTTAAAAATATATTTCAAAAGCAAATACCTGTTCTACATGTTTGCACATGTATTTTAGAATATAAGTTTAAAATCAAATATTGCAATTACATATATGTACATATATCATAAAATATTTTGGCAAATATGTCACCTATATGTACATATATGGCCATATATCAGATTTGTGTATGGGAGGTGGCTTTTTTTTTTCTCTAAATGAGTCCACATAGCCGATCATCTTCTGCGTAGACTGTGACTGTCGTTTTATCAGCAACAAACCATCCAACAAGAAATGTCAGAACTTTTTAGACTTCATTTTATTTACGGTGAAACATCTTTGACAATATGAAACAGAAAAATTTTCTTTTTGTTTCTATCTACTGGTCAGTAGAATAAGGGAGATCTCATTTAAATTCATTCCTAAATGTTATCCAGTGAAAAACTTGTTAAGTTCAGAGGAGAAATGTGATCTATTATTCATTTATTCACAGTCAGTGAGAAATACCGTTTCCACAACCCTAAACACCAAACTCCAGTGCACTTATAGATTTGTTTAAATGATTTAATTCATCAACAGCGTGTAAAAAAATAGAACACAAAAAATATTATTAAACAGGAAAACAATGAGGAAATGCAGGTAAAAAAAATTAATTGAATTAATGCTCAAGGCTTTACTGACATTTTCCAATGCCAGATAAGGTTTTGATATCTAATTTAAAGTAACTTTCAAACTTTCTATGCACATTTTAAGTACAGGAGGCCTTGTTTACACAAGTAATGAATACCAGGAGGTCTGGTCTGTCCTGAAAACACTCCCCTGTCAGAAAGCTCTTGGAAAGAGAGCTCTTCATCTAAAACATCGTTCAAAAATGGGGCATGGATCGTGAAAGAGATGCACATGACATGATTGAATTTTATATGCATTAAACTATCACCCTCATCACCAACTTTGGTGTGATCATCTATGTAAGATTTCTCTTTTCCAATCATCTCAACAACTGGAATAATACTGAAAAGAAACATATGAAGGCAAATGTCTGAGCTCAATAAAATATCAGCTGTCCTGACGTCCGTCACCTTCATTATTACAGCTTAAATGGACTGTAGAGAATGATCATAATGCAGAATTGTAATTTTCTGTAAAATATTAATGCAGGCTGATGACAAACAGGTGATATACGCAGAGAAGATAATAAATAACAATTTATATTCAATGCCAATCGGAGTAACGGCTCACTGAAGGGATCAGAGAAGCAGGATTTAGAAATCCTGATTGTTGGATCTGTCCAGCTAGCAGCACAGAATCAGTTCAATTCAATTCAGGTCAGTTCAAAAACACTTTTATTTGTTCCCAGGGGGAAATTTAAGGCACGCCGAGTAGTAACTTAAGAAAAAAGGACATTCGAACATCTGTAAACCAAGACAATTAGATGAGGTGAGATGGACCAACAGTTCAAATAAAGCTGTTGTAATGATAACAGGATAGAACAGGTCCATAAATAATTATATCAAATAACTGAATTTAAATGTAAACTGTACAAAAAATTAAGTGCAACAAAACGTAAGAAGGTAAAATAAGTGGTAGATTAAAAAAAGTAAACAGAAACTGTGTGTATATTGTGAGGTTGTTCAGTATATTAACACAGGTATGCAGCAGTAACATTGGGGTCATATTCAGAGTGCAGATCTATATGAATGTACATCTCAGAGATTATCAGTGTGTGAATGTGAGAGTCTGTGAGTTTATTGGAGGGAGTCAGGGTTAAGAGCAAAAGGATTATTTATCCAATCCTGCTTTCATGGCTGACTGGAAGATCAATTCATCCAGGATAGCTGACATATCCTGGTTTAATTCGTTATCTTGGTTTCATGCAACAGGTTTTTTGAGAGATTACTGGGTTCTATGTAGTATCTGTTCAATTTTTCTGTATCAAACCAATTCAGAACAAAATAATCTCAAGGCACTTTACAAAGAAAGACAACAAAGTCAGTTGAATACAGTCCAGTTATATTCCAATTCATGCTAATTCATGTGGCAAACTGCTGCTCCTCAGGATCCCTCTATAACAGCAACATAAACACACAATGTAAAGCAAGATTTGTTTTTTGGTTGTTTTTTTTTTTCCTTTTCAGGACAAAGGGAGTTGCAGCAGTAGTTACCCCCATTGGTCCGAGCAAGCTACTGAATAATTAAAACATGTGTTTTGTCAGTTGAGTGCAGCTGGTGCAGCCTCATCTGGTGCTGTTCCCTGAACCACTGCACCACCTCTCTCTCTGTAGCGCAGCACAAACCACATCCCACCAACACTGTCCAATTATAGTTCCCCCACACTGCGCATCTCAGCAATCGCGGTCCAGTACATTGCCGAAGGTTCAAAAATATTCATAGAGAAAAAATATTCCAAAAAAAAAAAATTTTTTAATTCAAAAAAGCGGCGAGGCTGAAGCGAAACCCATCACATCAAGAACAAGTCTCGGGAAGCAACAAGAGCCGACAGGGGAGGCCCCATGAACGAATATCGAGACCTGTGATTGGCTGCTATGACATCATTACTGTGCCGTCGGTTGTCTGTACGCTGATTGGCTGACACGCGTCCCCTCATCTCCATCTCTGTCTCTCGTCAGCTACACACAGAGGAGAGATCGTCAAAGTGAGTGAACCTTCTGTAGATTTTGCGTACGCGCGTACATGTATACTGTGTGTACATGTACATGTACATGTACGTCCACATCGCGGTTTTCACCATTCGCTGGGGGGTCACAGCCCCCATTAACCGTGAAGTGTGGGGGATTACTATTATTCCAATCGAGCCTGCCCAAGCACAAATAATATTTTTTATCCATTAAGTGGCAGCACGAGTCCTAAATTGTAGCATTTGGGGCTTTTTGCAGGTACGACCACTTTGGTTACAGAAAGTAGAAAACAGTTGATGTGAATCCTTCATTTTTCATCATTTTCTGCCTCCAAACAACCGTGGTGCACCACTGTGATGTTGTGGCAGGTACATCACATAGATCCAAAGCAAAGAAGCTGCACATCTCCATGGATGACGTGACCTGGGTAAAGGGCCAAAAGATGGAAAGTACTGATCTGACGTGAGGGGAAGGACTGAATGGAGAAGAATGACAGTTTTTCTGATATAGAGAGACGTGTTTTTATATTTTTTCCATTTCCACTTCATCTTTTGAATGTTTTGTTGGACAGAAGACATGACATTAAATATCTGGTCTGGGTTTTTTCTGTTTGTTTTTCTTTCTCTGACCTCAGGTCTCACCAGGAGCATTTCGAAAGAGGAGCACTTGCCAGCGCCGCCTCCACGGCTGGATCTGTGTGATTACGAGTTTACCTGAAGGTTTCAAGATCGTACGGTAGTGTCGGATGGTCTGCACCTTCTCAGCTCCTCGTATGGGGGGTCCTTGGGCAGAGTTCATGCTAATTAATGTGGGCGCGCCCAACTTTTCACAAACATACACACATGATGACGAAATAAAATCTGGGTTTTCAATAGGGATGTTCCTGGTGACTAATTTCCCCGTCGACTAAACGAAAATTTTAATTAAGACTAGTCGACTAGTCTAAAAAAAAGGAAAACACTCAGAAAACAGTGAAAATTTAGCACAATTTATTGAAACATCGAAACAGCAACATTAGCTTCCTAATGTTCCTAATGAAGTTAAGCTTCCACTTAACTTCCACAAAGTTAAGTGGAAGCATATCTTGCGAAGTCATTATCGTGATGAGCTGCGTTATCCTCTCAGACCGGACGGGAGAACGCCGTCTCCGGGTAAACAATGTCAAATTGGCCTGAGTGTGGCTAGCACCGCTAGCATCAGCACCGCTAGCATCAGCACCGCTAGCATCAGCACCGCTAGCATCAGCACCGCTAGCATCAGCAGCCGTCGTCTCGTGCAGATTAACATCCAAATGCTTGAGTTGAATGTGGTTGCTCATTGTTCCAGTCGAGTGATTGTATGCCAGTTGTTTCTGACACAGTCTACATACTACCTTGTTTTCATTTTCTAGATTAAAGTACCGCCAAACCGCGCTGGTTTAGCGAGACTATCTTCCCACCGTGCCGTTTTAAAAACTCCAGTCTACTCGAGCATTTCCGCGGGGAGGGGCTGCTGTCTGACGGCTCTGTAGCCCCGACTAGTGGCGGGCGGCTGTATGACAGTTAAGCGGCCTTGTACATGAATAAAACACAAATTGGTTTAAACGACTAATATTTCTGGTGCCGACTAGTAAGTGGGCGGACGTTTAATCGTTTAGACCAGCCATTCCCAAACTTCAGAATACCAAGGCCCAATTTGAAATGTGAAAAATCTCTGCGGCCCACCAGAACCTTTAATCACAACTGTGATCCACATTCAGGACTAGAAGTTATGTTCTGATATTAATATAAGGGGTCAACAGATAAGGTGACACTTGTCATATTAAGTTAAGATGACAGTAGAATAACACTTAACTGGTTTGTTTTGTTACTTCTTAATGTTTCTAAATCATGTTGTTAATATTTTACTGTAATTAAAAACATATTTAAAAAAGATCGAGGATTTAAAACATATTTGTTTAATTTTAATGACCTCTCACTGCCCACCTGCAGTACCGGGACGGCCCACCAGGGGGCCGCGGCCCACACTTTGGGAATCACTGGTTTAGACGACTAATCGCGCGCATCCCTAGTTTTCAAAAGCGTTTTTGGATCCAGAGTAGGTTTTTAGTAAAGAGGTGTTTCATGTGCAAATCTACTCACAGATTTACGAAGATTCTATGAATGATACCCGGAAAGATTAATTAAAGAGAGACAAAAGAGAACAATGTAAAAAAATAAAATAAAATAAAAAAAATCAAGACATATGCACAAAAGAAGAGTAAAGAGGGTAAAGAGGGTCCAGAATGAACCCAGTGCATCATGTTCGGTCTCATCTCCCAGCAGTTTAAGCCAACAACCAGCAGAGCTGAAGCGCTAGTTCAGGGCATCAGAGCCCTGACTCTAAACTTGTATCAATGGAAAGTTTTAAGTCCTTACCTTAAAGGTAGAGAGGGCATCAGCGTCCCAAAACACTAACACTGAGATCTGCTTCCATACTAGAGGAGCCTGATAACTTTACATCCCATCGTACTTTCAGAAACTCCAGGAACCACAAGAAGTGAGCCTGCAGGCTGAGATCGAAGAGCTCTGTTGGGATAACACAGAGACATGAGTTCTTTTAAGGTAAAAAGAGCCGAGGGTTGTATATCTGAAGACAAGAAATTTGAAATCTGTCCTAGATTTAACAAGAAGCCAGTGAGGGGAAACTTAGATGGGAGAAATATGATGTCTTCTGCTAATCCTTATCAGAACTCTCGCTGCAGTATTTTTTATCAGCATGCTTGGAGTAATGTTAGGACATCCTATTAGAGAGGAACTGCTGCAGTCCAACCTTGAAGTAACACTCTGAGATAACATTTTCTTCATTTTTACAAAATCATAAAGGTGAAAGAAAACAGTTCTACAGAACTGTTGAAAGGACAAATCCAGGTTAAAGAGGCCGTTCTCATTATAATAGCTGTAATTATAAGATACCTGGATTTCACAAGCTTTTGCTGTACCTTCACACATGCAGGTCTGTTTGAACAGAAAAGATGGCAATTACCAAATCCTTATGTGGTGCGACGGAAAGTAATTGCATTTATATCACAAATCCCTCTTTCAACTAAGTTATAAAAAAATCATAGTACCTTTGGAAAGAGTAGCAAGGCCACACATCGACTGTCATCTAACAGAAAAGGAGAAAAAAAAAGGCATTTTATAGGAAAAACCTTTCTGTGTGAAGCTACTGCGACATGACTGCTTCATGAGTGGATGTGTGTTTTTCTCTCATGCTACGAAGCTAAGAGGTAGCCGCTAACGTCGGTATGTGTTTGACCCTGTTTGTGAAGCTGAATGCACTCTGGAGGCTGAAGGAATCCTCTGCATTCCTGAATATAGAAGTACGTACAAAATGAATGGATATTGATTCTCAGCATGTGGCTCTTTCAGCCAGCGTTCGCTGTGCAAATCGAAAAAAAAAAAAAATCCACATAGAAATGGAGAGAAAAAAAAGCAAAGGCCTACTTTCTCAAAAATGAAAAATACTGAATTCATGAGGAATAAAACCCAGAAGTAGCTTTTGTCTATTAGCATGGCTGGCAGGTCTCATCGCGTGTGCACGTGAAAGACCTGCTGCATATGGAAACCCTGGAAATCACTTGTATAATAGCTGCTTCTCATTCATGAGGCCACCAGCAGTAAATTCCAAATGTAAGTGCACAGCAGCTGCTATCAACACGGTCTGAGATGCCAGCAGGTCTTTGTATCTACGTTACATTAATGACAGATAGTCAAGTCTCTTTTCCTCCTGAGAGCTTCATTGAACAGGGGAGTGATGAATCAGAGGAGGACCAGTATTGTCCTCACTGATGATAACGCCGTGGAAGTCCTCACTGAAAAGCCTGTCTCTGTGTGGCCATTTCAACGGTTCTGCTTTTTCTCAATGTGACTAAAATGCCGTTTCAGAGCTGCCAAATGAAAGCAATGTCAGTAAGAAAGGAATTTCCAAATATTGGGTTGCATTGTTTTTATGAGTCTAAACCAGTGGTCTTCCACAGGGGGTCCGCGACCCCTAGGGGGGCCGCGGAGGTACTGCAGGGGGTCCTCCAACTTAAAAAGAAATAAAAGCAATTTTAACAGAAAATAATTTGAAAGTTAATATATATATAAATACAGTAATGGAAAAAAAATATTAGACCACCATTTTTTCTTCACTTTCTTGTTCATTTTAATACCTGGTACCACTAAACATCATCATGTGACTAAAACAGACAGAAAAGAAAACACTGAATGCATAAAAGCAGTGTTTTTGGCAGTACAACGCCATAGCTATTGATGTAAAAACTTAAGTGATTTAGGTTATAATCAAGAAAACCATGGAAAATGGTAAGATATCAGCTCTTAAATAAAACTCTTATGAGCAATCTTTGTGGTTATCGTTATGTTTGTCCAAAACAAATGTACCTTTAGTTGTACCAGACATTAAAATGAACAAGAAACTGAAGAAAACAAGGGTGGTCTAATCATTTTTTTCCATGACTGTATATATATATATATTTATATATATATATTTCATTGTTGGAAAATAACAATAATAGAAAATATTGTCTCATACCAACTAATAATAATAATATAATAATAATAATAATAATAATAATAATAATAATAATAATAATAATGATATGCATGAAAGTTTTATCAACCATAAACACATGTAGGCTAATAACCCAGTCAGGAATTGGTTAATAAGGTGAAATAAGCAGAATAAAATACATCTAAAAGTTATTATAAGCCAGGCTTAAAATGTGACAATTAAAAAAAAAAGGGGGGAAAAATAAGAATTACAAGCAGGGGTCCCTGCTCTGTTTTTCTCTCATCCAAGGGGTCCCTGGGCTAAAAAAGGTTGAAGACCCCTGCTCTAAACAACAACAACAACAACAAAAACTATGAATTTTCAAATAAAAACCATAACTGTCTACCATCCACATCTGGATACTTTTAATAGGTGATTCTTCAATTACATGTCGACAAAATAAATAATCCTGTTTCACAAGAGAACTCACTCAAGTATCTATGAAATCAAGTGAAGAAGCACTTTCTTTGTAAGGATGTTCTGATAAAATACAGATGCCAAATCCATCACCCATTACCTAAATATGAGTTTCTCTTTTATGTGAAAGCCCAAATGGCCATTTTAGAGTCGATTTTCAGTTCATACTTGTGACTTTGTGATCATTAGTACTATTGCTTTGGGAAATCACAGTGAGAAGCTGTTACCTGATACGGACTCGTAGCCCGGTTCTGCTGCCGGACGTTCTGCTTTTGATCTTCAATAGCAACAGAAGGAAGGACTCTCTCTCACCCTTGAAGCTGCGCAAACTGGAATTGTGAATAGAAAATGCATCTAATGAAATATGACTTTTGCAAAAACTCCTATATATTGCAAAAAGAAAAAAAAAAAAAAATTCTTACACTTGTTTAAAAAGTGTCAGATTCATTAGTCATTCACTTCGCTTATCAATCGCTTTAATTTTTCATAACAAGTATTATTTGTCAATGAAAATTAGCAAACCAGTTATATATACGCTTTTGATATTGTCATCTAAGTCATATTTTGTAGCTTTCCTTATTCTGAGCTGTTGGAGGAAAAAAAAAGAAAAAGAATTAATCAAACTGTAAACAGCCCAAAAATATCTGATCGTGGATCTGTGTAAAGGCAGCGGCTCAGCAGTCATGAATAATGAGGTACAACTTAATAGTTAATATTAAGCACAACTTTACCCTAATGTGCAGAAAAGGAGTAATTAATGGTTGAGAAATGAATAATTAATGAGACATTACTAGTGTACGGCTGATTTAGAATTAATCAGCATTCTCCTTGAGGAGAAAGTGGTTTTTAATCCTTACCTACCCTGTTTCACAGATACTTAGCTATTCATTACCTAATGATTCTTTAATATAGTTTCTCTAAATCTGCTCTCTGGTACCTCATAATGATTTATTGTATAATCCCGAAGTCGGCGCTGGTAAGGAAGTTCTCATCAATAATACCTTCATTAAGAGGTCTACAATGATTTGTTCCTCAGCGCGATGACCCCCCCCCCCCCCCCCCCCCCCCCCCCATGCCTGTCTCTACTGGAACTATGTTCATTATAAAAAATAAATACACAAAACAACAATAACAAAAAACAATTGCAAGTCAAAACTCTGTAATTCCCCCTGTAGCAGAGGTGAAAGGCCTCTCGAGATAAATTATGAAAATCCTGAATGCTTTGTCTCACCTGGGCTTACCTGGTTTGTTATCAGGACATGCAGTTCAAAACTTTGTGATAATATAATATTTGACAGCATCCTGATAGTTTTGAAGCAGCACATACTTTGCTTGCAACACAACACACAGAATGTCCAGCAAACTGCAGCGGCAGATGTGGATAGCGTGTAGTAGTAGTAGTAGTAGCAGTAGTAGTAGTAGTAGTAGTAGTAGTAGTAGTAGCAGTAGTAGTAGTAGTAGTAGTAGTAGTAGTAGTAGTAGCAGTAGTAGTAGTAGCAGTAGTAGTAGTAGTAGTAGTAGTAGTAGTAGTAGTAGTAGTAGTAGTAGTAGTAGTAGTAGTAGTAGTAGTAGTAGTAGTAGTAGTAGTAGTAGTAGTAGTAGTAGTAGTAGTAGTAGTAGTAGTAGTAGTAGTAGCAGTAGTAGTAGTAGTAGTAGTAGTAGTAGTAGTAGTAGTAGTAGTAGTAGTAGTAGTAGTAGTAGTAGTAGTAGTAGTAGTAGTAGTAGTAGTAGTCAGTAGTAGTAGTAGTAGTAGTAGTAGTAGTAGTCAGTAGTAGTAGTAGTAGTAGTAGTAGTAGTAGTAGTAGTAGTAGTAGTAGTAGTAGTAGTAGTAGTAGTAGTAGTACAGTAGTAGTAGTAGTAGTAGTAGTAGTAGTAGTAGTAGTAGTAGTAGTAGTAGTAGTAGTAGTAGTAGTAGTAGTAGTAGTAGTAGTAGTAGTAGTAGTAGTAGTCAGTAGTAGTAGTAGTAGTAGTAGTAGTAGTAGTAGTAGTAGTAGTAGTAGTAGTAGTAGTAGTAGTAGTAGTAGTAGTAGTAGTAGTAGTAGTAGTGTAGTAGTAGTAGTAGTAGTAGTAGTAGTAGTAGTAGTAGTAGTAGTAGTAGTAGTAGTAGTAGTAGTAGTAGTAGTAGTAGTAGTAGTAGTAGTAGTAGTATAGTAGTAGTAGTAGTAGTAGTAGTAGTAGTAGTAGTAGTAGTAGTAGTAGTAGTAGTAGTAGTAGTAGTAGTAGTAGTAGTAGTAGTAGTAGTAGTAGTAGTAGTAGTAGTAGTAGTAGTAGTAGTAGTAGTAGTAGTAGTAGTAGTAGTAGTACAGTAGTAGTAGTAGTAGTAGTAGTAGTAATAGTAGTAGTAGTAGTAGTAGTAGTAGTAGTAGTAGTAGTAGTAGTAGTAGTAGTAGTAGTAGTAGTAGTAGTAGTAGTAGTAGTAGTAGTAGTAGTAGTAGTAGTAGTAGTAGTAGTAGTAGTCAGTAGTAGTAGTAGTAGTAGTAGTAGTAGTAGTAGTAGTAGTAGTAGTAGTAGTAGTAGTAGTAGTAGTAGTAGTAGTAGTAGTAGTAGTAGTAGTAGTAGTAGTAGTAGTAGTAGTAGTAGTAGTAGTAGTAGTAGTAGTAGTAGCAGTAGTAGTAGTAGTAGTAGTAGTAGTAGTAGTAGTAGTAGTAGTAGTAGTAGTAGTAGTAGTAGTAGTAGTACAGTAGTAGTAGTAGTAGTAGTAGTAGTAGTAGTAGTAGTAGTAGTAGTAGTAGTAGTAGTAGTAGTAGTAGTAGTAGTAGTAGTAGTAGTAGTAGTAGTAGTAGTAGTAGTAGTAGTAGTAGTAGTAGTAGCAGTAGTAGTAGTAGTAGTAGTAGTAGTAGTAGTAATCAGTAGTAGTAGTAGTAGTAGTAGTAGTAGCAGTAGTAGTCAGTAGTAGTAGCGTAGTAGTAGTAGTGCAGTAGTACCACCATAGACATATATAGAGTTAGACGCCGCATTGGCTGTTTGGAAGGAGAAATGCGGCGGCCATCTTGGACCGGTCATTCTCTGGGATTATAACCGTAGTAGTATTACCGTACGTCGAGTCGCAGCACAAGTGAGAGAACAAGCCTGAACATTGTGTGGGATATTCCTGCTCCAATCGGCGGACCATCAGAAGCAGGGCTCAGGGGATTACTTTTCACAAGTAAGATGTAACATATTTTTCGGTCTAAAAGACGTCTAATAAATGTCTAATAAACGTCTAACGGTCCCTAGACGTCTGGGCTAAAATCGGTCTACCACTGGTCTAAATGAAAGTTTTAGACTAGCCGTTTCTAAATCTAAACTACATTGTACATTGATCAATGACTGTTAAAAAATGTTTTAATCCAGCATTTGGCCACCATTTATACAATTTACTGTTGTTTTATTTTGTATTTAATTATTAATGGATTTAATTGTACCGTATAGATTTGCGTTAATATAAACCGATCATAGACGGGCGAATTTCGTGTGTGAACTTAAACGAGACGTCTATTGCTCAGTGGGTTACTATAATATTGGTTGTATTTTGTTCATTGAATATTACCAGAGTTGAGAAGGAGCAAGGATCCTTTGTTACCGTAACGTTAATGAAACGACGCTAAGCTAATGGCAGTTAAAAATGCTACAGTATGTTTATTGTTCACCCGGCTATGAACTGAGACTTGATAAGTCATATTCCATAACACTGACTTAGATTACAACTGACACAAGAATTGCTATTGAAGAAATATAATTATATTGCTATATGCTATTGCTATGTTTTTCAATGTCACTCTGTAGCCTATAGTGATTATATTGTCTGATTAAAAAAACGCGTGAAAATCAGTTCGTTTCGTGAGGTATGATTAAATACATTGACGGCACACCTGCCAAACAAATAACACTGAGCGGAGCGGGTGACCGGTCCAAGATGGCGGCCCCAAATCTCGTCAGCGCCAGTAGGGAGTAGCGTTCGTCTATCTCTACATATGTCTATGGTGACCACGGCAGAAATGGAAGTCAGCCATTAGCAGATGTGACCGACTTCCTCTGTAGGAGCCGTCTGCTTTAAGACGCAACACATCCAAGACCTGGAATCTGTAGATTCTCTTTCTGAGCTTATTTCAAAATGAATCACAGCTGCGTCAGACAGTCTTCAGTATCTTGTGAGAGTTTTCTCTCCTCTGGATTCCTCCCACGCTGCAGAAACATGAACGCCAGGCTGAGTGGTGATTTTGAATTCACTGTGGGTGTGCGTGTGCGTGTGCGTGTGCGTGTGCGTGTCTCTGTGTGGCCTTGGGATGGACCTTTGTCATGAAGTCAATGCAGGGATTAAATAACCCAGAACCAGATATTTTTTTGAAAAAAAGAATTGAATGAGAGTGAAGATCAAAACACATTAGAGTCACTGCGTTTGAGAAATATTACGTGGCTATAATTGAAATGAAAAAACTGAATAGGAATTAATTAAATAATACAAGGGCTAAAGCAGCAAATTGGACTAAAATTGTAAACAATTAGTATTTTTTACAAATAAACTGAAGTGGACAGGATGGAATATTATCGAAAAAGTTTACCAAATGGCTTTACCATTGATGTATCTATTCCGCCTTTGAAGGAGTTATTTCATTAATTAAAATACTAATTCAGTGGGTGCATCTTAGTGTACAGTTATTGTTAAATCTCAAAGAATTAACCCTGAAATCCATCTGCGGTGCCATTATGCTAACATCCTTCATCATTGCATCATTTACTGTGCTTTTCTTTTCTTTTCTATCGGCAGGAATGTTAAAAGAAGAATTTCTTTTATCGTTTTTGACATTTTGACACAAGAACACCATTAAAGAAAGATCATTTGAGGGCTGCCAAGGAAACGAGAGCTCAGACTGAGAAAGTGAACAGAATGCACAGGGTTTTGTATTGTTGTGGGCTGCTAACAGCGCAAATTATACATTTGAATTTTAGATTTATTTGGCTTTTGTGACTAAAAAAACAGCAGCACACTGTGCCTGGTCCTTCATATTCTTCCAGCCACGCAAGAAATTCCCACCATGTGTGTTCAGACTGCAAAAACATCACTGCAACATAAACACAATCCATAACTCAACTAATCACATTCTTCCTGTGTTTGTGCAGGTTTCCTTTTCTACAAGTGTTTCAGTTTTTCTCCTACAAACTAAAGTCATGCAACCAAGAACAACAAAGTAAAGACTCTAAATTGCACAAATGACTGTTGGAGAGGCTGTGTGTGCGTGTTGTGTGTGTGTGTAATGTTGATTTTGAACCCGTTCACGCCTGAAGAAGCATCAGCCCATGTGTACAAAAGAGTAGTTAACTAAAATAAATTAATTGCTTGGCCGTGAAAAATCTATAAATTAAACGTAGTAGTTCTGCTCGAGTTAATTATCTGCAGCAGGGAGACACATATCCTGCTACTTTTTCCACCTTTTGTCTCACTTTGCTGGTGATTTTTTTTTTTATGAAAGGAAATTACAGCTCAATTCGAGCACTTTGGCCCAGACTGTGATGCGTCAATAAATTGACGGAGCTGTCAGGGCTGACAGTGCCGACCCGACCCCGGAGGTTCCATCAAAAAGACTTTTCATCCTGATATTTAACATGGAACCCTTCACTACTGTGGGCTGAAATATCTCACCATCTATTATAGACAGGCGGACAGTGTTTACCAGATGTGCTTTTCCATGCCAAACTCTAAATCCAGACAGGTGATTAGCAGCAATACGGCTTAAAAGTGAAAAAGCCTGAAGACCAAGAGATCTCCTGAATTAAAGACCTTTTAACCACCGGGCTGCCAAAGGGAACTGAACAGGTAAGAGGAAGAGGTGAACCTAAAAGTGCAGACAGAGAAATATTATTTACACCTTAAATAGAAAAGCAGACGGTCCAGAGTTCAGATGATGCTGACCGGAAGGATTTGGATCTTACAGTTGCAGGTTAACTCGGACGGGTCGGACCCTGAGAGTGACCTGGTGTCTGCAGCTGCCGGAGCAGAACCACGGAGGAGGCAGCGTCAGGTTTCACCCATCCAGTGCTTTCAGTGCTGTCTAGGATGTTCTCAGCTACTCAGGAATTGATTCATGTGTCCAAAACATCTCATGTGCTGAATACGTAAACAAAATATAGAGCGGATTAAAGACCAATAACAGCACACAAACACAGAAGAGGGACAGGTGGGTCAGTGATTTTTATGTTAAAAAAACTCCCACAAGTCATTTAGGTCTAGAAGAAGCCTTTGATTGGATGTTCAAGATCCAGAACAATTTTAAAATAAAATGAATTTATGTATTTATCAATCGAATACTGGCACAAATACTGTGGTCAATACAATGCAGGGGTGCAGTAACACAGCTCCTCACCCCTCTATTCATGACTGCAGACTCTGAGTGAAACAAACGCAGCTGTAACGACTGGTCTCAACCGGTGCTGCCACCCACTGGACACCATTTTCAAAGGCGGGTTTCCCCTTTTCACTGCACACAAGAATTAACCCTTTTTCTTTTTTTTTTTTTCATTTTTTTCCTATGGAAAGAAACAAAACATATTACAACAAATGCGTCCAGTGCCTCTGGGTGGTAGCGACTCCACATCCCTCATTCTCGTGGATGATGTCGTGACAAAATTGGTGTCTGGCTCGTATCTGATCTCAAAAATATTCTAAGTTCTTAAAGTGTGAAAAATTCAAAGTACAAAGTCAAACAAACTGGTTCAAAGGTGAAAATGAAGGTTTTATTGTCAGTACAATAGCTCCTTCTGAGACATGCCCGGGAAATGGTCTGAATCACAATGCAAAATGCTTCTCCTTTTATACAACCTGGGGCAAGAGCAGCACCGCCTCTTGCCCCTCCTTCTTCCACCCCTTTCCTCAGGGTTTCCTCTGATAGGTTAGGATTTACATGTTTAATTGTGGTTGGCCAGTTGAGGGTGGCATTTTTTTTAAATAATTTTAATGGTACAACCTATTTCTTTGTATTTTCTTAAAAAGCTTAACACATCATTATCTGGGACTCAGCAATATTCTTGCTGACCAGTGCTAATTACCACATACACACTAGTACAGATACAAACAGCTGACAAATCATAACAAAGCATACTGGGCTTTCAGGTGCACATCATTATTTCTCATATGATCATGACTCATGCTTCTTCATGCTTCTTTGGGTTTACAGGTACTTTTCCACCACAATGAGGATTATCTGAGATCAGCTAAACAAACTTGAAAACGTAAACGTGGACACGTTTGTGTAACTTGTTGAGCAGCGGACAGTTTGTGTTTTTCTCCAGATGAACTGCTTTGTGCTTCCTCGCAGCATCTGAAATGCTGTTGAAAACAGTTTTTTGCACTAATTAGTGCAATCAGGACACATTGTATAGTAATAAAAGTCAGTACATCCAAACACAGTGTAAAGGAAAGTCCTGCATGTGGATGTGAGCTGTGAGCTTTATTTCATTGTTTGAAACTGGAGTCAAAATGAATATCTGCATCTCCAAAACAATGCCGTTAATCTGGCTAAATGGAAGTAATGCAATGTTTTGGCCACATGACTTACTTAAAAACACAACACAACAGAAAAAAAAAATAATTCCTCATGAGTGAATAACTGATAAATGTTTTTGGTAATAAACAGAATGTTTAAAAACATGCAATTTTCTCCTTTAAGTGTTTTGTTTATTTGACTCAGTGTGTGTTTTCAAAGATAAGCAGTTTAACTCAATGATTGTTTTCTCTTGAAAGCCATGAAATAGTTGCAGTAAAGTTGATTGAAAAGGTGATCCTAAAGTTTTTGCTGGTGCTCCTAAAAGCATCAGTGCCACTGGTAAAAAAGTTAATCCTGTACAGGCTCAGCTCTTTCTTTTTTTCTTTTACTGGCAAAGATTAATGATTGTTTATACAGGCTACTTTTCAATAAATATTTGGTTGGGTGATGTTTCTAATGCTGTTGCGCCTAATGGTGCATTCAATGACAAATGGAATTCAGAAACTGCTATTTCTACTGGGAAGACATGAAAGTAGACCATAAATGCGACTTGATTTGAGGTTGTAGGTGGAGATAGAGATGGGCAGGATGGCCCATTTTACTCTGAGCTGGTACTGTGATGTAAAAATACTCATTTTTTACATCCTTTTTTTTTCTTTATTTATATTTGTTTTAATTTATTGATTTCTTCCGATGTTTGTCATGATTTCAGAGACCCAAATAAATACTCTTTAACACAGAAAAAGGGATTCATCTTTGCATAATAAAGCACATTTAAGCAAAAAAAAAGAAAAACCCATAACCATGCACCTCAGATCGTGTCCTTGTTGAGATGTAGGAACAAAACATCTTCCCTGTGGTGGAAGGAGTTGTGTTTTGGCCTAATTAACCCACTTAGATTTTATCTGTGGCCAAGATTAAATGATACCTTTAATTCCGTGCCAGCAGTCAGTCTCATTTATCCTCAGGACACGGTCTCTGTTTTCAGTCAAGGGTAAAAGAACAGCATGCTGGGTAGTTTTACTCTGGCAAAAAAGACTCACAAAAAAATGAAAATATGTGTAGGTCAGTGCTCACTCATGAACTGATGGCTTGTGCATCACTCTACTCTGTCTTTATTATCTTGGTATCATTATACAAGAATGTGGAGGAGAATTCAGCTTATGATGCAAACTGAAAAACTGAAAAAAGACAAAAAACACAATCACAAAAACAGAATATTATCCAGAAACAGTGTTCTTCACTTCAAAAAAGTGAATCTTCGGTATTCATAGAGCCCATGATGGACTTGTCAGACAGCCTCCTTTATGATATTTATGTGAACTGACTCTGAATAGGAACGAGGGCTCACTTCCTTCCCCACATTCATGTTGCATAAACTAATTAAAAGGCAGGAAGAATGTGCAGCCTCCAATACTAATTCCACTCAACTTTAAAGACTTGCTGAGACCACTCCTCCTAAAAATGTCAGTTTCTGTGCAATAGATGTTTTTTTTTTTTCTGCAAAGTGAATTAGTGGGTACTTCAAACTGTGTGTCAGTCAAACACTTGAGTAATGAATAAGTAATTAAGGTGTTTGCTATCTGAAGGAGGAATAGATCAATTGCAGAGATCTTCAAAATCCAGCCATATCACTCACTGACAGAAGATGGGAGGGCGATCAATAGATCAGCTTTAAACCCAAATCAGTATACAAAGTCTTTTTTCTGTTAGGACTTTTTCTGACAAATGATGAACAAGGAACGTTCTGTATACAGTCAATAATGTTTGCAAGGCAGTTCTAGTTGGTCAGACTTCTTAAAGAAGTACTTCTCATCCCTCACTGAAAGTTTTACTTTCGGCTTGAAAGCTTTTCAGCGCCGTCTCACGACCAGAGATATCTGGTTCAAGGCGACAGATCAAAAGATAAAGCCTCTCTGCCGATTTACAATTTTTATCTACAGTAACTAAACAAAACTAATAATAACAGCGCATAAAAACTGATACTCACTGGGCACTGAGTAATTTAAGGTGACCTCACCCAGAACATTGAATACTGCTACATCAGTATTAATATTTTTCACTTATTAACATTACATTAGAAGTGTCTTCCTCTCTCTCTCATTAATGTCTTTGCCAGCTGCTGCTCTTGTTCATTTTGCTCTTTCTACAGTCTATAGTTCACTGATAAGCTGCCACATTTACTTGCTCATATTAGTTGGTGCTAAATTTGGAACATGCCAAATTACAATTTCTGGAGCATTCCAGTAATGAAACCTCAGATCAACAACAACATCAAAGTTCAGAGCAAAGTTTACCCCATGAGTTATAGAACCACCTTTAGTGATAGTAATAACTTCAACTCCCTCTGTCACTGCACCGTCGACCCATGTCCTTTTGTCTGTTTCTTGTATGTTCTCTGGACGATGGACTGGAATGTAATTTTTGTGCTCTGGGACGCTGGCTCAATGACTAATAAAGTTTCTCTAAGTATATGAAAAAAAAAACAACAGCTATTAATTTGATCACATCAGAAATGGCAATAATAACGGAAGGAAAAATGTCCATCATTTAGTTAGAAGTGCAGCCATCTTTTATTTCTAGGCTAAATATATTTTTATGCCTCTAAAATTCTGCCGCTTGAAAACAAATACAGACTTTGTGGCTCCATCGACAAATTAGGGGAAAAAAAAAGATCTATATGTGTTGAATAACCTCAGCTTGGACCTTCCTGTGTGAAGTTTGGATGTTCTCTTCACACTTGTGTGGATTTCAGATTTCTGTTTCAGATTTCTTCTGCACTCCTTTTGATATAAAAGACATATATAGATATAAAAGAGTGTTCTTTCTAGAAAAGATCTCCATGAGAAACCTCTTGAATGGCTCACTCTGCAATGCGAGACCGTGAATGTAAAACATTTTGCCAATGACTGATGGCCCCCTAAAGGTTAGAAAAGCTACGCAGAAACACAAAGGGTGTCTCTTCAAACCCTCAGACAGGATGGAAGATTTTAGAAAGCAGAGCAAAGGAGCAAAGGAGACTGATTCCTTCCCCACCCTCAGCTTGTGATCACTGAGGAGACAACCCATCACTTCTTGAAAATCCCATTTCACATTACAGCCGTGTGCTGCTGCTTTATGCTGCGGCTGCATGTTCTTGCCAGTCAGAAATGATGAAGCCTTTGAGCTGCTCTGAAGAAGTTAAATGATGCAACCATCTATCACATAGTCTGAAATGTGGCCGTGTAGATTCAGAGTGCATATTCTTTCAGATGTATGACTAAGCAGGGGGAGGGAGTCAGCTGACAACGGTTTGGGCCGGAAAAAAGTCATTACATAAATGCACAAAGTTATAAAAGATTTCTCAAGTGTAACACACACACACAGACACTCAGAAACACAATGAGGGCTTCTAATCAAAGTATAACAGAAGGGATCAATGGGAAACCAGTCAGTGTAACCAATTAATTTATCATAAGTATTGTTGTTTATACCTCCAGCATTAAGCATTAAGCATAATGAAAAAACCCTCACATGAAATCATCACATCACAAACACAGAAACTGAATCAAAAATAATTTAATAAGGATATTGGCCTATCCAAGCGTGAACCCAGACGACACTTATAAGTCAATTAGACCTTGAATCTGAAACTCTCATTCACGTGGAGGCTTTATTTATGATGAAAAACCTTTGCTTTTAATTTCTTATACCTATACCGATATGAGGTCTGCACTGTTGCCTCACAGCTAGAAGGTTCCTGGTTCAAACCCTTAGCAGGGCCTTTCTGAGTGGAGTTTCCATGTTCTCCCTGTGTTAGTGTGGGTTTCCTCCAGGTACTCCAGCTTCCTCCCACAGACCAAAGACATGCATGTAGGTTAATTACTGGTTCTAAATTACCTGTAGGAGTGATTGTGAGTGTGTGTGGTTGTTTGTCTATGTGTGATGGACTGGTGACCTGTCCAGGTGGACCCCTGCCTTTCACCTGAAGAGAGATGGGATAGACTCCAGCAGACCCCTGTGACCCTGCAGAGGATTAAAAAGGCATAGATGATGGATGGATGGATATAAAATAAAATTTAATTATCCCATATTTCCTTTATTTTACATTTATAGCAGGTTTCAGATTGGAATGAGATCCTCTATTTGGTATTGAAGCCAGGGTAGTCCATACTGCTCTTCTTCTGCGCAGTGTTCAAACCAGATCACCAGTTCATTCAAAACCTGAATTGATGTATTACAGTGATCCCTCGCCAATTCACGCTTCAAGTTCTGCAGTTTTAGTTATTCGCGGATTTTTTTCAGAAATATATATAATATATTTTTAAAAAATCAAGAAAAAATTGCGGAAACATCACAGGATGTTGTGCCCGTTCTCTCGCAGCAAAGGAATGTTGTGAGCCAGCCTGGCCTCTTTAAGAAGGTGGCCTTATGGGTAATGTAGTGTGTGTGTCGTGGGATGGCAGAATAAAAACGGGGTTAGATGATGAAAGAGCGGTTTCTTTACTACGGTTCGGAGACCAGAGGCTGTGAAGGTAACAGAAAGACCACAGTTGAGCTTTTGTCTTGTTTCGCTACTTTTTTGCGGTTTGTAAACATATTTTAAACACATTATTTAGGCTCGGGGGGCTCTGGCTCCAGTTCGTGGATTTTGATTTTCGCGGTGGGGCGCCAGTCCCCATTAGCCGTGAAAAATAAAGGATCACTGTACTTTATTAAAATAAGGCTTGAATGAGTCACAAGACTAAATTAGACATTTCTGATGGAAAAGGTGGCACAGTACAAAATTTGGAACAATCTATTGCTGAGCAAGGTTCAAATATTTCCCAGAAGTACGTGGTATTCCCAGGATGATACCACGTGCCTCCGTGTGGAGCTGAATTCACTCAAAACCTCTTGAC